>CP053158.1:9478038-10078038 GCA_014607495.2 Carposina sasakii
ATCAGAAATGCCTATGCAGTTTTTAACGTCTGGCATCCACCAGGGTTGCCTCGTACCAAATTAAACTACCGTTTTTAATTTGCTTTTTATGAACTTGTGATATTTTCTCATTTCAGAACGAAAGCGAGGTCGGCAGACGTACACGCGATACCAGACTCTCGAGTTAGAGAAGGAATTCCACTTCAATCGATACCTGACAAGGAGGAGAAGAATCGAGATCGCTCACGCGTTATGTCTCACTGAAAGACAGATAAAGATCTGGTTCCAGAACAGACGCATGAAGTGGAAGAAAGAAAACAAGACCAAAGGCGAGCCGGGCTCTGGGGACGAACCGGACAATATGAGTCCTCCCACCTCGCCTCAATAGAACTCTAGCATAGAACCACGCGGAAATCGATACGTTTCAGATTTCAGAATGGTGTCTGGTATTTTTCTGGAAATTTCTTTAGCTGCAAAACTGAAACGTTCGACGCCACCCAAGTTACTGGAACAGTTTAATTTGTATAAATTGTATGTTGGACTTTTCATGATAATATTACATTATAACTAATACGTAACTTAGTGATTTCGCGTAAAGAGTAATGATAGTGTGATGAAGAGATTTTTACAGTTGTTAAGTATAAATTAATTTATAGAAAAAATCTCAATACCAATAATTACCAAAAACGCAGTGTATATGAATAGTAAAACTGCATCATTATGTATATGATTGCATAAAATAGTTGGATTTAATTGAAGTTTTCGAAAAATCGTAGTAATTTTGTTTTTAAATTGGTTACCAGAATGGAGTGTGTCATGTGAAAGTGCTTATTAGTTTGTAGTTATATCTGCCTTCTTGTTTGATCCACTTACATTTCTAACTGTAGAAAATATTGATCTCTAGAAATGAGGATTCAAAGTCAAGTTGCGCTTAATAAATAAAAAAAGTTTACAAAGTATTTCCATGAATGGAAGAATTTCATTTCGAGTATATTTGACAATTATTTTAGTTGTTTGGTTGTTTTTGTTTATCTCCTACAGCACTCATTGCGCCTTCAACAATATTAAACATTATTCTCATTCAATTTTTTTTAGTTTAAATAAATTTTTGAAATGACAAAACTCATAAGCACTTTGACAAGAAAACGCCACAAAATCAAATGTCTCCTAATTTTCTTAAACCACAAAACCGTAAGGACCTCTTATAATTAACCATTGATAAGAAGGCAATTAGTATGGATATTGTTATTATTTAATATATTTGATGTTTTATTTCTAATTATGCTATAAAAATGCAATTTCTGTACATAAAAACCTTTAGATTACTATTATTGTACAATTGTTTAGTGTGAATAACTTTCGAGATTAGTTTGTGAGACAACGAGTAGTTCGTGTTTTGTTCGGAAATCGAATGTTTGGAACTTTCATTTGTTTCGTTCTACGTCTAGTTCGTAGGATGGAGGCCAGTTATACAAGTGCAATGTATACGATTTTTGAAGACACATATATACGTAATTAATACTGATTATATACGTAATAGAAAATCTGTTATTGTAAAAAGTTACGACAAGTAATTAAGGAGATGATTGTTCAATGTTTCCCAATATTCTTTGATAAACTTCTATGAGAAACATAATGTTGTGCCATTCGATGGAGATAAAGACATCACGGACTTGACACATTTCGAATGAACGGATGATTTTATT
The DNA here is from genome assembly GCA_014607495.2 of Carposina sasakii. Lineage (NCBI taxonomy): Eukaryota > Metazoa > Arthropoda > Insecta > Lepidoptera > Carposinidae > Carposina > Carposina sasakii. The sequence continues at coordinate 9,479,724 of CP053158.1, forward strand.
TTGAAACAAAAGTTACCTCCAGTGAAGAAGGTGAAGATTATGATACCTACTTAATTTCTGAGTATATCTTGATAATGGAATGTAAGTTGAGATTACAGTACACAGTATACCAAAGCTAGGGAATAAACCATTCAGTGTATAAAGGGAATCGAGCTAATAGTGGCTACACTACACATTGATGTTGATCATGAATGTTTTCATCGTTTTAGTAAGAGGTATTTTTATAAAATCATTACCTAGTGAAACAAAATACGTAAAAAAGGTATCTAACGTAATATATTTACTCGTATTGCGATAGTTTTACGATTAATATAAAAAAATAATAATTGGCGAGTGAAATTCGGATATATGAATTTTCGTGAAGATATAAACTATTATGTACATTAATTTTCATATAGATTGTAACTAGAGAATATCTTTATTAAGAGTCCAGTGAGCCGGTTTCATTTTATAAATATCTGTTTTAATTTTATTTTGTGCTGTGTTCGTTAAGTAAATGAATGTAAATTGTAATAATTGTACATTGTCGATATATTTAATTCAATATTTATTTATTGATCGCTTATTTTAAGTACGATATTTGGATATTTTATTGTCTTGATTCGGGTAAAATTAGTTTGTGATCTGGCTGGGATGCATTTTTGTTTGAATTTTGCTCAATACCAATTTCATGTTTATGGTGTAAATTTATTTTTATGACTAAGCTATTTTTTGTCTTGGGTCTCTATTTAAGTACTAAGACTATGGGTACAGTTATTTCCAATTTGCCTGTTTGGGGTAATTTTGAAATATTAGGTACGTTGTATTTCTTGTCAGTACAAATTGATTCAACTGTGGAAATAGTCAAATTTATTTCAATTATAGTGCTACAAAATTGTGATTTGGGGGATACAAATATGAAATAACTTTACAATGACAAATTTGCTTATATATAGGTATTATACTGTATGCAGTATAGGTACTGGTCAACAGGTCACATATGTTTTCGGCTCTACAACTTCAAGTGCAATGTTTGGATCCCTTGCCAGATAGAAATCTCAATATTGACGTTGATTTGTAAATTCATTGATTGAGTAAATTAGGTTTAAAATTTAAAACTTAAGTTTCGGTATTAGGTCTACTGAGAACTGTCCTTTAAATTTAGGGTCTGTAGAGTGAAACTTAATTTGAACCACTTTGTTTACTTATGTCCTATCGATTCAAAATTTATGAAACATAACTATAATTAGTAATTTAATAAGGTTAGGCGAGACGATATTGTCATAAATATATAAATACATGAAATTAATAAAGCATAATGATTGTATTAGCTGAAATTTTATTGTATGTCTTATTGTCGGTTTTGCTGGTAGAAGGTAGATAAACATTTAAGACAAAATAAGCGTATAACTAAGGTCAAATAGATATGTTTATTACACTTTTACTGTTATAGAGATACAGATTATAGAAATGACTAAAGGCTAGGTACGAGTAGGTCCATGTGAAAATATTTTTGCTACACCATTACACCAATATCGGAGGTTTGACCTCAAACTTTCCTCGTATGTATTGCATAAACCGCGTTTCTGTACCTGCACGCAGATCGTGGGCTAAGATACCATTATTATAATACATTCCCTAACGACAAAATAATGATTTTGCGTGATACAAGGCCCGTTCCTTCCGTGTCAGTCACGGCCGATTAGGCCCCTCCCACCCTTGCTCAAATCTCAGAATTACTTTTTTGTTCCATGAGCAGGGTTATTTATATGGCTAGGTGTGGCCACGGCTAATGCTTTTTTAATAATCCCCTATATCCAATGGACGCTGAAGGCGAGTGATTATTTTCCGCCGTAAGGTGAACTAATGCGATTTTGACAAGTTTGAAATTGAGGCCATTACGGGTTTGCAGAGTTTTAAATGGCCCAGTATTTATCTGTCGGATGTTTTAGTGTAATGACCGCACCGGAAGTAATTTGTTAATTTTTGTTCGGACGCTTTTTTCTATTTTTAATATCAAGGGCGGTATAATTTTCTACCATTAGATATGGTTATGTAATATCCTATTGTATGTGATCATATATAGTCGTTTTTCTGATATTTCATTCATTTTCCATAACTCTATTTTATTAATGTTGTATTACACTAATAAGATCTGTTATTGTTAAGTTTAATTCTATTGGTTAGTTATTCTACTTCTCTTATGGTAAACAAATTTTAAAACATTTTCCTTTATTTTTCGAAACTGCTGTGCTTCTTACTTTTTTCGTACTCTTATAAAGAGACAGTTCCTAAATTGACAGAATCAAGCGATAAATCACGAGCATTTGTGCAATGCACTTGATCCAGATTAGGTTCATGGCCATTGAGATATTCAAATTCACCAACTTATCTCAGAAGTGGTGTAACCACAAAGCTTCAACATGTCTTGTTCATTATATTAGAACATTTCTTTGTGGCATAGACAGTAGCGCACTCAACATTTTGGAAGATATCTTGGTGCATCAGTCGTTGTCGCATTCATGTCAATTGTGACCCATCTTTTCATTTATATATAAGTCTACTTAGATATAGTACTGTGGATAGATAGGTGGCATTATTTTTAGATATGCTATTTTAGGAAAACAAATCGGGTCATTGTCAGCATTGAAATTTACATCATCTTCTTTTTTAGGCTATATCTCTATTATTTTAGGTGCATTACAAGTTTGAATGTATTTAATATGTAATGTTGAGTATTATTATTTTGCATATTGCATTATTTGCATATGTTGTGAACTTTTACATAAAGTAACCATAACTTTATCTGTTAAGATTAATCTAAATTTATCTCTTGTATTTCGCCCAATAATCAATTATCCATTCAATTGGTATATTGGCAGTGAAAACAAATTAGATGACACATTATACCCCGGCAAAACTATCACCGAGCAACCGGTCTCATCTGATGAAGACATAAATTACAAACGATTTTTCTCGTACGACCTTGCCTCATAACGTTCAATTTTATTGACTGCTATAAACCAAAGCAATGGTTAAATCAACACCGCTGTATCGATATAAACACCTCGTAAATATCCGCTGTCTCGCTCGCACCCATTCAATTTGAGCCTTGTTCGAGCAGGACACAAGGGATGTGTCTTCATTTCGCTCTTACTGAAAATAGTTTATGAGAGCCAAGGAGATGTTTTGACGCGCACTGATAATCAACTTTATGATGTTTGGTGTTGAGTTGAAATTGCGGAGTGCGATTCGCTTTATAGCTTTTAAATGGGTCCTTAAATTGCAATAACGATTTGTTTATAGTTCCTCGTGTTGCCGGTGTGCTTTTGTAGTAGGATTTTAATTTACGACGTGTCATTATTTTATGTTATGATTGTATCGCGGTAAAATATTGTAGGTATTTTAGTTACCTACTATAAAGCTTTTATATTATTAATCTTTTATCGGTCGATTATGATTAGATATGTTTGTTGAATGAAACACCTGTCCTCATAATTTAATCAATCTATGTTGTTCTATTTTCAATATTTTCTCTATTATGAATACAAACACAAGACATAAAATCTTCTTCCCACCAAAGAGGTCCAATTCACGTATCAATCCTCATCTTTCCGCATGGCCAGTCCTAACCGAATTCAAATTCAAAAATTGGCGCGCTCTGGCTGCCATTTTGTTTGGGGAGGTTCCCCTGCAAGCCCCGCCCTCCTTGCCCCTCCTACGACCCACTCGGACGCAGCCCAAATCATTTGTTATAATGTACAGTGCGCAACACAGGTTTTTCTTACCTGCTACGGGTTCTGTAGATTAGAAAGGTGCTATTCAATTTTGATGGGTTCGTTTGGATGTATTTTTAGATTTCTATGTTCTAACATTGTTATTTGATATTAATATTGTATAATTTTATGACAGCTTTAACTTTGATAGTATTTGAAATATTCCTATTCATGCCATAAGTGTTACCTATTTAAGGTACTTATTTGTCTTTAATTTTATCTACTCTGGAGAAGAGTGTTTTCTCTGATGTTTATATAAATAAGTGCGCAAAGTAATTTGATGATGACTCCACCTAATAAATAGCATAGACAATTTTATACAAATTTTAATATCAACAAGATTTGAAGTAAGAAAAGGTACCTACTAATAGGTATCTATCTCTACATAGAACTTTAGGGACTTAGCCTTATTTAAAAGATATCATTATAGTCACTATAATCTGATTCCTTTTTTATATTCTAAGTATAGTATAGTATATAAGTACCTATATATTTTCAAAAACAAGATATTCACTATGGGTGCGCCCACCACCGGGCCCTTACACCCTCCACTGACCCTTGGATCTGATAACTCATAACGGAACTCATAAAATTAAACTTCCGAATTGTAACGTCTAATACAATTTCATATATAAAAAACAAGATACCTGGGCCAAAATACATTTTGATGCCTAAATCCGTGAGTGAAATTTTCACGTTTTTATAAAAAACAAATATTTGTTTTCTTATTATTTTTATGCAGATATAGATATGCTGTAGTTCGATTTATAATAAACCTACCTCTGCAGCGTTTTTTTTCAGTGATTTAGCTATATTAGTGACATATACATACGAAATGTTTAAATAAGGAGTAAATAGGCACGTAGATTTAGCTAAAGTCTAGATAGGTATTTTATTTATACCTTCTACGTAATCAATTCTTACTGAATTACGATGTTTATCTACCTACTACCACATTACCTGTAAAATAAAACCCCTAAATTCAAAGTACACCAAACAAACTTGTTACCCAGGATACACGTCAGCCGCCGCATTTAAGGACCACACCGATTGATCTATAACCGTCTCCTTTCCACTCACCATGATTTGTATAACACCATCCTTGTCAATCAGTTTATTGGTGAGTTCAGCTTCGAATCAGGGGAGATTGCGTCAGGAACCTCCAAAGCACGTATGGTGTAAGTATCAAGGTAGTATAGCCTGGCTGAATATTTAAAATCGTTTCTATCTGCTAAAGTTTGGATATCTGATAAATCCTGGCTTTGCATTGAATCGTTAATAAATCAGTTTGGAACATGAATGTATGGCTCATCAGAGGACCTTACAGCAAGTACCTATATGCAACCAGGCTTAAGGAGACAGAACCATGTACCTACTCTTAAAGCAGTATTGTTTCCATTGCGGATGTGAGACGGCTAGGGCATGTAGCACGACATCTCGTTTTCATAATGGAAACACCTGCTTTTAGTTAATGGCTGCCAAGCTAGTCAACGTCATATTCTCTGCAATGAGTAGAAAAAATATTCAACAAACGTATGTAACAAAATTCTAATTCATTTTGTCAATAAAAAACTAATGACTGAGAAATGTTAATATCAGTGCTGAAGCACGTAGATATACCTGGATATATGGCACGGGCAGACCGGATGCGTAGGCGTAGACGTAATTATTATTATTATTATTGTATCTCTGTTTTAATTATTATTACTAAAGATCAATTTACACCTAACATTTAGGATCCTGGTAGAGATTCTAGTAGCTTTTAACTTAACTATTAAAAATATTTGTAAGTGGGCTACTAAACCCACTTGTATAGGTACCTACTTAGTATCTACGAGGGTACGAAGGTACACTATAAGTAAGTATCAATTTATGCAGGTATATCAAAAAGCTCTACAATTCAGTAAGTAGAACAAACGAAATATTTTTAGTTAAAATCATATAAAAGAAAACTCTATAATGCGGAGAATTTAACTCTGTAGGCGTTATTATCTAAATATTTTAAATGTTCAATACTTCAACTTACATACTTTCAATTATCTGAAAAAAGTTAAATACACTGTAGGTAATGTATTTTAAATTTCACAATAAATAACAGCGATTAAAAGCCGCTTTGCTATATGAAATCACGGAGGCGAAAACAATAATGGAGCTGCTGAATTTACCGAGGTTGTGTTGGCTGACTATCTCCTGACAATAAATCTCCAGCATTCTTTCTTTAAACTAAGTTCTTTTATCCCTCAAAATAAGTATTGAACAGAACAGGCACCTAATAGTTACTCGTAATATCTACTTGCTTCTAGCGAAGATATCGGGTATCTACCATTATAGTTATAGGTAGGTAATAGTCACACTTAAACCTAAACCTAATCTTAGTCAGGTATATCTCTCTCCGTTCTTAACATAAATAGCTGAGAGAGAAAAGGACAGGTAGGACTAATTTTACGTTTAGGTTTAAGTGTGACTGCCGGAATCGACCATAACGTTAAGGTGAACCATTACAAAAGGTATGAATTTTGGCGGTGACAAGTAAAGGTAAGTAAATTAAATATTATAAAAGGACTATGTAGTCCTCAATTACTTACTAAGGATAAGTAAAATGCACTATACCTATACCTAAAATCGTTAGATATTTATAGACCTACATTCATGTCATAGATGGTACCTATGATGGATACAATTTTGCAGTAGAAATGCCTTAACCTAAGAACTTAATGCTTATTATATGGACTGAAAGGGTGCAAGCTCCGCTGTATTTATCAGCTCCGTGTATAGCACAAATATAGGCTACTTCAAAAACATGGTGGTATCATGATGTCCCTAATTAAAACGTCATCAAGTCGTAATGTGTTTATACTAATGATGATTTTATAGTTTACATCGCTCACTATTTAATTAGATTTCATCAGTCAAGCTAAATATATCTATCATCATAATAAACCTAAGTTTTAGAGGTCAATGTTTCAGATGGATGGTGTGCTCATTTTAACTAACCTGCAGTTAAATAATAATTTTCAGTGAAATGACTAATTCATAAAAAATTGTAAAAACATAGGTAGGTTTGCATATAATAATTTATAATATTTAAAAAGCTATCTGCTAGTGATCTAAATAAAACTAGATTATGCTAAAAATGGATCTTAATTCACATCGATGAGTTTATAGATATTTCCCTCTACTTCATCTGCGTGGACTACAGACGGTAGCCTACGTCCTTCTCTGTACTAAATGTATGCCAAATTTCAAGAAAATTGGTTCAGTAAATAATGCGTGAAGAGGTAACAAACAAACAAACTTACTTTCCCATTTAAAATATTAGTTGGGACGTCATCATAAAGATGATCATGTCGTGACATCACCAAAAGACCACCAGTCACCTGATGACTTCCTCAAAGTGATCAGAGGTGAATATACCAATTTACAATACATATAGGTATATTTATTATACCAATATTAATACGAGGTAACTTAGCAAGTGCCGGGTTACTATGTAAGCTATAATTTGAGGACTTTATTTAGCCCTGTAAACGGCATTAAAATGGGAAAATAATTGCTATACTCGTAAATGAATGGTAATAAAATTAATTAACGAAACATCATGTAATTACTGTCGCGTAGTAAATATAGAAGGTGACAATGTTGACAGTTTGACGACATTTAAAAAGACATTTTCGGAGGAAATTACTGGTGATAAATTAATTTAATGATCATAGTATTAAGCAAAAAAGCTTAGAGAATGCCTACCCATGTATTAAAGAAATGTAAGAGAATTAGGTAGGTACATTATTTTATAATTTCCCCTAGATAAATTCTTCTCAAATGTTAGAAAGGAGGAAATAGAATTGGTTGATATATTTAGGTAAGCCAACAATAAAGAAAAGAAATGGACAGAATACCTATATATGAATTATTAAGTTATTGTTAATAATAAAAAAAAACTGAAGCAAAAAACTACCGTGATCACCTTAAACGATAACCGTCAAATCAAATAACAATGCATTCATTGCAAACCCTACAAACAAAATAGCGCATAAAACAAACGACTTTAGCATTAATGTCTTCCAATCCGACACGACATGAGACAACAAACAAATGATTTTTAAATGTTATGTCTTGTCATATAGCAGCGCTCATTGTAAGCAACAATTCCCATGGATTGCTATATGTTTGGTATGTGGCAAAGAAACATTCATTGCGATTGAAAATCCCATGGAATTTTAATGATTAGTCTATGCAAATTATTATAATAAATAATTTACTGACTCTACTATTAGTTCTTTACGTGCATATCTTTTTTGTCGATTAAGTAATGGGACGGAGGAAAAGGGACCCAGTAATATTGTAATAGATTAGATTTTATAGACATTTCATGGGAGTGAGCAATGAGATGACGGATGATAGGGATGAATGGAAGAAAAGCACATATTGCGCCGACCCCAAATAAATGGGAACAGGGCAGAAAGATGATGATTTTCCATAATATAATGTTTTACCTGCAGTTGGTAGACTTGTAGGTAATATAGTTTTTAATGCTCTTTCTTGATTAAAGTAACATTCATTTCTTAATAGTAATAGGTATACAGCTTTATTGCCTAGATTAACACGGAACATATAATAACATTTCTGTCCATGTAATTTATAAATCGAAAGAGCTGCCGACGATCTAAATGTATCTTGTCATTTCACGAAAGGTTGTTCCCATCATTTGCGCGAACTTTTGCGCCGACAAACTGCTCGATCACGATTTTTTCTATGTCATAATATCGCGATGATAATATTTGGCTTTCGAATGTCGAACGCTTTCGATTTGCTGACGTTGTAACCAGATGGCCTGATGATGATGATGGTGCCATTGTCGACTTGTGCTACTGCAATTCAATTAAGGACTAGATTATTCCAGTTATAATTTTTGATAGATGTCTATCAGCAATAAATAAATAAATAAATAAAACACACTAACTTATCAATAGTTACCACGTAATGCTTGATACATTTACACTCTACAATTGTTCGTATATTAGGTATTAACCTGTCATATAACCTAAATACCTACTACAGTATGGGTGTGTCAACAAAACGGCTATATAGATTTTGATGAAAGCTTTATAGATAACGATGAGTCCTAGAGTAGACATAGGCAAAATTTGGGCGACCAATAAGGTAGGTAAGGCGAAAAAAATTTAACATTGTAACATTACCACACAGTCATAATATTAATATACCTACTTACGAGTAGATACTAAATATCTACTTAGCATGTATGTCACCAGTCTAATCCAAAACTAGTAATAATTCCATCAGAACGAAGCCGGCGCGGGTTGGACGACGCTTAATATCCGGAGCTAGGAATTCTCGTTGGTATTCATACCTTAGTTATGTTTCTGTCTAGACCCACTAAAGTTTGAGCTTCTGTTTCAGGGCATTTATAATATGCTTATGAAATTTCAGTTCGGAAAGTTTACTTAAAGTGTTGCAGTATTGATTGTGTGAATCTTTAATTGAACAATTTAACTGACTAAAAGCTGAAAGGCAAGCTGAAGATACTGTTTTATTTTAAAAATAATATGTATAATGGAAATAGCAAGATTTATTATTACATCATTAGCTATATGTGCATTAAGTAACACTTTACCCAGCATGGGCGATAAAGGATATATCACGCTATGAGCTTTGACAACAGATTCTATTAAAATGAAGAAGAAAAAACGAAGCATCATGAACAACCAATTTTACTAGTGAAATATTTTCTTACCTTAATAAACAACATGTGAGTAATCTAGCAGACGACTGCAGCTATCCATGACCCTGCCGCTTGCTGGGATCAGCGTGGGGTGTTTCAATAAAGATAATCCAAAGGATATACCAAAATTATCTATAAGATTCTCCACTAATATGAGAATCAGAGTTTTTACTATCAAAATAGTTACTTTATTATATATGTGGAATAGGTCTTCCTTATTAAGAAAAGGTATACTATAAAGTGCTTATGTACCTATGATTGGACAATAAAGAGATCTTAGAGTTGTATGTAATAAAGTAAATATTATCACTTAAATAACATATAGCTGGATTACAAAAAAAAACTACATAATGATTAGCACTGTTATTATTGCACAGGAGTTTATATAAACCATTGTAATGATTTAGAAAAACGAGATTTGAAGAATCGTGTTCTGAAAATAAAAGAAATGTATAAACAGTATAGAATCTTATAACAACTAAAAGGAATAATATATTTCAGTCTGAAAGGAAAAAACAATCAGTTACGTAACAATAATGAAAGGATACATAAACAAAACCTACGGCCTCGTGCGACTGTTGTTGCTTTGTTTGCCAAGGGTTCTAACTAACTGATACTAAGTACTAAGTGTTCTCGACGATTCTATACTTTTTCTTATGCAGATAAACTCTGCATCTGAAAAAAAGAAAATAGAAATCTTGAAAAATTTGCATGTATAGATTATAGAATTTATTTTCTTACTTAGTATGCAAATAGGTAGGTAAACTAGAGCTTATTATGCAACGGTCACAGCATGTATAGGTATAATGATATTTATTGTAACAAATTGTAATTTTCATTAGGATATTTATGAAAAAGAGAAACTTAGTAAATTTTTATAATTTGAATTTCTTTTTTTACCGTCTACTCGATGTGGAAAGTAATCGGTGTCCTTCCTTTTTATAGTTAAAAACAGCCCAATGCTATGAGACAGGCAAATTCTGACATATTGCCTACCTAATTTTAGATATGACATTTGACAGCAAAATTTATAGAATATCCGTCAAATTTAGTCAATGTTTCGCTTAAATGATGCTTATATTTTTTTTAATAACACCTTTAATTCTTTCTTCTTAACCAAATTATTTGGAATTTCGATCGAGATCTCAATTCGAGAATTCGTAGTCATCTCCTAAAATTGCTGTCGTTGTCTTCCAAAATCAGTGACGTGTCTGCAGACAAAGGGGCTGATGTATGATTAATGCCGACTCCCTCGACACACCTATGACGACAATGAATGTGCGGATTTAGGAAAGGGCAGATAAACTCAATCTACTTATATGGCAATATTGTTGCTGTTGATAGAGTAAATTAGTACCTATAGGTATAGAAATATTTGTAAAATATAATATCTTCAGGTGCTTTCAAATGTAAATTTCTTAGAATCTACTAGATTGAGGTTAATTTTTGATAGCTTTAAAAAGCGTATGTACGAAGTTACGTAGTAGGAACTATTTCCAATTGCTGTTTTGTTTAGGATGAAACATATTTAGGATGAAAGATGATGATAATATATAACTTTTTGAGAAACTAGAAAAATATTTAGGAACGGTCGGATTAAAAAATATAGACTGTCAGGATTCTCCATATGGGCATAGTTTATTATTGAAATAATTTTAGATTCATAAAGATTTTAATACATACAGAAATTACCGTGTTCAAAATTGATGAATCTAAAGGGATGATGTATGATTAATTCTACCCCTTCCCCACCTGATGTGAAATGTATACTCGGATTTAGATACCAGCTAATGAAATTATGTTCTGTTAGTACCTATGAGGGGGCCTTGATTAAATACGTACGGGGTCCTTAATCTAGAGGTTGATTTTGCATAAAATATATTAATTAAACGGAATTCAAATGAATTTTGTATGACAATTTCATTAATATTGTATGAGGAATTTGATGCTTATGTGTGAACAGATATTATGCGATTGATACCTATTATGTTAATCAAGTATAAATATTACTAAGTAGGTACAGCCTTTAAAAACTAACCTAACTATAAATTTATAGGCACATACAACTTTTATTTTCCACTAATATTTACACAATATTACAAACAACTTTTTTTTAATATAGTGTCGTTGACATCGTCATTAATGATTCGTCTTATACCCAAAAATTCTCAAACATTTCATGTTTATGGTAATATGCCTTTCCCAATCACCACGTGGGTCTTGGAGTGTCACTGTAACCGTTATCTATTCTATAGTGTTAGCTTATATCCAACACATCAATACAACCAGTTTACGTTGACCTACCCTGTCTTTGCATTTGTATGAAAACGCAAGCATTTCCATCATGAGGTCGGAGCTTCGCTTGTTTGGTCATGTTAGTTTGGTTTGAGGTGAGCGGTCTATTGTCGAAGCCCATTGATTAATGCTATAGTTTATCTACCGATATGACAACAATGGAGTCTTACCCAAATGCCTTAATGCATTCTGCTTGTAGATTTTGTTTGTGTATACTACGCTATACTACTTTACCTATGACATGAATCTTTCGACAGTGTGCTTAAGGAATATACTCACTTGTTATGGGAGTCTAGGCAAGTTGAAATTGATACCCATCACATTGTACACATACATGGTGTTTGTGAATTGGCTAACGATAATTTATTTGATTTGCAGGTGACGCGGCCCAACGACCCTTGCCTGACATGTGGGAAGACTGGGGTCTGTGGAAAAAAATACCTTTCGTAGCCAGATGTGAATAATTAATATAGTCATTTATTATTATTAGTAGTTTTATTTATAAAATTTAAGGTTTATGAACTTCATCAGATAGGCAAAAACACATTCTTATTTCTGGACCTGTATATATAAGTATCTACTACTACTCTAGATAAATAAGTAACTAATAATTAAATACTAATGATGAACAATCAACAAAACCTTTACATAAAGCTTGTTATTATAAAGAAAAGTTTTTATTATTACAAATACGATTACTTATAAATAGTTCGCTGCATTATTTCAAACATCCTGTAACTGACAATACATGAGAAAATGTCATTCACAGCATTTGAAAAATTACATTGCATGGCTCCATTCTATGCAAATGTTCACCCTTGTGTATTCTCGTACCTACATGTTTCTGATAAACTATTGATTGATCTAAATGTGGCATTGGACCATCTATTTCATTTATGTGACCAGTTGTCAACTTGTGACGTATGTGAGGTAGTTAGATGAGAGATTTGACAGTTGTGTCAAGATCATTTATTTGGTTGTTGTAGCTAGTATTCATTTCTGATGGATTAACGATAATTTAAGAGAATGGTAGCTTAATATTAAATTGAATAAGCCACGTTAATTTTTTTTATTTATAGGTATATAAGGGTAATATACTTTAGTTACCTATACTCACTTCAGTTAGAATGATTGCTTTTCTCAATGAAAAGTGAAGTTTTATGGCATTACTATTCTTAAAATTACAAAATAACCTTTTCTACACATAAGTAAACTTTTGCTCTACATTTCAAACTTCATTTAATACTTTTATGTGGGTCATGGATATACCTACTAGACTATCAAAACAAGTAAGAAATATGAGTTTGTCTTAGCTCTTCCCCCAGACGACAGTCGAATCAACACCTTTAGGGGAACATTTGACACTACATACAGTGAGTAATATTGTATGTTGATAAATTGGTGAGTTAGGTTAGGTTATATGTCTTGAATTTGTAATTTTTTTCGTATCGATTTTGAACCTATTTTGTCATTTGTTAAATAATTAATCTTTAGATATACTTTATACCATTACTATACCTATAGATTATATTAAAAAGATATATCCGTCATTACTGTTTTTACTATTAAATATACCTTTCAATTTACGTAATTGAGTTGTCCAAGACTCGACCAAGGAAATGGTGGAACTAATGATTACGAGATAATGCGTAAGAAATGAACGAAGGAAGTAACGCTATCCTACGTCCATTTCGAAAAAGCGAAAAAAGGTTTCGTGATGGAGAGAGGAAAAAAGACCAAATTTCGTCTCTGGAGAGTAAGACTGCAGAACCTGAGTTTCATACGCCAATAGCGAAAAGACGTATCAAAACCAACTAAATACTCTGAATCCAATCCAACAAATAGGGAACGTAAGCACAGTTTCGTTTGGATAGAGAAATCAGTTAGACGAACCGTTTCAGAGAAAGAAAAGCGTGATATCCATGACTAGTGAGAATGAGTCGGGTATACAAAAAGAGCGAGATAAAAATATGGCATTTTGATTAATGTCTAGCCATTGCTCAGAGCGGGCTCTGTACCATTCCTAAGTAATGACCACTCCATAAAGACATGGTTAAGGTTAAAAGAAAATTACTTTATCAACGCCTTGTTTTAAATAAATATCCTGTTTCAGGAATTATTATTGTTGTTTCCAATACAAGAGATTGAGATGTAAAGATGTTAAGATCCGCCGCTTATTGATGGGTACACAAATGATGCATTATTAGGATCGTTTATTTTATTGGTGTTTTTCGTTTCAACGTTGTATTCTCCGGGAAATAATTACACGTTATTAACGTTTACTGTGTTGTATTTGTACTGTCGATTTTTGTTTATTACACCTTTGCGGTGTTATGTAAGTAACGCAAGATACAAACTTACTTTTAGTTTTTATTTGACTTCTCTGAATTGGTTTATGTCAGTAGTTATAAACCGAAATAGAATACCTAGACATTTTTTTAAATATTTTTGCATAACTCACAATCCTACCAAGAGGTAGGTAATAGATAAGGTGGGGTATATTAGGTATAATCAGAAGCGAAATCTGGGCTTAAAAAAAATTTACGGATTGTTAAACAGATATAGTTAATATTATGTTCAAAATTTTTCTGATTCTCTACCAAAATGGCAGGATTTAAAACAAATACAAATCCATCACCAAACTCAATCTCAAGCCCGATCTACCCCGGTATTTCCAGTTGGCCTATAATAAATAATGTGACCTCATCAAAACAGCCGAATCTTGAGCTTGAGCCAGTTGCCACAGGCAAATCGCAGGGATTACCCTAATGGTGAGACCATTCGGTTAACTGCGCTACGGGTACGTGGTCTACCGTACATAATCGATTGTCTTGCTTCCATACTGGAATGTTACCTGTGCTTGATTTGCAAGGAGCTAAAGAAGGTTGTGAGATAAGCTTAGAAGAACATAGGTAAGTTGAGAGTGTGATCAGGAATTTCACCTAATTTACAAAAGGTATGCTAACGTTATTGACAAATTGTTCTACATAATAAACTTAATTGAAACTACTTTCAAACATTTACATGATATCAAATGAAGAATAATTTGCACTATTAATGACCGCATGCTCCATATCCCTATGGATAACCACATAATCGAGGCAAGCCCTGCACTGGAACCTAGAAGGAACCTAAAAAGAATCTAAGTAGAGCTGGCGGCGGACGATCATCGCAAAGGCGAAAAAAGTAGGAATGACCAAATTAAAATGCAAAGACTGAGCGGAATGGCGAAGAACTATGGAGACCCTATGCTGCATTCTTGGGGACTTATTATAAATTAATAATAAACCTATTCTTAATAATATAAACATTTACATAAATTATGATAATATAACATTCGATAATTTTTTTGAATCAAACCTGTTTTCCAGTAAAAAGTCTATAAAACTCATAGGTAACTAAAATCGAATCCTACTGAAAATCGCATTACATAGAGAAACCGTCGTCGTCACAGACCAGCCACAGGCAAACGACTAGGAATTAGTATGTAATGGCGAGGTCATTCCGCCTAACTGCCCGTGGTCTCGCCTAGCCATATGTAATTGATTACCTAACAGGATCGTCCTCTGTACCTACATTTTCTTCGAGAATTTTGGCGCTTCTATTTCTTGTATAATCTTGGGGATAAAAGTTTGGAAAGTTTTAGGAGGTTTATAACAAATAATAAGCCATCTTAGATGCAACAAGCTAAAAAGAAATAATCTAATAAAACATGTTAAGCAAGAAGAAAATAATTATAATACTCGTAGAGGTGATATCAATAAAACGAACCCTTAAAAACAATTCGCTATATTATCATGGACCGGAATCACAGAGCTACACATTGTGAGAATTGATATAATTAAAAAACCAAAAATCAAGGTTGGTAAATAAAAAAAATGTTCCCGAATAATCTTATTTATAAACGTCAAATGCCGGCTTTTTTAAGGCGGATCTGCCACAGATTATCTAGAGGCATTAGTCACTCCTTTTGTGGTCGGCCAATCTGACAGCTGTCTTAACCCTTTTTATCCAATGACAATGTCATAGGCTCACGATTTACATTAAGTTGTTTTTTTATTTGGACGTACCCACCTATATTAAGTTCTAATTTTTTATTGCATTTTGATATCCGTTTGGAATGGTGGATCGGGTTTTTAAAAGGTATGTATATGAGTTGTAAGGGCTTACCTTAGGTTTAATCAAGTCTATTTAAAATTGCCTTGCATGATTCACTATACATATAGGTACACACGGTTGGTTATGTTCCTGGAAAGTTAGCCAGAACCGCAGGGTCATAAAGGAGACCCCGCAGCTATGTTTAGTAGCGAGGATAAATGTAAATGATTGGTAGCGAGATTTTGGCTTATCGCCTGATAAAATGTCTAAGTTCCATAGCCAACTCTTTACTTAAGGAGTTGCAGCATATGTATTCTAGTGAAACCACGCGTCAGTGCAGGAGCCCCACATCACTGCAAAATAAATCACCATAGTAGGGTAAAATCAGGTACCTAATAGTAATGAGCATTCCACAACCCAACGTTTTCTATTTCCATCACCAACTAGACACATAATAAAAATATCAACTTTCATAAATCAAACATCCGTCAGCAATCTCATTACTTAGTTCAGTATTTCTTACGAATCTGTCAACGTACTCCATCTGACATTTGCCTAAGAAAAGTAAAAGTCTGTCCCGAGACGCGTATCCAGTAGGGAGACGTCCCACCTCAATCGATCACTCGCAATATTTGCTATTGGCCATAATCTGTGTGCCCAAACTTCGCCCTTGAGGGACACACACACTATGTGACAAAAATCTACTCTCACGGAAATTATATTGATATTCAATACACAATAAATGGGGCCTGTCAAAAACTTGCTGTTCGCTCCTACGGTCATCCCTAAGCTATCTGTGTCATTTGCCATTGGCAACGCGAGAACGATGCTTCTCTGGCTCTTCTTATACGTGAAAGAAAGGGACAACTATGCATTTTGGGTTTAGCTCGCCTTTGTCAGAAGGTTTGAACTAATTTTTCATCATACGGCCCGCGACAGTTACAAATGCGGCCCGAACTGTCTCCTTCTTTAATAATACTTTTTTTAGGGTAGTTCGCCCTCCGATGAATGAAGATTTTCATCTGATGCTCGGGAAAAATTGGAAGAAGCTTAAAATGCAATTTATTTTGCCAAACTCCTTAATTCGGACCCAAATTACAGATTAAGGTCTGTTATGAAAAGAATTTTAATGTTTTTGTTACTAAGTAGGTATGTAAATTTTACCAAAACATGTCGTATCTACTCTATTTATCACTAATCTCTCAATGTTCGGTAGCTTTATTACTAGCACTATTTTAATTATTATATCATTTTAATTTTGTCGTAAAATACAATCACATCTTTTTAATCATGCATAATTATAAATAGTTCAAAGAATAGAATAAGATCATAGAAATTTTTGACACCTATATTATATAGCCTTGGACAACATAATGGCCATATAACCATATAACATTTTTATAATGTCTCAATTAAGTTAACGTAACGTAACGTGTCTAATGTCTATCTCTGAATTTTTTTATAATGCAGTACCCAAGCTACTGAGTTTTTTTTATCAATACTGAAGCAAATGTTTATTTTCTTGTTTAGGTATGACTAAGCCACGTATCTTGCTACCCGAACACCCTCGGAATAATTCGGCACCCCATCAGATCAGCCGGGCCCAATCAATCACTGTACGAATCTGTCATGTTAGGTTTATGAGAAAAATTGTCGGGATGCGCCCGAAGACCCCGGCCTCCCCCTCCCTTCAGACATCGTAAACAGTTGGTTCATATACCGAGAAAAGGGTATTGGAATATTAATAATAAATTTTCCATTTCAATATTGATATTGATCAGTAAATGGATTCGTATAAAAATTTTGTGCTATAAAAATCTGTTCAAATTGATTTTGCAGTCAATATATTATTTCATTAAATTTCTGGTTCAAATTATTCATACGGTAAAGGTATGGTTAATGCAGTGTAAAAAAATAGAATTTTAATAAGATTCATCATTTTGCATGAATAATGTTAGGTAGTTCAAATTCAAGGAATTTTAGAACGAACATGATAAAGTAATTTTATATTATGATCTCGGAATAAACTTAATATCTTTTGTGGTCTGATTTAAACCGTTTATTATGAAAGTAGTTTCCGATTGATGATATTCATTGACTTGACATTTTTACTTTTAATATCCTCACATTTGAATAGCCAACTGCGTAAGAGATATTAATTTCTCTCTATTCCTTCACTCTCTTAGTCCGATGGGACGTAAAGCCGACACGATTTTAAGCTAAGTGATATAATCCGTACATGAAATAAGGCCCACGTCTAAACCATATTATGCTAGATATTGAATTTTTACCCAATATTTCTCATATGTGTTTTAAAATTATATTTATTTTAGTGTTCAGTTCCAGTCGCAAACTTTTACTGCATACCGCCATACCTACTACACAGTCAAAGTTCTTCTCAGATTAGGTATTAATATATATTTAATATGGTTACAGATAAACATCTGAATGAACGACTGAACCAAAAATACAAAAACATTTTTGAAGAAAATGCTCTTAGAAATCATTTGTCTGAGCATTGGTGAGGGTCAATGCGACGTGGTAGTTCCCACGAACCTTCAGGAGATATACCAACTAACAAATGCATTCACTGAACCTGAAAGGAACCTCTAATAGGGTCTTGAGCGGTGGAAATAACGGTATTGACACAGTTATTGAAGTTTCGCCAACAGCAGTTGTAAGTTTGTGAAGCTGTAGGTATTTGGAGAGAATTTCCGCTAATCGCCTAGAAAAAATATTTGCCGATTCAGCTACGGTTTTTTCTCGTTGCTGATAAATGTTCTCGGAGTATGTATCTGGCAATTTAGGAGTAGTTCAGGATACTTTTGTTTCATTAACTATTATGGCAGTAAATTTTTCGATAAAGTTTAACTTAACTTATTTTTGTGTTTATTTATTGGAATACTCGCACCGCTTTTGCTTCTTCCGTCTATATGAGGTCTATCCAAAATTACTGATTATCGGTATCGATTATAGATAGGTAAAAATAAACAACTTTCACTATGGGACCAACTCCGAAATATCGAAGAAAAAAATTAGCTGTTCCATACAATCTCAAATATTTACTTCACTGAAATGTATAGAACAGCTGATTTTTTTTCAATATTTCGGAGTTGGTCACATAGTGAAAGTTGTTTCTTTTTACCTACCTAGTTTTGTGTCAAAAGATAGTCACTAATTTGAAATAGACCTTATATAAGTACCAGAACAACTGATTTAAATGTACCTATAGAGTAACAATACAACAATTTGCCTATTAAATGATTCCACACGAACAATTAACTTAATTTAGGACACAAAATTTAGGAGGTAAATCGGCGAATCCAACTCGGCTGGGCAGCGTTCGGGAAACTACGAAGCTTATTTGTGTCCAAGATACTCCAGTCCTTAAAGACGAAGGTATTCAACCAGTGCGTGCTGCCGGTAATGAACTATGGTGCCGAGACGTGGTCTCTAACTGTGTGCCTCACAAAGAAGCCCAGGATCGCACAGCGAGCGATGGAGAGAGCTATGCTTGGGATCTCTCTGCGTGATCGAATCAGAAATGAGGAGATCCGCAGACGTACAAAGATCACCGACATAGCTCAACGGTCCAGCAAGCTGAAGTGGCAATAGGCAGGGCACATAGCTTGAAGAACTGATGGCCGATGGAGTCTGAAAGTTCTAGAGTATATACCACGTATCGGCAAGCGCAGCGTGGGAAGGCCACCCGCGAGGTGGACGGACGACCTGGCCAAGGTCGCGGGCGTCGGTTGGATGCAGGTGGCTTCCAACCAGTCGGAATGGAGGTTGTTGGGGGCCTATGTCCAACAGTGGACTTCTCAGGGCTGTAAATGATGATGAAAATGACGAGGACACAAAAACTATGGATATAAAAAATTGAATCTTGTGTACATTATTGTACAAAGTTGAGGTGTAAAACTAAAAAGCTTTGAAAATTTTAAGTATTAAGATCTAAAGTAATTTATATTAGACAAAAGGAAACTCTACAAGACGGTATTTCCATTGTGAAAGGTTTTCTATCTTCAGCGGCGTGAGTTGCAAATAGTTAGAAAGGACAAAGAAGTGCACTTCTTTCGTTGACCTTACCAAACAAATGTGCACTGAAACTTATACCCCGAGTGTAAATAGCCCGACTACATCATCTAATATTGCATCGATTGCCTTCTATGCAAGCAATGCTGCAAAATCAGTAGAATAGAACCAGCAATGTAATAGAAACACATCTAAATGTGTTAAAGACTAGATATGAGAACAGAAAGTTCAGATTGCATTGATGCATGCGTCCTGCGCCACCGGGCTTTCGATTGATGTCCTCGGCTCTGAACGTATTGCAATCGTTATGCACCTAATGTCAATTCTGTAGCTACTGTTAGTCTATGTCCAGTAAATGAGTGTCTTTTTTGTTTTAGAATATTTTTCAACAAATATATTTTACATTAGATTTAGATTTTTTTTACATTTTCATATGCTTACTTATTTTAACGATTATTGGGCCAGTTAATTACTCAGCAAATATACCACTTTAAAGTTGGATATCCACAATATTCGTGTTGTTTTGTATTCAGAGAGAGGTTTTTATAAGGTAAAAAATACTCCTAAATTACGTGTGCAAATCGACTGTACAAAATAACTGGCACACCAAAACCGATGAACTTAAATTAATTTAAAATCGTCTACCCTCAAATTCATTCAGCAAATGAAATCAAACATGGACTAAGCTCATCCACTAAACAGTTTAATACCTACAAGGAAGCGGCAGCAAGACTGGTTGGAGCATAAATCTAGCTGGCGGCTCGGTCGCGTGGAAACTTTTTGAATTATTAGTTTTAATTTCCGTTAAGATCCGCCGGTCCCCGTATCTGTCAGCGCTCATATACAACCGCGGATGGAACTATGTTCGTTGCCTTCTGCGCGGGTTGTAATTTAATCTATTGGATTACGAATTGAAACTCGTTACGGTATTTGTCGATATATCGAATATTACCTTTTTTAGACAATTTTTCATGATAAAAAAATCATAACCATGCGAAAAATCATTATTCAGCAGAATCAAATTCAGCTTATGTTTTTTATAATTTATAAAATTAGGTAGGTAATAAGTATTATTTATAACGGGATAAATACTAAAATGCCGTAGATTATTATCAACCTTGTAGACCAAACTCGCCTAGACCTTATAGAGCTAAATCAAAACTTCTACAGCAATAATTAAATACCCATACAAACTCTACCGAGTAACAAATTTGCTATCAACCGGTATAATCTATTCGGTATACACGTCTATATCTATGGCACATTCTTAGCACTCTATTAAGATTGTGTATTGACCGGATGTAATTGCATACCACGATAGCCACTGGCTTGATTCTGTAGTGTAGGTAGTGAATGTAGCTACATTATATGTTTTAGATATATGTAGCTAAATAACAAATGGGTGTTGAAGAAGAGATAGAAGATTTAGGAAAATTATGAGATATATTTAAATGATTGCTATTTGTACATTCAAAATTCATTTATCTTGTTAAATTGCGGTTTGCGCATTTTCCTGTAAGTAAAAGAGATCTTACTGTAATTAATTAACTACAACTGATATGATGGTCAATTTTACATGCCTAATATTTTATATCTTATCATTTGCTAAAGATAAGATGTAAAATAAGAGATGGATTACCAATAAAATTGTAATGTATTAGATGAATATAAGATATAAAATATCAGGAAAGAAAGTAAAAATAATTAAAAGAGAGAAAAAAATATTCCAATTTAAGAGTCACATAGTCAGATAAGAAAATAGTCTACTTAAGACTATAATTTGAATTGTAATTAAACTGACACAAAAACTAATAGGTATGTTGGCAATTATCGTTACCAATTTTTATACTCCTCCGCAAGCTTTATTCTTCAGGTGTTTTATTTTTACTTCCAAGTCCGATGCCCAGTTAGGCCCTAGGGCATTATATTTTATCCATTGTAGGATCTAGATTATAAGCGTGCCGGTAATACTGGTAGGCGGTGAAAATATTATATTGTTTGCTTTGATAAAGCAGTGTGAAAAATATGTATAAAATGAAGTTGCGAAGGGCGCCCAAAATGTGTTTGTTACCTAGGATCTCAAAAACTACTATATCAATAGCTATGCGGTTTTCAATAATAAAGAAGACATTCCAGGGATTCTATAGGTGTATAATTTAGGTGTACTTACTTAAGAAATTATTAGAGTAATCGTAACAGTTATCAGACGGACGGAAGAAAAACGAGCTTTTTGGAGGCTTGCATTGCGTGCGCTGCTGAAATAACTCAAAATACAGAATAACAATGTATGGGGGAATTATTCTTCTCAAAAAGTTCTATAAAAAAGTTTGGATAGATATGTCTATCTTTAATAGCCACAATAACGATTTATGGTGTTCAAGTTTAATTTACGAAATTCTTATTTTTCAATTACTCGATTTCCTACCGATAGACCAATAAACATAAAACAAAATATATCAAATAAAGCTGATGAAATGAGGATTCCGAATATTACATATCATAACACTTTTATGTAATATTAATACACAAGCATTTACAATGCCGAGGGCAAGATGGCGGCGGCGGCGGCTGCGTTCCGTCGTTGTGTCAGTCGGTCGGTCCGCATAGCACGACAGTGGCGGCGAGTGGCGGCGCGCGGCGGCGGCGACGGCGGTGGTGGGGGTGGGCTCATGTTGAGGTGCGCGACCCGACGGGCAGACACGTGAGGGCAGACAACGTTGATGGTTGTGTCGAATTATACTAGCTGTAAAAGGCGAATATCCGAGCGAAGCCGGAACCGCGGGCTGCTAGTATGTTGTTATAACATAGCAAATTATAATTTTATTCAGTAGTTATATAAATTAAAGAACACAAAGTATAGGGGATAATCTAATAATTTTATCTTTGTTAAAGTTGATATTAAATAATTATCCTATTTCAGTAGCTACAAAAACACATTTTGAAAACTAAATTGTTTAATTTACAGTTTTAATTTTATCATGTTTCTGACATGTTGCGAATGTTCTCATTCCATTAACAAAATATTAATTACTAGAGATTAACTGATAGATTATCAAACTAATTTTGAGATCCGACCGTGAGAATATTGTAAGCTAATGTTTTTATAAGAACATTTTAATAATATAAGAATTTATCTCAGATATAGTGATTTCGGTACTTTCTTAATTTGTTACATTATTTTTGTCAGTCTTGACAACTTTTAAGAACAACTTAGTATAGACATTTCATAAAGATAATTGTATGGACTACCTATCTGGTGTTAAAGTCGAATAAATAAATTTTCTATTTTGATTTTCTAACATGTTGTGATCGAATATGTTCCAAGTCTAAATCTTTTTCTTTCTTTTTAGAATCTTATTGTTCCTATAATAAGGTATATTGTTCCTATAATTAGGAACAATAAGATTGTAAAAAGAAAGTAATGTTTGTATGTGAAATTGCCTGTATAACTTTTACACATTAATTTCATTTTTTCATCTTGGGGTTGTTATAACTATATTCGGTAATGAAACACTCTATTGCAGGCGACCATAAAAAATGAAAGGCGCTTAGTTAGTCTTCAATACTTGTATCAAAAAGTAGCTTAGTCATACAATACAACAAATAGGTAGGAAAAACAACCGACCGATAGGATTAATAAATTCGTTGAGCCGCGTCGCTTTCACCGTGCCTCGGCTTTTTTCGTGTGTTTCCACATTTTTCAGCCGATAAATCATATTTTTTCACCGGTGCCGCTTTTTGCGACGTCCTTTAGGTTAGCTCGAGCGTGGAGTCATTTTTTTTCTCGGACATGGGAGTTTGCACTTGCCGTTTCGCTTTTGTTTTGTTGAGAATTTATGATTAACGACAACTAGGTTTGGGAGGGTTGAGTGACCGGTTTTACTAGAAAAAAAATAATTATAATTTGCTATCTAAATGAGAAAAACAAAAATGTTAGTAATAGTCAAATCTATAGATAGCTCTACATTAAGTATGTTATATAAAAGCTGGGCGAAGGAAATTTATAGGTATTTAAAATATTTTACATCAGCATTTCCAGATCAAACCAAAAAATTCTAGTTCAGCATTTTAAAAGATTCTGAGTTCTGATCTTAACTTTCATTCATGAAAATAATAAAGGAAACTTAACCAGTTTTTTTGTACAACAGCGAATGACAAATGCAGGCCAACCGAGCCTGCGACGATCGCCACACTTAACATCTCTCACCGCTGTTAATTTTAATTTAGCTTCCTCAAACAACAATTTAATTTAATTGCCAAATCATTAAGTTAAGCACAAAATATTAGCCGGCAAATAGTGCCACGATATTAATAAACGCTGGATGTACAAATAAAGAAATAAAAAAATCAATGACGTGTCTATCTCTGGAAAAAATGGCGTAGTCACTGACATTAATACGTTCCCATAAATTAAGGTACGGCTTAAAATTAAGACAACAAGCCTCTTTAATCTACAATAAATGGTCGTCGCTCTTAGACCGGTTTCGGTGCAAAGAAAAAAAATGTAATCCGGTCGTGAGCGGGTCCAAAATATGATAGGCATCCATAATCCAAGATGGCCGACCAGCCCCTATGCCCGTCCTTATCCAACGCACGGCTGAGAGTAAATCCATTTCACTTTATTATGGTTGACCACATGTGGAGTGTTCCGCTAAGCCTAACCTTGATATCATACTCTTATGTACGGGGTGTGTTTTATTGCAGGTCGGTTTAGAGATTAGGAATTGAAAGTTTAAGTTTATATGCTTATTTTCTTGGAAAAAGTTTTATAAATGATAAACACATAAATAATAGATTAGTAAAATAAATTGTATAATATTGTAACCAAAAATAGTTACGGCAGGCAGCATAACAATAATTACTTTTATATACGAAAAGAGAATTAGTAGGTAAGTAAATACTTTTTCCATATATTTTTCTTTTTAATATAGAAAACGCTCCTATGGCAGTAGCCTTATGCCATGCCCTGGAGGAGGCCTAAGTTCCGCAAATGGACACAAATAATCTACACTAATATTATAAAGAGGAAAACTTTGTTTGTTTGGTTGTAATGAATAGGCTCAAAAACTACTGGACCGATTTCAAAAATTCTTTCACCGTTAGAATCCTTATTGGACCTGGATGAACATAGGCTATAAGAATTTCCCGATATTCCCACGGGAAGGCGACCAACGGGAATTCTATATTTTTTACGAAAACCGCTATACATATGAAGCTGAAATCGGGCATATATGTTCATTGGGGACAGCGAGGGAGGACTAAAAACGGATTTCCCGAAATTCCCACGGGAAGGGGACAAACGGGAATTCATAGTTTTTACGAAAACCGCTATACATATGAAGCTGAAATCGGGCATATATGTTCATTGGGGACAGCGAGGGAGGACTAAAAACGGATTTCCCGAAATTCCCACGGGAAGGGGACAAACGGGAATTCATAGTTTTTACGAAAACCGCTATACATATGAAGCTGAAATCGGGCATATATGTTCATTGGGGACAGCGAGGGAGGACTAAAAACGGATTTCCCGAAATTCCCACGGGAAGGGGACAAACGGGAATTCATAGTTTTTACGAAAACCGCTATACATATGAAGCTGAAATTGGGCATATATGTTCATTAGGGACTGCGAGGAAACACTAGAACGGATTTCCCGAAATTCCCACGGGAAGGAGACCAACGGGAATTATTTATTTTTTACGAAAACGGTTAAACATGTGAATCTGAAGTTGAGCATATATGTTTATTTGGGACCCCGAGGAAGCACTGGGAACGGATTTCCCGAAATTCCCACGGGAAGGGGACAAACGTGAATTAATTTTTTACGACAACCGCGATAACATATAGGCTACTTTTTACACTTAACATATAGGCTACTTTTTATTTTTTCTGTAGTCCACGCGGACGGAGTCGCGGGCGTCCACTAGTTTTCTATAAAATACATATTGTTTTTTGTCTTTTAAAAAACAACTCTTCCTTTTAAAAAACCTGTCTATATTAGATACATATTTCTGATTCATATTGATTTGCTCTAATATTTAAGAAGATATGTTTTTTTTTTCAAATTGTTAATAAAAAGCTCAGTCTGAAGACGTAGATTCGGTCCCAGTAACGGGTTTGTACCACTGAATTCATTTTAGTACTTACACTAAAATATATATTATAATACTTACACTAAATTTGATGACATTTTGCGCCAACCCCGTAAATAAAGGGATAAGAGCAGGAAAATGATATTTGTAAATAAAAAGCTAAATTACCGGTGGCTTTAGTGGTTATAGTGGCTGGCACGGTTTGCAGTGGTCGTGGGTTCGATTCCCACTCGGGTGAAGAATTTTGTCCATTTTCTTTATTAATAATTTTATAAAAAGTTAAATGTAATCGTGGTTAAAAATGTCCGATTTAGATGCGCTGAATTTCGAACTAAACTTGCGCAAACCCATGGTAATCACTTAAAATTGGTAAGTATTTAAAATTTTGTATTATCAGAATGAGAGCGATCTTAATAACTTGTGTTATTTAGGTATATGCTATGTTATTTTAATAAATTAGACTATTTTTAGTCATGTGAAAGTCTAATTTCTTCAAAGTTCAAACATTATCAGAATCTTCTTCAAATGTTCACTAACTACTTATGTAAAAATTTATAAACCTGCCTAATATCTTTTTATCTTACAAGTAAAAATATGAAAGTTTATTAGCTTGGGAGATTGGAATAGATTAAGGCAGGCCTATATCCGGGAGTACCGAGACTCTTCGGCTGAAATGATGATGATGGTGAATTAGTGAATAGGGTGGAGTACATATAAGTACGAGAACATATAAGTAGTGGAATGGTTGTACAAATATAACTTATAGGTAAGTACATTATAAAAACACAATATATGCTATATACCTATATAGTTGACGTAAACGAAGTTCCGGGTATTGGCTAATATAAAAAATATTATTGTCACATATATAACACACAACAAGCATTCTGTATAACCTACGAGTTCGTCCGCCGCGCCGGCCAACCACGCGCATTCCGCATTATTCCTAACACCACCTTATAAATAAACCGCTTATGTGACTCTACCTGCCGAACGCTTTTGAAAGGACTATGTACCTTGGTGACAATCGTTTTATCTACACTGATCATAGTATACACTAGCTTTTGCTTTTGAATATTTTTAGAGGAAAGTAGATATAGAACGATGCTTCAAATAATTGTTTAAGATATTTAAATAGGTAACATTATCAATAATGAAATGAAGTTGAAATAGGCTAACTACACTATGAAATAACATGAACTAAATGAATTTTATGTTATGATTGAAATGTAAAAAGCTGTTTATTTACATACCTGTTTTAATGAATAAATGTGAGCTGAATTGTGCTTTTAAAAGTATTTTATATAATAGTAAATTATGATGCTTGTTTTTGAATTTATGTGCTTTATTTTAGCTTCTTCTCACCTATCTATGTGTTATGTATCACATCTTTTACTCGCTTCCTTGCTTATTTTAATCACTTCATCCTAATTAAACTTTTGAAATACACAGATTGGTTTATCTTTTATAATATCTAATATATGACTGACACACTCAAAACTACGCACCAAACTGACTCAAAACTGAAGTGAAACCGAATTTGGTCTTTGTTTTGCGAATAATATGCAAATATCTTTTTATCAGCAGGTGGTCCTTGTACTTTGTTCTATTGAACTCGAGTTTTATTCAAAAACGAAATTTGCAGTGGTCACTTTCGCTTGCATTCTTGCCAATTTTGTCACACCTTTGATTGTTGTAGTTTTTCTAGTTTGTTGTTTTGTTTTCACTTTTGCGGCTTACGTGTCTTGGGTCCGGTTGTAAATCAGTTAAAAGAGCTTTTGTTACAATCAAAGGGTAAAGAAAGTACCTGTTACAATTTAGCACAGTTTTGTCGCTAATAGAAGGTTTTATTGCTTTCATTATTTTCAAACATAATGGCTCTACTATTTGCAACTTTGTCCGTTTCGACTTTAGATTTGATGGTTTAGTTTGGATTTTGGTGAGGAAGGTAAGGTTTGTTATTAATATGGATCACGATTTTATTTTTGATGTCTCGTGTTGTACTCACTTACCTACGTTATCTTGGGCTTTTGTGATTGATTATTGTATCGTAGAATTGAAATAAATAATAATACAATCTCAATGTATTTTTTTTAAGAGACATTCATGCGTTGTTCTGACACGCAACAGGAAGAACAAAGCTCCTAATTTTATTGAAACACCATTATCTAATAACTTGATACACCATCCATCACACGAGTCCCCTCTTCACGTCCACATCATTAATCAGAATCTATAAATATAAAACTGGCACTTGTGTATCGAATCCATTTTTAAACACAACGAATTTAAACCCAACATCGCTTTTTTCGTCGTTTCCTTGTTGTACTGAACTATAGGATGACTCTTAACACTTCGTAGTATTTTTTTTAGTTGAAATAAGGATGTTGATCTGATCTTACTTTAATGAAATTACTGAATTCTAGCTCTATGTTAATTCTTTAGACAAAATAATTACGTTGGCAGTTAGGTATTTACCTTATAGAATATGGAAGGTTATAAAATAATACTACACTAAACTAGAAAGTCAAGGTAGCACTGAGATCGGACACAAACCTCATATAATAAAAGTAAAAAATAAATTACCTGTATTCATTGCGATAGTAATCTACGGCAGCATGTCAACATCTTAATTGGAACTAATATTACTCAATCGATTTTACAAGTCAATCGCATAATCGATTCGCTAATAGATAATCTAGAAACAATTCTCCTGGCAGCATCGAAGCCAAACCACTAAATCGAATAACTAATGTCGCGCATTCCTAAAAGCATTTACTGTAAGTGCCAGAACATAAAACTGATAGGTATGCAATATGTCCAACTGGATCATCAATCTGGGAGTGATTCGAATAACATCGATACACTAAAAATCGATAAGTATCGATGTAAGGCAACTCTAGTGGGTAATGGCTTTGTTGCTTCAACACCTTCTGAGTTTAATAGCTTACAAATAACACTAAGCTGGGAACAGAAAAAGCGTTGAGTTTCTCGCTGCGGTATATATTGTTTCTCGTAGCTAGTATACCATTCAAGTGGTTTTAGAAATGTTTGTACTAGAACTTTGATCATATTTAGAAAATAATTTACAGTTGCAATTTTATATAATAAATCGAAACAAGAATCTGCAGCAGTTTTCCTATATCAGCAATATAGTATGATACAAAAGGTTAAAGAAAGATATAATTCAGCACCTGATTTGAAATCAACATAATTTCCCCAAACAAAGAAAACACGTGACGAACATATCCAAAACAAAACGCCTCAGCCAAATCACTCTCAGGAAGTTAGATTAGCATCACCCGTCAGCCCAACATGAGTAGAATAACTCCAATAATAGGGGGCCTCTCCCTATGGAGGCATGCGGGCACCCAAACTATGTACTACGGTATGCCATCGTATTGTGTTCGCATACCGGGGCCTTGTTCAAACGTGTGTCGACACCTATTTGTCAGCGTCCACCGTGATGCTCAATCCAGCCAGACAGAGCTGAAAATGTACTATTTTGTTTTTTGTCTGCTACATTTCATTCGACAGAAGCTGCTACGCTTTTCGAATTGTCTTCGGGAGTACGTGAGTTATGGATACATCTGGTTTTGATAATTTTGAAGGAGAATTTTAAGAGGTAATCCCCTGTACCAACTTTAAAAACGTATACAAAATGCAGAAATTTATTAGCCCATTGTAAAATGTGCATGTCAATGTATTTATCTTTATAATTTTGCGCATTGTAATAGGCGAAGAAAAAGTTAAAAATTAGATTAAAAAAAAATATACTATTCATTTTCATACCAGGATGAACTTAATACAATACCGACAAATATAAACAGAATATACATGAAGGGTCAAAATATACAAAATATCTCTATAGATAGACAGATACGGTTTAGCTCTTTAATTATCGACTTGTACGTGTAGACTGTGAAACTTAGTATTTTTTTTTAATAAATGGCGTAATAACACTTTAGACAATTGTTTCGCGTGACCCGATAATAGCATAATTGTGATGCAATATTTCTTGCAACTAATACCCCAGGGTATAGGTATATCTCCCTCTGATACTAGCCCATCGATCGAGACAAAATACAATTATCCATAATAATACGGCTGTTAGGTTCGTGATTGAGGGAAGTGGGCGTGTATCGCGTCCATTTATTAAGTGGAAATTATAAATTAAATGCGTCAATCATTTAACGAGCCGCCGTTCCTGATCGTGATGGATATAAATTCGCGGCTATGCTTATTGATATTAATATAATCTCTTGGCTAGCCACTGGATCGGCACTGACACGTATTTCCGATAACTTGGTATTTATTGCCTTGATTTTGACGTTCTTCTCAATATCATGCCATGTTAATTAGATTAATATATTGATTGAATTGGTAAAAAGTCAAATGCTACGTATTCCATATATTTCCATCGGTAATTATAACGTATTTATAAGAGGAAAACCTGCTAAACCTTATATAAAACTTAATCATTTCTACCCAAATTCCCAATCACAATGGTATCATCTAGGTAGCGTGACTTTCGAAGGCGTAGGCGGCAAAAACTCCCTTTGTTGCCGCTTGAGCGAGCTGATTTCTTAAATAATGTCGGTTTGTGTAGGTAGGATTCGAGACATTTTGTTGGAGCCCGCTAATCATGTGAGTTTGGGCTTTGAGTCATTGGAATAAGATCGGGGAGATGGGAGTACGAAGGCTGTGGCGTGGTATAGGAGGGCCGAAGCCGCATAGCAGGCAGGCATAGTACGGCTCCAGCGCAATCAGTCTTATTCCGCCTGGACGCGCGTCGATTAGTCAACGACTCGTGCAGAGACAACGCTCCCTCCGACCTCCTCGAGTATCGACTGTTGGTAATCGATTTCGGTTTGCGCGGTGAAAAGTATCGATCGAGATGGATGGTTTTAATTAAAGTTTTTCGCTTCACTTTTGTTTTGGTCGTGAATGAAGTTGATGCATGTGTAGGTAGTTTTTTTCTTGGGGTTAATTTGTTTGAGCTTTGATTGTAAATATGAAAGATGTTATGTAATAAGTAACTAATTTAATTTTAATTAACTCTATTAAAACGTATTATGATAGCACAACAGTACCTACTGGGGGAAGCCTATATTCAGCTGTGGTCTTCCTATGGCGGAAATAACGACTTGTAATTGTAAAGATACCTGAAAAAGTATACTGCTCACCTATTTATATTTAGGACATCAGTCTTATACAATAATAGTTAAAATAACTTTTCTCCTTTTTTCTAAAATATTTTAATGTTGTAATTTGTCTGATCTAGTACCTAAATATGTTTTTACTTGAAAACGAAAGATGAAAATGTAAACAATTTCACAATGACAACTGAGTTCAATGAAGACATTTTTCATGGTAGCCATTAGGTACTATTTACATTTAATAAATCGTATTGCTATCATCAACTATGTCTATGTCAACACCAGCCTATCGGAACAGGTCTTTCTCGTTCAATTTATCTATCCCAGCCTCTCCGCACACCTTTATCAAAATTCATTACCTATATTTTATACTCGACCATCTTTTATTGCAAGTTTTCTCACTGCGGCATTATAATGAAGAGTTTAAATTTAGGCTTAATGGTTGACCAATAAGATAAAAGCGAGAGGCCTTGGATGGCCACCTTAAGCTTGCAGTTGGCAAAATAAATCCAGCTTGAAAAACTGCCGAAGCTCTAGTAGGATGAGTTGAATCTGTAAGTTTGTGTAAGGATAATGACGGACGCATGGACCGCCGCATACAAAGCAGTCGGCTACCAGAATAAAGCTATCTCGCGATACATCCCTGAATTAATGGCCAACTCGTTACTTGGGTATTGAGACGTTTGGGACCTCTCGATGGTTTTAAGAAATATTTTTATCCGAAATAAATGAGAAGTCAAACTTGAAAGGTCCACCGGATTCGATTATTTTTACATAACAGTAGCTATACGTTATACAGTACATAAATATTTGGAAATTGCGTTGGATGGTAATGTTGAAGGCGTATCAGTAAATTAATCATTAGATTGTGCTGATTGCCTTCACTTGAAAATGATTTTTAAGTTAAGAGAAAATAATTTTAAAAGTCTTTACATTTTGTTAGTTATCAATTATTTTTCATTGCGTGTATCTTTATTTGAGATATCTATATAAGAGGGAATCTTATCAAAAATGTCTTCAGAACGGTTCAAAATCATCAATAAAGTATTTTTAAATATAAATACATAATGACCTAAACAAAATGGCTGCACGTCTTCACTGTTACGTTGCGGTGGACGCAGTGTAATTTTATAACGTGGCCAGTATTATCCGAGACGTTATTGGCGGAGATTGAACTCTGTTCCAGATTATAGAGTTTAAACTTCACCCTAAGTAAATGACTAAAGTGCTGTTTTGCTATATTATCGTGTAAACCATGACTGTTTGTGGATTAGGGCTGTCAATCTTATAAACCTAACTACTAAAGAATAGGTAATACAACTAAGATTTGCGAAATGGAATAAATAATAGAAATAGGTAATAATGATCAAATGACATTCGGAAAATAACATAGCATGATATTATATTAAATAAACGATTAGAATTTTTTATAACGAATTAATTTCAATCCAGGTGTAGATCCAGATGCCGCTGCTCCATGTTCACTCTCGCCATCCAAACCTGTATCATCAGTAGGTACGAAGAATTGCTGTGAGCACGACCCAATTTGAAAAATGTCTGACCTAGGTAAGTGTAATTTCATTGATGTAATGCACCTGTATTTACGTTAGTATGTACTGCTTACTACCAATTTAGCAATTACAATTTTTTAATTAGGATTATTAAAATTGAACTAGAAAAATTGAGTACGGCATATAAATTTTCTTGTTGTAGTTTTTTAAGTTATAAACGGCTCAAAACTATAAGATTATTGTTATTAAACTTCAAGTCATATATTTATTACATACAGATATATCTAAAATGAGTCCTTCTATTGGCTCTTTCTATATAAAAATTTCGTACATATAAAAAATTTCCTCTATTCTACTTACAAAGAGATTCTTAATTGAACTTGATACACCCAAATTAACAATTGTATGTACCTACTAATTTATAAACGGAATCGTAGAGAGTATCTTGATGACCTAAATTATGACATCCTGTAATAGATGTAACAGTGGTGGGACGAATGTGTCGCAAGCTGTTTTGTCTCTTTGTAGAGACACTACAACATAGGTATCTTTCTTAAGTATACTTTGCTTCTTCCAATGTTATTGAGGTTAGGTATTTGGCAAGTTAAAAGTTATATTTTTCTTTGCTTCTACCAATTCTTTAGGCTAAGTTAGGTTACCTACTTGGCGATTAAACATAAAAGACATCACCTTGAGCATAACAATATTATTATTTAATTTTGATTATAGGATAATGAAGAATTTGTCAATATAGTTACTTTCCCTAATATAACCTTTTTAGAATAGTTGAGCAATCATCTCGATGTCTATCTGGGTCCGTAACCACTGCCAATATCTAAGGCACGGGACTATAATTTGCCCGTTTTCGCCGCCTAGCTGCCTGTAATTTTATAACAACCACGAACCTCGCTTGAAGACTTCATTTTATATATTTTATAAACTTGTTTTTTAAATTCCAACAACGTATAATCATCGACTCTCGGTTACGTAAGATACTCTGTAACAGAAGATTTATTTTGTAAGAGGTTTATTGAGATGCAAAATATTTGAGCTAAATTACTTAGTTGTTTGCTCACGTATAGTCTACGTCTCGTAGAAAACTGATCTGGAAACCAAATGTGCATTCAAATGCAAAGCAGTTGGTCTATTGCGTAGTGTTGAAAAAATCACAGTGGGCGAGCGTAAAATGTGCAAAGCAGAAGTCGAGGTATTCAAATGAGGCGTGCGTCATAAAATGTCAAAGAAACGTCGCATAAATCATAAAGGTTTTGAGACAAAGGGCTCCTGGCGTCTCAGTAGTCCATAGTCGGCTTTAGGATTTCGCAAAATCAGGTCAGGATCACATGTGCCGCATTATTCTGTATTGTGCAATCTTCCGGGTCCTATGAATCTATTGTTTCATATTTTTGCATGCAGAAAAAATTAAAAAATACTTTGTTCCAAATATGTTTTATGCTGGCTTCTATGCTGCTCTGGGAGTAAAAAAAAATGTCACTACAGCTGCTTCTCTTCCCGGGCATACTGTACAAGTCAGTAAAGGGACAAGAGGGTCTTGGTGTTTTGTAGGAGATGGGCTGACCGCCTGTCACTGCTACCCGAACTTGTACATCTCAACTATACCTTCGAAATTGGTCAGAAGTGGCACCATGTGGTTCTTTCAGCCCTTGGTGCTCTGCGTACCCTGTAAGGGATAAAGGCGTGATTATATGTATGGATGTATGTTTTATTTGAAATTGTGCATTGTGCTGGCTAATTAAGAAAAACAACTTACAACAATATACTACTTAACATAGAATTAGTAGATCAAATCTGTTATAATTTCCTAATCAATCGTATCCTAAATTGAATTCGTGGGAAGTCGAACACGTCGTAGCAAACAAATCAATGTCACATCACCCATTTACTTGCAAATTTCGTGCAAAACTCAAGAAAAAAGGCGAGATAAAGGTACAAAAGTGTTCTATTCTAGTCGCCAAATGAATAATTACCCTTCTCGTCTCTCCTTTCAATCGGCGAAGTACGATCGATCTGCGTCTACAGAACTCTTTTAGTCCTCACCCTTGCCGTCCTGCCAGCTCAGGTAAAACGCAATTAATCTGAAACATCCCAAATCAGTATTACATTAAAAACTAAATAAAAACCCCGCAGCCTGCC
Organism: Carposina sasakii; assembly: GCA_014607495.2. NCBI lineage: Eukaryota > Metazoa > Arthropoda > Insecta > Lepidoptera > Carposinidae > Carposina > Carposina sasakii. The sequence continues at coordinate 9,514,563 of CP053158.1, forward strand.
GTTTTTTCGCCTGCGCGTTTTCTTTTCCATTCAGATTTTTTTGACAGCACGAAAAATGAGCCTCATTTATTTGACTCGTACACAATGTAGGTCTGTTTGAGTACGAGTATTTGCTATAAATACGCATTTTTCTCTACATCTCTTCCTCTTTGTGGGGTGAGCATTAGCCTCGGATGCGAAGGGAGCCTCACTTGTTTCCTTTTGTTCGATTTCGAGATTTTAGGGGAGTACTGATGCTTATATTCTCATGGAATCCATCAAAGTAATCGCATGCTCATGTATAATGGATCACGATGTCAACAAAGTTTCGTATGATTAACGGTTAGCTTTCAATGTTATTAATAACTAATTTGACGCTATTGCTTTTAAGAGTAACATGAAGCCCGTGAATATCATTAGTAGGTAGCTGTAATCTGTTGTAGAGTAAAGAAATTATAAAGTTTTGCAAATATATTTTACTATACTAGTGCATCTTTAATCTAGATTTGTCTGTTTTTAATCACTTTTAATAGTAACAATTTTTTTATACCTAAACCAAATCAATTATAAAAATGGATATTGCAGACTTTTCAATTAGCATGCTCATAAAAGGCAATTGTTTCTTTATACTTTACTAGTGTAAACGGTATCTTTTGTTTTCAATTGGCATAGACAAGGCTCTGTCATTCGTCATCAACGCTAATAGATTTCTTAAAATTTTAAGGTTCTTTCGCCAGTGTTTGTCTTTGGCTGGCCGAGACATTGCTTCTTTTGTAAGACAAATCGCTGAACATAAATACAGTATTGTTTTTAACCATTCATTTATAATTAGGTAGCACAATTTGGTCTCGTGCATTGTTAATGAGAGCTTCTATAACTTATTTTACTTTGGTATTAGGTGTTATATCGTTGGAATAAGATTGAGAATTGTCCGTATTTTTGTACAAACGCGGAGCAAAATAGTTCAAGACTTGAAACAATAAGCGGTAAATCAATTACTTGCACAATACATGAATGTTTCAGTTACGTTTTTGACAATTGGAATGGATTTTTAATAATATTCTGGCACGGCAGCGTTTAATATTATTCTCAATTTTAAGCAAGTATACCTAATTTAATGATGTGTATGACACAAGATCTCATCTTTATCTTCAACATCGTCGCTTTGAATTATTAATTGGGTATGATCGAGGGCCAAGGGTTAGGATAAAAAAAGCTTAGCTAAAGGCTGGTCATAGACTACTTTTTAAAGGCAATGTCACAGGGCACAGCTAACAATATGAGTAAAACCACGGAATACTTGCAAAACATCTATCTAGTCATACCATCAAAACTCCCGCGTAAACTTATCGGTCAAAACAAAAAGGCATTTGTAGCCACATTTCGGCGATTTGTCTAAATGAAAAATTAATTTTGCCGATGATTAATATAATGGGTTGTAATAAAAATTAATGGTTGTTACAAAGTTTTTACATCGCCTTCTTGTCTAAATTAATTTGTTTCAGAGATTAAACGGTCGGAAACAGTATTGTTAAATTAATGAATTACTTAAATACGAGTACAGTAGGTATGTTTTTGAACCTTTGCGAATTGCTTCTTTACTTTTTGCCATATTATAGGTACCTATCTTTCGTAAAACTGCATATGCAGTTAGTGAATATACCTATTATAAAGCTTAGTATTAATATAACGTTTGTATTTCCTAAAAAAATAAACTTGGATGGTGTTTAAACAAAATCGCCTGTTAATAAGCTGGAAACAGTAATGCCGGCCTCGTGCTTAAAATCTCAGTCATCATCATCATTTACAGCCCTGAGAAGTCCACTGTTAGACATAGGCCTCCCCCAACAACCTCCACTCCGACCGGTCGGTAGTAGCCTGCATCCAACCGACGCCCGCAACCTTGGCCAGGTCATCCGTCCACCTCGCGGGTGGCCTTCCCACGCTGCGCTTGCCGATACGTGGTATCCACTCTAGAACTTTCCGACTCCATCGACCATCAGTTCTTCGAGCGATGTGCCCTGCCCATTGCCACTTCAGCTTGCTGGACCGTTCAGTTATGTCGGTGATCTTTGTACGTCTGCGGATCTCCTCATTTCTGATTCGATCACGCAGAGAGATCCCAAGCATAGCTCTCTCCATCGCTCGCTGTGCGATCCTGAGCTTTTTTATGAGGCACATAGTTAGAGACCACGTCTCGGCACCGTAGGTCATCACCGGCAGCACGCACTGGTTGAATACCTTCGTCTTTAAGGACTGGGGTATCTTGGACACAAATAAGCTTCGTAGTTTCCCGAACGCTGCCCAGCCGAGTTGGATTCGCCGAGTTACCTCCTTCTCAAAGTTGGACTTACCTAGTTTGACCGTCTGTCCCAGGTAAATATGCTCGTCAACAACTTCAAGCATCGAGCTCCCAACCAGTACAGGAGTGGGCGGCACATGGACGTTCGACATGATCTTCGTCTTGTCCATGTTCATCTTCAGGCCCACCTGTTGGGAGACTCGATTGAGGCCATCGAGCATTGTACTTAGATCCTTCAGCGATTCTGCCATGACCACGATGTCGACTGCGAACCGAAGGTGAGTGATGTATTCGCCATTGATATTGATGCCGAGTCCTTTCCATTCGAGAAGCTTAAAGGCGTCTTCCACTGCATTGGTGAAGAGCTTCGGAGAAATAACTATATAAAATCTCAGTAATTTCATCAAATTTCCTCAAAACCACAAAGTGACCAGTCAAAGGTACCTAGGTACCTACGCACAAGCACTTAGCCAGGGTCTTTAATTCCAACTTTTCCATTTGAATTGGTGAATTTTATAAGGGTTACCCAAGTTATCTTGGTGTTTAGGTACATTAAAAAATCCTCCATCATAACTGAAGTATAAATCCAGCCTTCAATACCCCCAGTCGGTTATTTCCTAATTAAATGCAGACACCTACAGTCGAGGACGAAAACAATCAGGTGTCACCCTGATTTATTGCATTCCCTGAAACAATGAAGACCCATAATAATGGAATGAAATATCCGCTCCACAATTTACATTCTAACAGTGGATCCAACTTGACAATTTATTAATCAAACCGATTACACCAAACCCTGCCCTATTGTGGAAATATTGTCCCGCGAAACAATCCTATGAATAATTGTGGTTTTAAATTTTCATATAACAATGGCATAAAACAATAAACCTGCTTCAGACTTGGACAAAGGCGATGTGAGTGGCGTTTTGGGGACTTAAAAATTTTAATACGAGGGGCCGGACTCTGGACCCGCGTTTTGATTAACATGTTATTTACCTATAGTTTTAAGGGTTAAACTAACATAAGTCCAAATACTTAATGTTTTTGTGCGCATATAGAAACCATTAAATGTTAAGAAAAAAATATTATTGGATTTTACTTAACTACATAAAGGTTTTTAATTCTAATCATCAAAAATACTTCACGTTGTACACATGATGCAACAAAAGTAGTGATTGAACTTTTATTTTATAACATTTATGTACTTAACATGCATTTGATAAGTTATAAGGTGTGAGTTGAGTTGGTATAAAAATATTTTAATAACATGTGTAATAATTAATATAAGCGCACAAATTTAACTTTTATACAAAAATCAATTAGGCAACCATTCGGTGAGGTCTATGTCTCTGACACATGTCGGTCCGCTTCCCTCAGCTTTTTCCATAACGACCTGTGAGCCCCTCCCTTCTTTAGAGAGAAAAGCATAATCCATCAACGTACGTCACCCCTATTTTGGCATACACCGTCCCATTCGCACACCAATACGCAGCATACCGCGCTCTCTGTCTCTCCCGCTAGGGGTAGTTTCTCTCAGTCGCCGCTTGACGGGTGATCATTTTTCTTGTGGCACGTTCAATCATCGCGTCACTAGCGCCGTCCCTGTCTTTCTAGGGCCCTTTTGTTGGTCTCTCGCTCGCACGGGCCCTTCCTGTCTTTCTGTGTGTCCCTTATTTTCTGTTAGCGGTGCGTGCTCCACTACGTGCCCGACCAAATATGGCGTCTTTTGTGTTTGATTTTGACGTTTTAATTTTTGGTAATAAAGTGGTTCAATTTTAATTGCGATGCCTTTTAAGTTATTAATGAATATTGGTTTAAGGGCTGCTTGGTAAGAAACAAAAATTTTGAAATTTTTGTTTCATTTACCAATGTATTAGTTATTTTGCTCACAAAACATATACGTACAAAAAATTGGTAATAATGTTATATCTTATCTTGAATATGTTGAGCTCAATAATTTGTTATTATTATGCATGATTTTCAGTCTTTCAATCAACATATTCTAACCCCTAGATGACACCCCTTTAATCCAGCAGTCAGAGTACTGGATGTAGGAACGTATGCAAATGCACTGAGCTTAATAACTTCCAGTATATGTGAAGAAAATAGATATAAAATCGAAATGATTATGATTGAGATACTGCTATGTTTATAAAATATAGGTTACCTTAGATTAATTATAACGAAGCCCGTCCGTGTGGCCAATAGAATAGATGAAAAAGTTGAAGGCTTGAAGGTAGATGCGCAACACCAGATCTTTTCTCATTTGAAAGGAAACCTGATTTGATTAGAATTAATGAACAAGTATCTTAAATTGGTTAAAATGAACCCAAATTTATCCTGGGGCTAAAAAAGTAGGATTTATAAAAAATAATATAAAAGAAGAATCCCTAAATCGCAGTAACAAGCAGAGAAATAATACTTATTGTGATTTATTCAATATTCACTATGGGTGCGCCCACCACCGGGCCCTACACCTCCACTGACCCTCGGATCTGATAACTCATAATTGCGACAACAGGCACTTGCACTAACTCCAATCGCCATGAGAAACCAGACCCGAGCACCTAGCATGCATTAGTGGTTTACTAATTTACTAATTTCTATGTATAATCCTGAGGATGCCACGGTTGTTGGCGAAACATATGTAGATTATTTATCTAGTTTTTGATTCCGGAATAGTGCAATGTATCGTCTTGCATGCTAGGTGCTCGGGTCTGGTTTCTCATGGCGATTGTAGTTAGTGCAAGTGCATGTTGTCGAAATTATGAGTTATCAGATCCGAGGGTCAGTGGAGGGTGTAGGGCCCGGTGGTGGGCGCACCCATAGTGAATGTTTGAACTTCCGAATTGTAACGCCTAATACAATTTAATTTATTTATTCAATATTAATTAATGGTCAATTTTATTAATGAATAACAGTAGCTTTACTAGTTGCAACCCAATCGTAGTGGCACCTACCGGCTATAACTGAACGAGTGTTTTACAACACTAAGTTTAAAATTACATTGAAATAAGGTCAATATGGGTAAGTGTGTCATACTTTTCTCAAAGTTTTTTGAACCCAAATATCAAGTAATTAAATAATGAATTTCCAATCTTTTCCTAAGGCAAACTAAAATAAGGATCAAAATGGGCTGAAAACAATGTGTTTTTTACTATTTTAACATTTAAAAGTTTGTTTTTAGGTCTAAAATGAAAGTACTACGTCAAACACACTTCCCCACCAAAACGAGGCAAGTGTGACCATATCATCAAAGCGAGACAGGAAGCTATTTTTAAATATAAAATGCAACGACCATGCTATCTAAGGATGGCAACCAATAATTTGTCACATACCTTATATATGCAGCTTGTTATGATCATTTAAGTTAAAAGAATGTTATGGGGTAAGTGTGTCATACTAAGCTATCCAGGGGTTGAAAACTATTTCAAACAAACTAAAAAAATGGTAAATTTTAAGGTTACATTCTTTAAATTAACTTAAAACTCTTATTTTCAACATTCTATATAAAATAAATATTTTACGTTAGGTTCGATAAGTATAAAAAGAATAAGCATAGGCAAAATCTCTGATTTCTTTCAAAACACCACGATTTTCTTTGTAAACACGTGCACCTGTGAACTCGATCTCATATTAAAAAAAATATGACAGATTTCAAAATGGTAAAAGCTACCAAAGTGTGTGGCAAGGCCATCTAGATTTAAAACTGCGAACCGATACTTCTCTTACTCACAACAACAGATGGCACTTGAATCAAAAGCTTAACTAGTTTTCGTGGTGTAAAGGGCAGTTACACTTACCCCCTAGTCACACTTACCCATAGTGAACTTACTTAACTTTATTGCAACCATACCTATGATAACCACACATTTGCGTATATGTAAATTTCTTGTTGCAAATAAATAAATTAAAACAGTTCCCAGTTACTTTATCTGTAGACCGCGCATATACTACACAAGCCGAGGTGTCCATGCGGGGGCCGAAACAAGCCCGGCCCTCGGATTGACTTGTCTGAATATTTGAATTTTAATCCCCACAGACATTACATAAACACTTGCTTACTCATTCATGAACCTATGTGAGTCTTGTTTAATGTTGGCTGTCACTTTTGTTAATTAAAACTTTTTGGAGGGCTTGATTTGAATTCCATTTCGTTGAGATAATATTTGAATAGTATTTACTCTATGGTACTGCGTAAGTTGAGATGGAAAGAACCTTCCCATGCAATACTTAACAGAAATTCCCTAAAATACACACATATTGTATGGCATTTAAATTATTAAGTATTACTAATATACCTATTTAAAATAGAGCTTCTTTAAAAACAGTTTAAATTTGGTTAGCTTTAGGGCGTAAACATTTAATGGAAGTTTAATAAGTCTGTTCGCTTATACGGTCAACAAAAAATTCGTTGTGCATACTGGTTTATGTAAGTTATTCTACCTTAATCTTTGCTTTTATCATCTTATTAGAAACCGTATTCTACCTAAGTATTATTTTTTATCAATATTTATTTGCTTCTTTTTATACCTATCTGGCTTTAAGAACCATAATATTTTAAATTAATTGAAGCTCACTAAAATAAACAATATCTATCTATAGTATATTTCTGCCTACTTATATGCTAATATAATGCATATATGAGATTTATTTAACTCTCCTACAGTTACTTAGGTACACTATTCTTATTTATTTCATTACGGTACCCACCATCGTCCACTCGTATTTATCTTATTGTAATTAAGGCGGGATAAGGAACAAAGGGGGGCTGCTAATACTACTCTTGTTTTTGTTTTGACACACACGCGATATAGCATCCATTAACGATACAAGCCTGAGTAAAGAGCAACACCAGTTGTCTTCAAACATCCTACACAGTATAAATATTCAATAGACCCTGAATATGTTAATAGAAGGTCTCCTCATTGGGTTGTAGATGGCTCCGTCGTTTTTATCTTATACGACATTTAACTCCGGTAATTCAATTTACTCTATTTGCATAATGTCGCTCTCTAAAGTAGGTGAGTATGTAAATCTTAAAAGCACCCTTCTTACTTTTTTTGGCGAGAATTATTAATGCATCCGCCATTTTGTTTCGATAAGATTTGTTGTTTTAATTAAGATAAAAGTAGGTGATTGATATTATGCGTCCTACGTGTGTTGTTGCCGCCATGTGTTGGACGGAGGATTTCATCATGACAATATGTGTGTATAGGCGAATAGAGATATCTAGAATTAATCGGGCTCTGAAGGCGTACAAAGCCGTGAAATATGGGCCGCTCGTTGTTTACAATGGCTACGTCTTCATCACGGGTCTATTGTTTTTTTTTCTCTATATACCACACGCGGATTGTTTCTCTGTCGGCCGGAGTTGGGAAACGTGTTCTTGTGTCTCCGTGAACATTTGTCAGTAGGACATCGACGACGATGGCTTAAGTTGGTATTCTCAGTCATATTATAGGTCCTTGTGCCCGCCCTCACTCGAATACGAATAACCTACTTAATTAGAGTTCTTGTTATAAAGGCATAAAGGTTACTTTTCAATACTGGTTCAGTAGTTAGGTGAATAAACGGCTAAGAGCAATGAGGTTTTATTTAAAGGGTGCTAAGACCTGTTATCTGCCTACTAAAGTACTTGTGAGATCTTAATAGTCCCTCAATCCATTATTTACCCAACCGCCCCAGCTAAAAAAAAATATTTTGACGTATTTAAAAATATGCCATCGCCACCCTATGTCATACTAAGGGAGGTTTTTTTCATATTTCTTTTAATGTATCCCACAAAACAATAGGAACGCTTCATTCCAAGTTATCAATCTACCGTGGTGCCATCTGTGACGCAATTATTAGTCTATTTCCGTTGCCTCCAAAAAATACGCGCCAAAAAAGAAAATAGCGGAAGGAAGTGACGTTTTAATCTGTTAAGTGGAATTGCTAGAGTGGATTTTTTTGGTCCAATTGGTTTTATTTCTTATTCGTTTTTGTAGCATTCTCATAAGTCTTCGTCTAGGCTATTTTATGTTAACATTAACTTTTTACCCGACTGCACGACGCAAAGGAGTGGTATTGTGTTTAACAGCCTATGTATGTATGTTTGTATGTTCCTTTTAAGCACTAGTTACACAGACCAAATTCCATTCCAAGACAGGATCCATTGAAATATTAGCTTGGCTGTCGACTGGATGGAATGGATCCCGACAGTTCAGTTGTTATGTTACGATCATTAGAAAATATTTTATGTTCTTCAATAGTATTCATTCCATAATAATATTATAGAATTCTAGAGCACCGGACATCTAAGTGCTTGTTTTTTTTTTATTTTCAGTTTTTTTATTATGTACATTATTTGGTTCTTTTTTAAGCAGTCGGGTTTTTGGATTTTTAATTTAGGTACTCAAAATATTTTGTTGTTTCAGATGAATTTACCAATAACTTTGAATATAAATAACAAACATATGAAAATTTATAATTGAAAGATATATTATAAGTATATACCTACCTAATTATAAAAACAATATCTAATAAGTATACAAATAAAAATCTGATAGGTACATAATTGTGTTTAAATATTTTATCCGTTTTTGGACACTATCCTAGTATATGTTTCTACCACTGAATGATAATTTAAATTCATTCTCTTCGCCGCCCGCGCCATCATTTGGACAAATGTTACGTCATTTGTCTGAGAGGGGAGGCCGGGGTGCGGGAGGGATACACTGAAACATCACACTGCAAAATAATTCCTATAACAACGTCGTAAAATTCAATTTTCTTCAACAAAACCTTTCCAGATTCTGAAAACTTCAGTCTGGGAGAAATTTAGGGAAAACTGTCTCTACATATCCAAAGATAAAATTTAAAATCGTGGGCCATTTTAGAAAACCCATTTCATAGGCTTCCGAAAATGTAGTATCAATAAAAAATGAAACTTACGGCGAGATTTTTGGGTCTTTTTTTGAGAAGTCTCTTTACGTCTGAATGGCTATTGAATTAAAACTTGCCGTATTTGTGTTTTGCTACTAATTAATTCACTTATTTATCTTATTTGTGGCGTGTTTGTTTAATACTGGAACTAGAACATAGAGATTCTATTAAGAAAATATGAATTAGGTATTACGCCTAAAAATATTTAACTCAACGGCTGCCTTAGGAAAAACCTTTTTGAAATCCTTTTGTAATTCTAAACCTTTTCATGGAAATTACGCTTAGATACTTGGTTATAAAGTGAAATACCTACTGATGACAGTAAGTGGGTATAAAAGAAAATTTAGATTTGATTAAGAAGAGTTTTAGTCTCATCCATACAAAAAAGTTCAATTTAAAACGTAAAAGCTCATACCTTATACAAATTACCCTTTTGCACTCATGCGAAATAATCCAAATACGTAAATGTAAAATAAATGGTTGTCCATTTGTTCGAGTGAAATAAATTCGATGAAATTAAAACGAAAAAGTATGGACGAAATTGATGACACAAATGGACATGGCTGTGTGGTGCTGTAATGGAATTGATGTAAACCCAAGTAAAATGAGGACAAAATATATACGTGTTTTACCTATAAAAAAGGAAAAGATTTTATGTAACAGTACCTGTTTATGGCCAGACTAGTTATATAAATACGTATTTACAAACAATTTTTTTCCATGCGTAAATATTTTTTTTATCTTAGAAATTAATCCAATAGAAAACTTTTACCCCGAAAAAGAAAAAAATGTGATAAATCATTCCATAAAAAAATTCTTTAAAATCAAAATAGAAAAACCTTAACATTTATTTACACAAACACTAAAAGAAAAAAAAACAGGAACGTATCCAAACGGGAAATCAGATCAAGATGACGGATTAGGGGCCCAGATTGGCGCTAAAGCAATCTAGTTGGGCCGGATTTTTTTCTAATTGTGCCCTCTTTATACCCTGGAGATGGGGTGATGTGTCGCTGAGTATCTGCTACGAACCAATTTCAAAAAGAAACGGAAAATACAGAGACGGACTTTTTTAAAAGTGACAATATTGGTACCAATTATTAAGTACTTAGATAGTAAGTACTATCTAATGACATAATATTTCAAAGAAGTGTCTTATTTGACGAGTTATGGGTGAAACTATGTACTAACCTGTGAAATATAATATAATAATACTAGCTGTTGCCCTTGCTCCGCTCACGTGAATGCCGTTTTTACAGAGAAAGGGTATATAAAGTACTACCTACTGAATGTAGATTATAATATTTCATAAATATCGTTCAAGCCATTTAGTACCTACATTTTGACTAGAAACGAGACCAAATTAACTGTCTGACAACTTGTAGGGTATAACCACGGATTGTATTGTTTGAACTACCGATTAACGGATTTAGGTATTTATCAAAGTAGTAGTTTATTCGTTGAAACTAGAGTTCAAAAACAAAAATACCGATGTCACACCTCACCCAAAGCTTATTGCTTCGTTTCTTAAATCTAACATAAACCTGACTCTATCACGTCTCAACCAAGAACCAGCGTATTTACATATAGATACGTATCTAAATCCGAATGGGAAAATGTTATTCCGAAAGGATACCCTGCTCCGGCCCTGTACGAAAGTGGTGCCCCCCTACGCGAGTGACATTGACGAATCGGGGCCCATTTGTCATAGTCGAGGCCCCCTCCCGCGACCCCGCAGCCTCTATATACTCTTTGTATTTACTTTTTGTAACGGTATTGATGTTTAATTATGGAACCCCTAATGTAACGCTCGAATTTTATGCGCAAAGTTTTTGTTGTAATTTTTCATTTCGTCAACACTATGGTGTTATATTTTTTTTATAGCCAGCATAGTTCTAGAAATAATGTAAAATGGAATGCTGCAACGATGAAAGAGTTTATTTACATAAATATTGTAAATTCTTCAATAACGTTCTTCAACTGCTTTAAAGTACAATTTTCTTATGTGGTAAATGCGTGATTAAAACATATTAATAAACAAAAACTTAATACCCAAAAGCTGTATCTTTCCATCTAACTATTTAAATACATTGATAAACAAAGGTTTTAAAGCGATATTAGGTATAAGCAGTTGTATCTGTGAAAATCTTTGCCAAAAATAATTAACAACCAACACAACTTCCAAAGCAATTCAAATCCAATATGGCAGCGAAAGTCAAACCAAAAATTCTACTCCATCACGAGCTTCTGACAGGCGTTTAAAGACATAATTAAAAAGTAAACAGGCTACCGGAGTAATAAGTCACTGACTAGTCATTATTGATTGGAAACAACTATTAATCATTACCAGCCTCATCTCAGTATCGGATCCTTCACCTTTATGGGATAAAGGGCTTTACACACTTGGCAAAATCTGCAAGGCTAAATCCTACTAATTTTATAAATGCGAAAGTTTGTGAGGATGGACGTATACGATACATCATCAAGATGTATCTGTGTGTATGTTTATGTTTGTTAGTCTTTCAAACAAAAACTATTGAACGGATTTTGATGAAACTTGTTAGCTTATACATCAGACAGAATAACACATAGGCTATAAAATCACGTGGACGAAGTAGCGGCCTAGTTTAATATAAATATTCCTGGATAAAAAAAAATAATAATATGGAGTATACCTAATTGATGCTTTCTGGCATTCATATAAGACGAAAGTAGAAAACATAGCATGGTGAACCTTATAACATTATATCATTATTATTATTAACATTATAACATTGGGTCAGTGGAGGGTGTAGGGCCCGGTGGTGGGCGCACCCATAGTGAATGTTTGAACTTCCGAATTGTAACGCCTAATACAATTTCAATTATAAATTAAATATTGCCCCTCTATTTAATAAATAATTAGTACCTTTTTGGTTTGCTGAAAGAAATCTCTTTAAGAGATAAGCCCGCCTCTGTACATTTTCTTTTATAATTACTGTGTTTTGTTAATATTGTGTGTGTGTACAATAAAGAATATACCTAAGTACAGAATTTTCTTATTCTGAGACAGCTTAAGAGCTTTTTCAATCAGTACTTTCAAAGATTCTATTAATTAGCTTAGTTTTCGTAAACAACTTCTTAACAATAACTCTACCAGCCATAAGTTAGCATACGTCAACATTCGCTCCGACAATGTAGAGGGGTGTTTATGATAAATGACTTTTGCCTATCTGTTAATTAAGATTTTCGCGGCATCTCACGCGCGAGTGACTCTCGGCCATTTCAGTTAGATTATTTTGTAGGCGTTGAGTGATATAAGATGGATATTTTCTTATTTGCTCATTTACATAATATGAGATTGTCACTTATAGTTTTGGTTTTACAGGAAGAAAGGATTTTTTATTATAATCATCGAGATAAGTTTTCTGTCACAATAGGTACTATTATTTTAAGGGCCTTATTAAGTAATTAAGGACTATTTTTTTCAATGGCTATCTGACCATTGAGAAAATCGGCCCTTAATTACCTACATAATTCTACGATTAGGAATATCTAAAACCGAATACTCTACGTAGGTGAACAATCAAATCATTTAAAGTTACCAAAAAAAAACAAGTTGAAGGAATTTTCCACGAAAAATATCTAAAGACAAAGTTAAGATAGTTCGCTGATCACCGATAGAGGGCGGGCCTAGCGGTCGTTTGTCAAACTGAGCCTCATTAGGGTCGAATCTGGTTAAATCTCCTGGGATTAAGGGTTTAAATGCGGCCCTGGACAATACCTACTTTTTGATTGATTGTAAATAATATCTGCAACAAAGTGGGTAAGATTTTCATCATTTTACTGAATCGATGATACCCATTTCGATGTTCAAAGTGCGTATTTTCTCACAGTCCATCATACTAGATGGCGCCAGCAATTTATGTTACTGTACTATGTGTCTATTCCCAATTTCTTTATCCTCTACTTATGTTTCATCAACTGGGCGGTGGATTAACTATTACATTTTTGTGTACCTAGTTAAATGTGTCTATCTTTGCCCATCTGTCCACTTCCACTTCAGTCTTGCGGCCTGCACGCCGACGTCAGCGACACCAGTTTTGGAGCGCAGTATGGTGTTACTAGGAGAAGATGGAGGGACGACCTGGATAAATTTCTGCCAGATTGGGCCACTATAGCGGGAACAAGACAAGTGTGGGCTCAAATGGGGGTGGCCTTTGCCCAGCAGTGGGACACTCTATAGGCTATTTAAAAAAAGTTAAATGTGTAAACAATTAACTTGGAATTCATACCCATATTACATACACACGGCTGTGTTCCCAATAATAGATTAGCTAGAACTGTAGGATCATCAAGAATCCTCAATATCTCACAAGAACGCTTAGCATACTCGTAGTAGAGTCAGATGTAAAATTCTTTTTCAGCCTACTGCAGTCCACTACTGGACGTAGGGCACGCCACAAGGCCACTGCCACTGGGTGGTTTTGCCCATTGCCCATAGTCAGATGTTAAAAATTTAGTGACAAATTTGCCTTAGTCGACTGCGCGGTATTGCACGGATGGGGATGCAGCTGATGAATTCTAGTAGCCCTGCATCAGTACAGGTAGTTTGAAACATTATCTTATTATCATAATCTTTGACTACATCTTACTTACCAGATTTGAGGATAAACATGGACTATTACAAAATAACATAATGGTAAGTCAATTACAATTTACATATGACTTACCAATATGTACATTGCACTACATAACCAAATACAGTGTAAACCATAACTAATGTTAATGTTGCTACCACAGAACACATAATAAATAATGTTACAGTCAAAGAAAATAGCCGCCTCTACAGCCGACAGAGCACCAGATTTGAACAGCGATTATAATGACATTACCAGATAGACAGAACTTATCGCAACCGCCAATCACAAACGAGAACTCGAAATAAATCGGAGGTACAATCCAATCATTATTCTACGTCAGGATCGACTCAATTAAAATATCGTTAATGCACACACAGAACACGAAAGTAAACCTTAAGCGAAAAATAATAAGCATGTTTTTATAGTGCCCAACTATTTAACTTGCATTGGTCATTATGGAAAATGTTGTGTAGTATAAAACCACGAAATCGGCGTGTCTGAATCCGGATGAAGGTAAAATAATCTGTTAGTATAATCCCGTAGGACTTTTTGCCTTTAAATTATTTATTTATAATTGTATTACTTAACAATTTTTACATTTTTGGAGATAGAAACTATATACGTATAGGTAGACATCTGGTCCAAAATCTCATGCGTCCTGCATTATGCTGTATTTACATACACAACATATCCAATTGTTTAGGTACTACTCAATCATGCTTTTTGTAATTTTCTGCACCTTCCACCCTTTCTATCTATTTACCTACCTATTTATTGGATAGTTCACGATGACTAAATTATAGGGAAACAATAATTTCTCAAAGACTGTATTGAGTTTATCTGAGATTCGTACAGCTTATGTGATAATGTGCTTCAACCACTTGCACAAAATCTTAACTGAAAATTTTCATAAAAGGTCTCTCAACATGGATATTCTTTAGGTACTACTCAATCATGCTTTTTAGAATTTTCTACACCTTCCACCCTTCATATCTATTTACTTACCTATTTATTGCATAGTTCATGATGACTAAACTATAGAAAAACATTAATTTCTCAACGACTGTACTAAGTTTATCTGAGATTCATACAGCTTATGTTCTTCAACCACTTGCACAAAATCTTTACTGAATTTCATAAAAGGTCTCTCTATGTTCGCACAAAACTAAGGAGCCATACCTGCTAACTTATCTACTTAATACCATTTAATCTAGGATTAATCCCTTAGTCCACCTGGTATATACTAGATTTGAAACTCATAAAACATTATGTTCTGGCTATTTTTGTGTAACAAAAACAAAGCAAGAGCTTTCATGTAACACCTAAGTATTCCTCAAGCAACGTTCACGACAGTACTTATACATACAGATTGTCTAATCTCCCACGCTATATATTTTTAATATATTTACACTCAACGCCCTTATCCCGTGCAGGATAAATTACTCGTAATTTCGTACTTGGATGATACCTGAGCTCAGTGAAAAAACATGAGACATAGACGTCTTGGTGAGTCGCAAATTACGGTCATCATCTTCTCATCAGCGCGCGGGCGAGCGTTGATGTATAGGACTTGAGCTTCGGGGTACGATTACAGATGAAAGAACAGAAGCGATAGATGTGTACACGAGAAATCTGCCTAAAGGTCTGTGTAGAAGAATTTGAGAATAATTGATTTAATTTTTTTTATTTAAATTCAGATAAAACTAAGCCTGTTTGCTATGAAGAGGGAAGTCGTGATAAGCAAATACTGTAATGTTGTAATAGCTTAGAATTAAAAACTATAGATATAGTACTCGTAAAATAGAAGATGTTTTTTTTAAATAGCTTATGCTGTGTCTCACTGCTGGGCAATGGCCTCCCCCATTTGAGCCCACACCTGTCTTGTTCCCGCTATAGTGGCCCAATCCAGCAGAAACTTATCCAGGTCGTCCCTCCATCTTCTCCTAGATCTTCCTCTACGCCGGTTTCCGTCTGTAGGCACCCAATAAGTGGCTATCTTTGCCCATCTGTTTGGATGCAATCGACGTTTAATATTAAAATTAATTCAGGACATGAAAATAGCTTAGGGTGCATAGTATTTGCAAAATCGATTAGAGTTTTAAAATGAATAATTGGTAAAAACACAAGTGAGATTAGCAAAAAATGTTAAACTCAATAAGTAGAGTACATGGAAATAGCTTTTACATTGATTGCAAATTATTGAAAAATCTGGATAATTATAGTTATTCAAGACTTGAAATTTAATCCAAAACTTTACTAACCCCTGCAGATTTAGGTAGCAGAGTACCTTTCAGGACCTTATGATCTTTCTGTGATACCTATTCTTTGCCACAAACATGAGTACCTCAATGTCAGAGAGAGTTGGCTGAGCAGTAAATGAGCATACAGCGCTAGATTTTAAACTGTAAAGTTCAACCGAGAGGAAATTATAAACAAACTTAGGTTACGCAAAAGCTGTTAAATCGTCAAAACGTTTTGTGGTGTGTGTTATTTCCTTATGGAATCATTTTGCAGGTAAAATGTTTGATACGCTTTCAGCGGTACAGAGTATAACAGAAGTTAAGCGGAATACTTATACCTAAAGAATGTTCACATGCTTATTTTTCAGCAAAGTAGGTATGGAGGATTATAAAGCTAAGGAATGATCATACAATCTTGAAAATTTAAAATGAGATTTCAAGTCTATACCTAATTTTGTAAATAGGTTCTTTGTAGTGGGAGATAAAATCATAGCGTTTCCTTTAACATTTCCCTTTTGTTATATTCTATATATAGTTTCGTTGTATTTTCCGATGACTATGTCTGCACGAGTTACGCTTATTGTATTTTACTTTATATCATGTGTATCACTTTCTGAATAACGATAAACAATTTGCTCTATTAGGTACGAAAGACTCTACCTTCTATTTTTCTCAAGTGAATCTACTATGTTATAAAGACCCGTGGACAGTTTTATTAGACAATTACTCGAAAGAATTAGATATCAATCAACTACCTAATATATTTTGCGCTAAAATACCCACTTTCCACTTTTCTTTACTCCTATTGTTATTCATATTATATAGGTACACTGAAATTGTATCAATTTATTCTTTTAGTTTTTCCTATGATTTTAACTGTTTCATTTACTCTTTGAGCTTTTCCAAAGATCTCACTTGTATTTATTTTCTAGTTTTTTCCTATTATGTTAAATGGTAACTAAGGTAAGATAGCAAATTATTAGATAAGTAAAGGAAAAATCTCTGTTGTCTATAACACAGGTTAGCCTAGTATAGACACAGAAGGACATCCTAAATCTGTAGACCTCTCACTAAAATAATTTTTAATGGAAGGAACAATAATGCTAGTTGTTGAATAAAATTTATTATTATTATTATTATCATATTTGATATGAGTTCTTTGCGTGAAATCTAGCCTAGAACTCGTTATCATATTATACGATTAACCAAAGTGTTTAACTTTTTTTTTTATACGAATTGTGCACACATTTTCTAAGTAGGTACCTAAAGCTCCAGTAGATAATTATTTGTCCGCTCTATCATTTCTATGTCATAATTTTTGTGTTCAAAGTGAACTGGAAATCGCTTGAAAGTTATAAAACAAAAATAGATTAAAGATACGGGTACAAAGATCAAGGCTTTATTGCTCCAGATACTTTTATGAAAAATGTAACCTTTATTTTTTAGTCATAAATTAGAAAGGCGCAGTAAGCAAAGTCGGGTGACGGTGACTAATCTATGCGCACGCGCAACGAATCGGAATGGGCAGAGACAATTGCTTCTATATGCATTTTCAAAAGGTAGTCAAAGAGGTTTTGTTCTATCTTTGTAAAAAGAGTTTCTGTTAACGTGTATTTGTATTATAATATAGTCGTACTAGTTAAACTTGTTTATGTAATCGTGAAATTCCCGAACAATAAAGAAATATAGTATTCAGAAAAGTGGAAGGCTGCATCTTCTAGCTTAATTTAAAAATTTGATGCCTTTTGGATTTATCGAGGAGTTTTGAGCTCCACCGCATAATCGAATATATTAATTTAAATAGAAACAAGTGGAAATACACTTGGCAAAGTTAGGCAGATATAGGTTCTTTCCGCCGCTGATTCCAAGTCAAACTTGTATGAAAACTATTGTTTGGGTGAGATCTATGTTCAAAAGTGAACTTTTTATGGCTATAATGATAAAAACATAATGTCCATTGATTTTTGGATTAGCAACTATGTAGGTACTTATGTTTGTATGCTAGGTGCTTGGATCTGGCTTCTCATTGCGACTGTAGTGGCTTGTATTCGTGAACATGAGCTGGCAGATCCGAGGGTCTGCGGAGGGTAGGGCTCGGTGGTAGGTGAACCCTTGATGGAAATTTGAACTTCTGAATAGTAATGCCTGATACAATTAAATAAAAACAATTATTTACGACCTACGAATTCGCTCTCAATCTCAAATATTGAAATTACATATACATACATAATAATAAATATCTCGACCATGTTTCTGAAACGGGGTAGCCAGAACTGCAGCATCATGAAGGAGATCAATACCCGAAACCATCAATCTATATCATAATATAATAATAATAAATAATAATATTAAAGTTCATTAATTCTGACAATTAAAATCCAAAACATCACAAATTAAATTAAATTAAAATCAAATTATACAATAAATTAAAATCATTAAATTAAAGTTAAAATTAAAAAAAACATTATACATTAACTTAAAATCATTAAATTATTAATAGTTATTTCTCCCTTTATTGTAAATTTGGGGTACGGGAGCGTGCAGATGCAGCCAGTGTCTCATAAATGGACCGTCCATGCGAACCGCGACCACATTCAGGAGGCTGTCTACTGGCTCGGAGCTAGCTATACAATGAAGTGTCAACTTGTGACAATCGAACAGATATAAACTAAATATTCTATCCACATCATGCAGTAGTCGACTAAATTACCAAAACTGATTGTGGTAAAATAAAAAAGTGGGTTGAACCGACACATCATTAGTGGCAACCAATGGACGAAACCTTAAAGTCATTAGCGTTAACTTTTACCGTAAATTGAGGCTATATAGGTACACCATCATTATCATGATAACACATGACATGACTCTTATATCATTATGTTATGGTGTAAAGTTGATTGATTCTAGAGACGGAAAGATAAGTTATTTCCACATGCTACATACAGCTCTGAAGCAAGATGGTTTTTTCATTATAATAATTTATGTAAAGGAACCAATTTTGTATTATTAGTAGGTCTCTCAGTAATGACTTGATGGGACTTGGAGTGGCCGCAAAATTGTTCAGTTTTTGCTTTTGGCAAGACTGATCAAATTTCATGTTTAATCATTATTTTTGAGATGTACTTTTATTAATAGAACTTTGGGGCGTAACACTTTCTTTTTTGTTTTTATAATTTTTCACTAATATGCAGAATTATAATAACCCGTACTTACTAAAGTCTATCCTATTTATACATTGATTATATTTTTACCCGACTGCGCGACGCAAAGGAGTGGTATTGTGTTTAACAGCCTATGTAGGTATGTATGTATGTATGTTCCTTTGAAGCACTACACAGACCAAACGCTTCGACCGATTTTTATGATTCATACGTCAATCGATTCCTCTTAGTTCGGGGAATATCACTAAAGACATAACATTTGTGAAAATCCAATATGGCGACTACTGGACGCCATTTTGTGAAAATGAAAAAAATTTCAGTCAACTATATCGAGTGAGGTATCGTTGAATAGGTATTTAAAAATTATTATTAGGTTTTTCTCAACAGTTTTCGATTCGACCAACTGTTTAGGATCTATATCGATTGAAAGTTGCGTAACAACCATTCTCACATACAAGTTTTTAGACAGCAGCAAGACGAAAACTTCTTGCTGCCGAGCATGTTGAGCATGTTTCTTGAAGCTAGTTACTCATAATAAAAAGGTATAAAATAA
The DNA here is from genome assembly GCA_014607495.2 of Carposina sasakii. Lineage (NCBI taxonomy): Eukaryota > Metazoa > Arthropoda > Insecta > Lepidoptera > Carposinidae > Carposina > Carposina sasakii. The sequence continues at coordinate 9,534,347 of CP053158.1, forward strand.
AAAAGCATAATTTAAAAAATCAAAAAATCCGACTGCTTAAAAAAGAACCAAATAATGTACATAATAAAAAACTGAAAAGAAAAAAACAAGCACTTAGATGTCCGGTGGTCTAGAATTCTATAATATTATTATCGAATGAATACTATTGAAGAACATAAAATATTTTCTAATGATCGTAACATAGTAACAACTAAACAGTCGGGATCCATTATCCGACAGCCAAGCTAATATTTCAATGGATCCTGGCTGTTCAGTTAATATGTTACGGTTATTAGAAAATATTTTATGTTCTTCAATAGTATTCATTCCATAATAATATTATAGAATTCTAGACCACCGGACATCTAAGTGCTTGTTTCTTTTCTTTTCAGTTTTTTATTATGTACATTATTTGGTTCTTTTTTAAGCAGTCGGGTTTTTGGATTTTTTAAATTATTTTTTACTCTGACAATATTCCTATGAAATAATGACTACATCTTTTAAAAAATTACTAGAAATGAGCGTGAGCGCTAAATAATTAGAAGGCCTAGACAAAGCTTTATCTGACTCCAAATAAATCTTGTTTTACGCAAAGATATAGGCATGCCTATATGTAGATTATCATGAAACTTCAATGCCAAATTTTTTTACAATATTTCTTCCTTCTAATCTAGAAAATATTCTAAAATAAATTAGAATAGATTTTTAAAAAATACGTATATATTACAACTTGGTGAGAGAGTCTTGCAGCTTGACTTGTACATTTTTATAACAGTACAGAACGATTCTAATTACGTGGTTATACACAATAATGTCCCGTAATCATGGGGCCATTTGTAAGGCTGCGTCGGATAGCAATGAGGTGTGGAAACACCGTTTTGTGGTGCACTTTCAGTAGGAAAATTTGTGGAGCAAGTCACAAGTGTTTTGTGGATACATCTAGACACGCTATTGCATTTAGGCACGCTAAGCCAAAGTTCCGCCAAATGAGGAGATCCGCAGACGTACAAAGATCACTGACATAGCTTAACGGTCCAGTAAGCTGAAATGGCAAAGGGCAGGGCACATAGCTCGAAGAACTGATGGCCGATGGAGTCGGAAAATTCTAGAGTGAATACCACGTATCGGCAAGCGCAGCGTGGGAAGGCCACCCGCGAGGACGACCTGGCCAAGGTCGCGGGCGTCGGTTGGATGCAGGCGGCAGTGGACTTCTCAGGACCGTAAATGATGAATGATGAAGCCAAAGTTAGTGGAATCACAATTACGTTATGTTTTTTTTTTGTTGTTACAAGTTGCACAATGTCTTCCTGCCCATATTCCATTTCTGTTTATGGGGTCCCGGTCGGTGCAATATAGTTTCTATTCAATTGAAACTCATGTTGCCAAGGATTTGGCATACACACACACACATGGCATAAGGTTTACATTACTCAACTAATAAGAATATTGTGATCAACATTCTTGTACAACTGTATTGTTCTTTTCCAGGCAATAATATTAAGTAAAAATCTTTTCAATTGATTCTTTAACCTGAGACCCCTTTACTCCTGATTTTTTTTTGTATCTAATCGATCGATCCCATATTAGATCAATACACATCGTCTCCTAGGTTTATTAAGGCTTTCTTCCCGAGTACCTGACAAATTATACCTGTTTTGTGTCGAGAATATGTATGCATCATCGCGATATGTGCAGTAGATTGTTTATAGGTGATGAAAAATCGCGACCTCTTTAGTTTCGCACCGAACACGAAAGTGCATCATTATGATATTGTTGCACAGTTGATGACCAGTAGCAATATGCGGTTTTAGAAATCATTTCTAGTAACATTCAATTCATTTCGTTTCCTGCTACTGAACTATAATTGATATCTAGTTTAATGATACAAATAATAAACGATCCATCAAGTACCTAAGAATTCTAAATTGCGGTTCTTTTTTCAGAAATGTATTTTATTTCTAAAGCAATGCAATTTACAGTTATATAGTGCTAGTTCTTTGGTTTTATAAAATAACTACTTTGTTCAAAGATATTGGAAAATTGTTTCGCCAGCAGTATCCTGAGCGTAAATGAAATCCCATGTAACATTATGAACGCGATAGTAAGTTTGTTTGTTTGTTTGTTGTTTATTCAAGCTATCTTCTTGATATTTTGTATACCTACATACATGCTTATGAGAAATTTGAGGACTTTTTTATATCTAAGCAATTTTATTTTATTTATCAAGATATCATCGTATGCCATGTAAAATGTATCATGTAGCATATCAGTTGCATTTCTTATCTAACGTTGCTTTGGTTTTTCATAATTGGACAATAGTCCAAATAAGACGCATCATACGAAAACTTCATAGACATAACGACAAAAGTTTCTGGCACACTTGCAGACAAAACCAAAAAATATTAGGTATAAAGTTGAGATGAAAGTATAAAGAAAATCCCTTATATATTTCTCGTCACGTTGACAGTAAAAAGCTCGCACTTCGCATATAATAATTAGACTACGTAAGACAAACGACTGTGAGGTCCTTATTTAGGGCTGACACAGATATTCTTCACTAAATAATAGTAGCTCCATGAGTCCAAAAAACCCATTATGAAAAATCTAAATCATGGATGAAGTGTTCATAAGAGCACAAGGCTTGGGCTGATGCGTGGTTTTACCAGAATACATCAGTAGCATTTCTTTCCATACATGTCGTACCTAAAAGTCGAGCAAGGAACTCAGGGTCGCTCTCTCAGGCGATGAGCTAGCAACTTGTCACTGATCATTAACATTTGAGCCCGCTACGCTGAATATGTATGTATTATTGTCTATTTGAATGATAAGTGTTTCAGCCTTAAAATACTTTCTGCCTAACATAAAATTAAGACTAAAATTTTCTCTTAGTATTTCAGAAAAAGCTTTATATCATGCCAACCCTAGAAGCTGTCACTTACGAGTCCTACAGTGCAGCCGTTAACCAAACGCGGCCTGACCCGAAAATTCACTTAGCTGCCAGGAAAACGGAAGGGTGACCGGTCGGGATAATTTTACAGCGCCCACATGGAGTTTCGTATTTTTAGACTTTGACCTACGTTTTATTTTATGTTAAGTTTATATGTTGCTTTTAATATTAATAATATGTTATTACATATAAAACATTACATTGTGAGACTAGCCATATAAAAAGCATTAATAATAAATAATTTTCTAGTGCAATATACAACACATTTTTATGTACGGACCATGCCAAGTTTTGGACAATGCCAAAATGCTATGATTTGAGAAGACAACATCGATAGTCAAACACTTAGAATTCAGCAAGTAACCTAAATTGAAAATGAAATTTCACAACATTCAAACTCACACTTTTTGAAATAAAAAAACCAATGCTGCATACATTTCTATCCGGCCTTCAAACCGACCGTTTTGGAACCGGCCGAGACTTGAATTTAAATAGTAGTGATGTAAGAAAGTTTTTGTTCCACCAAATGGCAAGTAGAACAAAGTTCCAGAGTTTTAATACATCGTATGAAAATGCCAACTTGGTTTTACCATCTTCATCAGCGCTACTATCGCCGGGGCATTCAAAGCTTTTCATAATAAGATTTTGGTTCAGTTTGACTCCGCCCGAATAGAAAAGTTTGTTCATCTATAATACCGGAGATTTGTGTTGTAACGACACGTCATTAACTGAAGACATGCCAGTTTTCAGCAACAGAGGCTTTAGAAAAATGTTTCTAAAGTAAATCACCTAATTTAAAATATAATACTCAACTTAAATTGTTTTATTTTTGTTTTAAATATTACGTCACAGAAGGTAAATAGTAAAATAGACTTCTTTTTGCGTAGATATGTCAAGTGTATCTACGCTATATGTCATTTATTACACATTCGAAGATTAAAAAAGATTTGAGTAGAAGCATTTAAAATTTTGAGATAGTGGCCAAACTACCTAGTTACTAGTTATAGCCAGCTGTTTTACTGAAAGCACAATCTTGGTGGGCTGAAAGGTAGCTCTTTATGGTTTAAGATACATAGTACTTACATAATTACGGCTTGTAATTATTAAAGGTGAAATGTTGCTATGTGCCATGAACTTGACTGGACAATGGACTCGCTGCCGTGTGTCTGAGCATCTACAGCAACAATTCGTTCACATATTTTTTAATATGTTAATTATGCTGTACTTTTAGGGCTGCCAAAATATCAAATTTATTGCTGTTAAACTTGGCTTGTACAAGTCCAGAATCTCAACCCTACGTAATCATACCAAACAAGAGGTGCGAGAGAAATTAAAACCCGAGAGAGCCGGTTACACCACAAATCGCTTAGTGCCTCCACGGTCCTAATGACACGTCAATTAAAAGTTTGCGAGCCGGCTCCCTCGACGAGGATTGTTATCTGAGCTGTAAAACTGAGCAGCTGAGCGTCGAGCATAATGTAGTTACGGCTTAACCGTAGTTTGTCGATTAACATTTTGATGTCGCGGCTAGCTATTGGTTGTAGAAGCGGGATTTACTGAAGTTGCTTAAGATTTTCAGGGAATTGTGATCAATATTAAGCATAAGATTTTTGGGTACCTACCATTGTGTGCGTTTGCCTTGTATTGACTTGTAAGAAAAATGTGCAAGAGTACGTCATCTCTCATACCTAATATGTATAAGGAAATACTTATTGCTTGTATAAGAATACAAATTTAGAGACTTATTTCATTTGACGAGCTTCTCTATCAATGGAATTTGAATGCAAATTAGAATCTAGTGTAGGTAAACTTTTCTTATTTGTCATATTGTCATATACAAATACCCCTCATGGCAGTTTTGTGGCGTGCCCTAGGGGAGGGCCTACGCCCAGCAGTGGACTGCAATAGGCTGATGATGATATGGTCATGTGGAAAATTAAACCATGTTTTTTGTATTCCTGTTGGTGTTCAGGTTCTGTGTGATACCTACCTAATCTGTTTAGAATTTTCAGTCTATTATATTTCATTCTGTCAGTGAATATTTTTTTATCATTTCTTCAGTACCAATTTATCCCAAAATATTTAGTAAATTCTAATCCTACTCATAGGTTTATTATATTTTTCGTTTTTCTAAAATTATTCGCAAACAGCGCCATTAGCAGTTTTTTTTCGCAACCCCTATTAGGGGTGAGGATGCTGATGTTATCGCAACCCGCGAACAGATGGCGCTAGTTTAGCGTCTGCGTTACGTAACTGAAATTCGTTTACAGAAATGTAGATGGCGTTAGTTATAGAAAACCCATTTTAGTTATTTACGTGTGCTTTATCAAAATTAGAAAGGTACCTAAATCCAGTTATAGTTTACATATTATATCTATCAAATGGTGACATTGGTTATTGATTTTTTTTTCTTCAAGTACATAATTTATGCTCAACATATCCATAATTGAGGCATAGACGAATAGGGTCAAGATGCTTTTTAAAAATTCATCATGACTTCAGATCAGCCTATTGCAGACCATTACTAGACGTTAGACCTCCCCTAGGGAATGCTAATTGATTGGGGGGGGGTTTGCCCATAGTGACCATGCTGGGCATGCAGGTTGGTAAGTGAGATTTTCGACTTATGTTTCCAACACGAGAGGCGCTACTGCCCACATCCCGAAAAACCTTAATTGTCTCATACGATACCCAAGGGCAGACATGGGGTGGTAGGTACTAGTCTATTCTGCGGGTTATTGTTGCTAACAGTTGCCAACTAGTTAAAAAATAACAAATGACTCACCTACCCAAGCTAACTAAAAGAAAATTAACTTCTAATAACCAGCTAACTCGCACCATAAAAGAATTTTCTTTATGACAAAAAGAAACAAATATGAAATGAGTCTCGACACCCAGAACACAGCAGCACCGCCTGCGACAGATTAGCCACGGTGGCCGGAACAATTCTTTAATATCCTCAAACAAAGAAAGCGACCGTTTAAATGTAAGAAATGTGTGGATATGACCCCAAATTGCCACAAGCTGGGACCAAATATGGACTCCAGAAGTGAAATTCGTATGTGGTAATCATACAACTGGGGGAGGCGTAATGTTCAGCAGTGGACTTCTGAAGGCTCAAAAATTATGAATCAAAGATCAGTTGCGAACGTGGACAAAAAGGAATTAACCTTATATTTTAAGGAGAGATGTTTTTATTTATATCTACTAAATAACAGTTGTTTAGTGATAGAAATAATTGATCAAAATATTATATAGGTATGTCCAGGCGGTTACTTGAAAAAAATAAGTAAGGCGTAAATGTCTATGTATTCACAAATTTATACGCCGCGCCCACATATTACCTACCAGTGGACGCCCGCGACCTCTTCCGCGTGGACTGCAGAAAAAAATAAAATGTCGAAATTATCCGGGATAAAAATATTTTCCGGGAATAAAAAGTCGCTCCAACCGTTTTTACGTGAAAGAGTGACAAGCATCCATCCATCCATACTCACAAACTTTCGCCTTTATAATATTAATAAGATATTGTGTTGGGTTTTGAAAGTAGGTATGTATATACCTCAATCATAATATAATGGCGTGCGAGTAATAATTTAAATTTAACTAGTAAGACATTGGACATAGATCTGTTTGATATAAGTGCTGTGGCGGTTAGACGGACCATAGCTGGATCCTTTTTCAAATAGTCTTGTGTTTTAATTAACCTAAATTATGTGTGATGTGATGTACCTAGCCGGGAGTGGGTAAGTACATAAGAAACTATTTTGCTAAATTAGTAAGTCAAGTCAATTTGTAATTGTGTGTTGCGTCTTACGTAATATTTTGTGGCATACTTGCGGAGACCTTAATTTAGCTGTATGTCACTATATTGTTGTTATTACTGCCTTAATATAGCTGTTGGTTTTCCTAATACCAAATAAGTAAAAAATAAATAAATAAATTTTATTCCATGTCATTAAAATTTGAGACGCAGACCATGTTTATTATGGTCATGTAATGGTAGGTAAGTATGGTAATATTTTCTGCGCAGGCAATTCATATAGCAACTACGAATTATGAAGTAACAACTAACTCCGGTATAAGCGTCCTTACTACACGAGTGCTTTTTTGTTCCCTTGTTTTTGTCAAGTATCAACCCTGTTAATTGGAAAAAAACATATATATGTGACGTCATATCCACATTATTCAAAACTAGGAAGGACATTAACACGAGCTCTTCGACAGCCGACTGTACATATTGCGGCTAAATTAGCATACACTTGACATGTGGGAGTTTTCGCATACGCCAATATTAACATCACTATTTATCTATTATCCTTAGATATTTCTTCGACTTTCGATTCGATTTAAATAGGTTGAAGTGCAACTTAAAATATCATCTTTATTTATTATTGCAGAGATTTTTTTTTTTACATTTTGAAACGTCTAGATTTATGTTACTAAGGTACCTAAAAAATATTGGCTGACTAGCACAGATGTCAAACGTAAGAATATTCTTAACAATGATTTTTATGCCCTCTCCTGTTGTTTAGGGTTTCTCAGGACAAAGGCTCATTTTATGTAACTTTTTAAAAATTATCGATACAATGAACAGATTGGTATGCAGCAGTAAAGAGAAGAACAAGGAACTATCGTAGCAAAATTGCAAACGATTTTTTTTTAGAATCGTAGTATCAGCGGCGCCTTGGTTGATAGTACCTCCTTTTTTGCAATGAAAAAAACCATCATTTCGAGCAAAATATTTGGAAAATCATTTAATACAGTATCAACAAAGCCTCAAAGGGAGTGGTGGCGCAACACGGATTTCCAATTAAGTGCGGGCCTGATTGGCAGGTCGTTAGTCAGCGTTGAATGCTGCTTGCTAGGACCTACTGTAGCTGCACTCCAAATTACAATAACCTTACGAACTTTGGAATATCTTCGCAAACGTCGCTAAAGTTACCTACTTTGCAATCAGCTATAGTAATACGTTCATGGAAGAATAATTATGGTTGAATATATTGATAGGAGACGTGGTATACTTTTCGAAATTCAAAAACATTTATTCGACATGAAAGCATTAACAACTTGTTTGTCGATGGTCTTTTTATGTGTTACTTTCTATGTTCGCACCCCAAAATGAAACCGAGCCGCTACCAAACAAAAGAAGGAGGTAAATTTTAACAACCTAAAAAAAAATCGCAAAGCTTTTGCTTTGGCAACGGTCACCACCCCAAGGTGCGGTTTGTTACGTTATGTCAGGCATAAGTTGGCGATTCGGGGCTTAAAGCCACCAACGTGGAGCTAATAAGAGTTAAGGTCGCCTAAAGACGAAATCCAGGAGAACTGCTAGACAGTCAAGTCAATGTCAAATAAGTATCCACTAAACTATAAAAAATTATATTTGTATACAAGTATCATCATCATAATCAGCCTATTGCAGTCCACTGCTGGACATAGGCCTAGTAGTACAAGTATACTAACAGATAATTCCCACATTTTTCATAATGTTCTAACTTTAGTTATGGAAATGTTACCAGGGGATTTACACTACGTAATTTCTCAACTAATTTTTTTTCTACGTGGTGTAACAAAAAGGGTATGTTAAGCGAAAAGCTACGTAAATAGGCCACTGTCGAGAACCTATTATGGAGAATTTTTAAATATCTCAGGAATTTTCATACAATCTTGAAAAATAAACATGTGATTTCGAGTCTCAAATTTTGTGGATAGGTTCTTTACATTGGGCTATTTACGTAGCTTCTCGCTTAACATACCCTTTTTGTTACACCCTGTATAAAGGAAATTTATAAAAATAATTAATAAATTCTATGAAGTCTTTGTCTATCTCCAGTTCTATATCAGTTATTTCACCACGTGTAAAAAATTGCTAATATCAAAGCATAGGTCATACACGTCATATATAATAAATAATTCACGTAGCCTAATCCAATACGTGGTTTAAAAACATCTACGTCATAAAGTTTGTGGTATTAATATAGGGCATAGAACTAAACCCCGCTTACAAAGTTTCCAACTTAAGTACTCCTTATTGAAAAATAAAATAAAAAATAAAAAAATATTTTGCTCTTGCTCTCTAAAAAGACTCCAAACGCTAGTCTTTTCTAGATTTTTTTCTAGACCGTCTTTAGTATTTTCCGATACAATATAATTTTTCTTTCCTAGTGAATAAGATGAATATGTTTCGTTTTCATTCACTGGGTAAAAAGGTCACATCGTTAATTACGGATCCATGGAAAAACTGTCTCCACACAAAATATGATTGATTACATTCGACCCAACTGAGTGAAGATATCGTGAGGGATGGAAAGAGAAACATTAAGTGTATTCCTATGTTGGCCGTGATATCATTTTCATAGGCGGGACCTTGGTCCCGTATCCCCTTCAATGTCTGCGAATAGCGATGTGAATGGAGAGGCCTAATATTAACTGTTCCTAAAGTATTTTATGTAGGTTCTTATAATAATTACTGTAATATACACAACTTACCTGTAAAATTAACCGTCTTAAACAATTGTATTGTTCATTGTTGAATTTTAAAAACAACAATGTTTATGTGAATTTATTTGTAGAACAATGTAACATCGTTTGGTATCGAAGTGGACAACACTTACCAAAAGCGTTTGAAATTCATCTTGTGACTTGATAATAGCGTTTAAATCGAGGTCAAAGATGGATCCTGGTTAATGCAATACTTAGGTACTTTTTCTTTCTACGGAGCAACTTACTGTTAGATACTTTATTAACCATACCTACATTTACATACATAAGGTATAATTATGCCTTTCTCTCTTAGGGTATGCAGGCAGAAATCATGGACCTATTTTGCAATCTAAGGTTTATATAACATACACCACTTTTTGGTTCTATAGACCTTCATAATATTTTTGATGCTGAAATACAATTTTACTTAAATAATTTAATTACATATTATTACCTGTCAATAGAATAACATCGACTCAACTCTACCTCTGTTCCAAATCGACAGAATAGTGGTTATTTCATATATTACACGAAGGGTACGAAAAACCGAATGTTTCAATCGTTTTATCAGCTATATCCCACTTCTGAAATCGTAGCAGTTATCAATTTCAAATTATCGGGGGATGTTATAGTTAATGAAGTTTGTAATTGCGGTGCTATAATTTCTGGAACCTATGCCTGATTTCTCTCTAATTCGATCGCGACTATGCAAATCTATGTTAATCCGACATTTTCGTGTTTAATTTTATTTCTGGCCACATTTCTCGAGTGAAATTGTCTCGTAAATCAGTCGGCCAGTGTTTTTCTTGGATCCGCGGTAGCCGTGTTTTGTTTTGGATCACGCACACCGTCTATGCTTCTTCGTCTGTGATTTAGAGCTTGTGGATTGCTTTATTATTGTTCAAAACATGTATTTATAACGTATTTTGCATAATATTATTTTGTGACATAATGTAAATATATGTTGATAATTGAATGGAAAACAAAATAATAAATAAAGGAAATACCTTGAAATTCTCTATGATGTATCTTACTCACATATATTTATACTAAACTATGATGAGATTGATTATGTTTCTATATTGTTATTTAATTGGTAAAGAAAGGGTGCGATATCCAAGTACTTATTAACAATTGGACTGGATCTTGAAAAGGCTTTAGTTGGACCTCAGGGCTTAGTGTGAGTTTTTCATTTCAAACAGCAGTCAACCAATGACATTATGGCGTGACGACGACGTGATGTAAGAACAATGGCACCACGTGATTGGTTTAATAGTTTACGTTAGCGCGATCGAGTTCGACGTAAAAACTCGAACTAAGTTCTCTGGTAGCTGGCGCTGATATCGAGATCCAGCAAGTGATGAAGCTGCAATGGCACCATTAATACAAGTACAGTTGTTCTTATGTATTATAAAAATTATTAATAAAGAAATGAAAAAAAAATCATCCGAGTGAGATTTGAACTCACGACCTCTCGCAAACCGTGCTTTCTACTTTATAATCGAAAAAAAAAATCTCTAGAAAACACAACTGACCGTCGATAATCCGCAGCATTTTTAATCCCGCTCTTTTGAATCCTTATGACGTCAGAAGAGTAATTATTGTTATTCTAATGGTCGTACGCGAACATGCCCCATTGTAAGTCCACGATCGAAGACCTGATTAATGATGTGCTACGAGGGACCCTAAACGGTGACGTGCAGTGCCAATGGAATTGTGATTAGTGGCTGTTTGTGTTTTTAAACCAACTTCCAAAGTGAGGTTCTGCATTTAATGTTGTATTCTCTTATATGAGATCTTATCTGATAATGGATTTTTTTTAAATCAATAGCAGCTAGAAACCTAATAGAATATGTATATAGTTTCTATCAATGTTGCAACTTGAGAAAATATTATAATATTTTTAGTTTGTTTGATACACTTTAGAAAGACTTATGCTATCAAATAGGTGGCAGCATGAACCTCGAAAAATAAGACTTCCATCGTGAAAGTGAGTTCATAAAGTGAGTATCATTTAGAACTAATTCTCTCTCGGCGGCTGCGGGCATCTCGTTTCTACAATAGACGGAATCCTGTTTTATGCGTAGCTACCCTAGCCCCCCTAGCATGACCACGCATCGTGGATATCGTATCATACGAAATGCTATCGTCACTATACAAAATTCAATATGGCGGCTATATTTATCGTATTTTGACAGGCTAAATGTCGATAAAGCTCACTGTAGGTATCATACCTATAAAAATCCTATATTAATATCGATTAACAAATAGAATATTAAACCTCTAACACGAAAGCTACGTATGAATGGCCTTATTTACTTCAAGAAAAAACACGACTACGTAAAAGTTTTGACCCAGTGTCACTCTTACCACTAAGACAAAACTCAGTCTAATGATACCCTTCAAGCTCAAATGCGACAAGCCATTAAAGCTCTAGACTAGAGTCTTTAGCGCGCAAAATAAATATGCATACATACACATGATAAATAATACCCTTCATCTGGCACAGTCGGTCGGGTAAAAATAAATAAATACGGGTAATTTTATGCGCAGCCTTACCCAGTGTGCGTCGTTCCTGTCGATGGTATCGAGTCATAACGTGGAGAGTTTATAGTACTGACCGGCTGTTTGTTTGCCAAATCGAGGTCCATGGGGTATGTGTCCCCACGCACCAGGTTATAGGGGATACGGTGAGATAAATCCCAGAAATTTAGAGATATTTTAGTATAATTATTATAGTAAGTAAGTACATTCCTATATGGACTGTGCACATCGCACATCTAGTCCTTTAAAGTCATAAATGCAAATCGCTGCAATTACATTTATGACTTATTAAGAATCAGAAGTCATATGCGTCTAACAAACATCTCTAGCATCAAACATCCGCACATTTTAAGGTAAAATAAGTCGATCGTTTTATTATCATAGCAATATTTGATTTTATTTATTCATGGCATCTCATGAAGCACTATGGTATTTAGGAATAAATTAAAAGAATCAACCCTTTTTGCAAACTTTCGCAAAACTGTCGCCTGCCCGTCAGACATCTTTATGAGCATGTCCTTGACGAATTTTTTACATGATTGTCTCTTTGTTACATTCATTATTACTTCCTTAGCGTACGAAAATAATAGAAATCGGCAACTCTCATAGACAAAGGCTAAAAAGATATTTGGACAAAAGCTTTTTTACCTTTTCTATGCATTTGTTTTGTCAACAGTGTGCAGCACGACTGCATTTTATTTGACTTTGTCAGGTTACTGTTCTCAAACGAATATCATTATTAAGCTTGTATTTGTAAAACATTAAAACAAACCTTCATACGACATTTAAAGCTATCCAATTACTTATTAAATAGTTATAAAAAACTATATAATTTTAACTATAAAGAATTATAAAATGTAAATTCTTCTATGCTGCTCTGGAAGTTCTTCTATGAAAAAAAAAAAAAAATTATTATATTTTAAAAAATGTACAAGTCAGTAGAGGGGCTAACCTGTCACTACTAACCAAACTATACCCTCAAAATTGGTCAGAAGTAACATACTTATACTTTATAAGTGTTGTTAAAATTATCGTATAAATAAACATAAAGACAAAAAGATGAAAAATAATACACCTCTAGTCCTGGTGGACAACCCAATGCAACAATGATATTGCGACAATGCTGCAAATACGATGCGACAATGAAGTAAGACCACCCGACTTTTCAATACATATCTTCACATTTGCCGCTAACGTGCGACATTTCATTACCACATTTGATTTCGCATCTAGCTGCAACTATAACATGCGGTAAAAACAATGTGCCTTTACATTCCTTAACGGATGAAAACTGTCTTCGTCACTTTTGTTTATAACAATGACATCTAAACGGTTGTCTTACTGCGACATAAATCTCTGAATTACCACTAACTGTTTCGGACTGAACTGTGTTGACATAATAATGGTACGAGACAATGCTGTGATTATTGTACAACAGTTTTTGAATGACATTACTTACTTAGTATAGCTGTTTAAAGGTTCCATGTTTGAGCATTGTTAATTGATTATGATCTGGAAAATGTACCTATTCTACTCTGCGGATGTCTTCGGCGGAAAGACATGTGACGTGACTAATTTAAATTTCTAGTATCGATATAACGTATTGTTTAGTCACTTGAAACTGACTTCACTTAAAAGTGTCAGTTAAAACTGACAAATTAAATTTTATTTTTGATACTTCTGTACTTAAAGCTTAAATATCGATTAGATTTGCACCTTAATCGATATTAGTTATATCTTTAAATTCAAAAGTAATAAACTAAAATAAAAATAACAATCAAAATATTTGGCAGATTAAAAGTACCGTAAAAGTAATATTTATTTGTTTAAAGTTTAAATTTTAATGTGTATGCTATTAAACTCAAACTTATTGTAAACATGAATATTGCTTTATAAAGGGCAACAAGTTACTGTTTAAATTAAAGATTAACCATGGCAATTTTACTTTCTATCGGTTGCAAATAAAAAACTTTTATTTCAATTTCACACTGAATTCCAAAACCAATTTCTATCAAGCCAAACTCACGTGTCTACTAAAATACAGTCTTAACTCAAAAAATCTAATTTAAACCAACTTGAGTTCTATGAGGTAGTGTCAGAGTGGATTTTGCTAGAGTGCTAAAAATAAAAACATTGGACCATTCATTGGTCTGTCAGCTCAAAAATAGTCTAATGTTAGCTCTTATACATGAGGTGATAAAACTCATTTTGGTTGCGCAAAGTCTCCTTTCCGTCATACAGTGCCGCTGACAATGTAACACCATTAATCTTGCGAAATCAATCGATGGCTTATTCAGAATATTGTATTTGGTTTAGCCACGACTGCTACGAGCCTTTGGATGGATATTTACTTTGGATCTTTTTCCTTAATTTATGGTTTATGCGAAAAAAAGTAAACATCTGTCGGTTTGCTAGAGCTTTTGTGTTGTAAAACTTTATTTTAAACTGCACTTTTATAATCATTCATCTTTTCTGTTACCGAGCGATTCAGTGACTGAGATAACGTAGTTGAAAACTTTAAACTTCTTACTAACTTCTTTTAACCTCTAGCCTTTGAAGACTGGAGTCTAATTTATTTAAAGAAGTAAACTTAGAGGAGAGAACCAGATTTTCTAAAATTCTCAAGAAAAAAGGAAAAACGGCAACTCAAAAGTTAACGCGTAGAAAGTCGTGGGCGGTCGCTATTAAAGGCATAAAACAAAATAACATATTTTTGGTTACCGTTACACTATTTAGAAAAAGAGCTGAGTGTGTGCATTTACTTATATATGTATTTATATACCGTTGCTTAGTACCCACGACACAAGACCTTAGGGATCTTAATGTGGGACTAGGTTAATGTGTTGTGTAGTGTGTGAAAAAAAAACACGGCCGTTGGTTTTAACGTGAAACGTCTATGTTAGCGAATCGCTAAAGTAAAAGATTGAAATGAAAACTGGACGCTGTTTTAAGTATTTTCAGAACAGGTACGTATAGAAACATAAAATACATAGCAAATGTTTATATATTTATTGTCACTTTCTGGTTATTTTAAATAGCAGCCGCCCACGAATTGTACTTTATTATAGCCTTACTATCTAACACTGTTTTTCATCAGACCAGTTTTATTAGCGCGTCAAACAAACAAACAAACAAACTCCATTTATAATATTATAAGATGTATAAATACTGTCCATAAACAAGGATATTGAACACACGAAAGAATCAGATAAAGTTTACATAATAGAAACTTCGCCAGTGCTATCTATCACGTAGGTGGGTCAGTTAAGCATAACCGTAACCTTCAGCTACTGAGATAAACTTCCAAGAAAAAGACAGTGCAGGAGGTCATAAAATACCATTATTTCACATTTCGCCGACTCGGCATTTCAAAAATGATAACAACGAAAACAGAAGGCGGCTTGTTGTAAAACATAAACATCCTTTTCTCCCTTTATTGGGGGTTGTAAAACAATAAAGTACTTTCTAGGTATTCTCACAGTGAGTCTCTTTGAGGATGCCGACAGCACGGTATGTATCATAAAAATTTTGCCCTTTTTACCTGCGACTTGGTTTTGCGAATTTTTAAGTTACGGATTTTTTCATGGTATACAATGTTTGGGGAATAGTCAAATATAAAATGTGTATGTATGTATATTAAAATTACTTTTAATTGGTGGCTAATTAGTACCATAAAAAATATTGACACTATGTAGGTACAATAAATTTTAGAAGGCACATTTCAGAAACAGACACTCCTACCTATGACCTATTACGAGTACTCAAATGTGCCTAATTATCTATATCTATATATAATAAAAATGTAACGGATCGCTGTCTGTACATGGAAGATATATGAGAAAAAATATTATAGGAGACCTTTATCAACGCAATAGTACCCAAAAGAATGATTTTTTGAATTTTTGTCTGTGCGTTTATGCACGCTAATCTCAGAAATGGCTGAACCGATTTCGATGCAGTATAATCAGGAATACCTATATTGTGACACTTAACATATAGGCTACTTATTATCCCGGGAAAATGTTTTTATCCCGGATAATTTCGATATTTTGTTTTTTCTGTAGTCCACGCGGACGGAGTCGCCGGCGTCCACTAGTAAATACAAAATGTATATAATTTGGCCTAAATATTAGCTAGTTTTCTTACATACAAAGAAAGAGCAACACGTCCGTGGACAACAGATGTAGGTTAGGGCAGGGTACAATAAATGCATATGTCACTGCGGTGCGTGGTGTGTGCTAAGCTTTTCTATTGGTTGATCAAAAAGCGCGACCGTAGCATGATTAGACATGTTAAAGGTAGTCGCGTACTAATATCGGCACCTACATATTTTTATTTATTGAATAATGCAGTTACGTACATAGTTTAGATGATTTTGAACTTACAATTATAATAATTATTTCTTTATGATTAACGTCAATAGTATGAGATCTATCTGAACCAAAAGTTTATCTGCCTATTATATGGTTTTAATGCAGTTTCATTACAGATTTTTCATGTAGATGAAATAACAAAATCTAACAAATTAATTAATTAATCAAATTATAAAAGAAATAATACTATTGTCCAAAATGTCCTCAATTAATTCAAGTCGGCGCACTTTTACAGTCGCAAGCGGCTGCGTCTGCGCACGCGCATTGTGCTCTCCCTCGATTGAACTGTTACAGCCATGAGTTATGTTCTATCGTGCCCATACAGGGTATAACATTTTGATGCCAAATAGTATTACCGATTACCTACTGCTAGATTTTTGTTAAATTTTGTACCTACTAAATAACAGTAAATTGAAACTATGCACTATGTTAATTGAAAAAAAAAGCCTTTTCACAAGATGAAAAATGTTAATCATCGATGTCTTAATATCCCATAATTTTACTGAATTCCTATCTTTAAGTCTATATCTGTAATAATAAACATAAAGAACATATTACATGGAATCATTCAAGAAATAAATTACTAATTCCGTAGAAGAAAACAATTATTGTATAACTTACTAGTGAGAAAATTATTCAAAGAATAATTATTCCAGAATAAAAAAATAACGAACTGTAATTTGAAAGAGACTTATTCACATAATTTTAAAGGTGCACATCCTCAAATATATTAGAGAATATTTAATTTATTCATCTCATGGTGTAGTCAAAAGATACCTTCTATGTATGTACTTTCATCAAAATAATCACCAGAATATTAAGTAAAGCCCCCTGTATACTTCAATCTCCGAAACAGCACAGTGACACACATACGCGGCTTTACACTAAACCAGTAATAGAATAAAATCAATCTATCCACCCTCTCACACGCACACCACGCCAAACCAATCAATGATTCCTCAATCTTACACGTACGCGCACAAGCAAACCGTATTGGAAATATTGGCATTGTTAACATTTAATACCATATTTGCAAAATCTATCGATAAACGCTCGCAATGTTCCCGTCTCTATCGCTCTTTACACACCAAATGGACCAAATCTGTGCTAGAGTGAGACAGCACACCCGGTTTTACAACTTTCCGAAGGGACAATAGTGCTGCTATTGTTGAAAGTACCCCAAACTTTTTTTAGGTCACATAAAAGTAATACTTTTGTTAGGGTCGTGCCGCCTGTTGCACTTACTGCATTCGTTTCGCAGTCAACCTAGGAGGCAGAACACCGTCTCCCACGCAAGCTAATGCAAGCGATTAGTGTTATATGTGATAGTATAGTGAAAGAGTTTTAGTGTTAGCATCATGTCCTCAGTGGCAACTACTAATCGTGCCAGTGAAATGTGGAGCAATAGTGTTAATACTGACAGTGAATATTATAGACAATCTAAACAGTTCAGTTATAAACCGCAACCAATGGTGTCTCCTAATTGTCAAAGTTTTCCAGGCAATTACTATGGCCACAATAATCAATACGCACAGCAAGTTAGCGGATACGGTGAAGCTGTTTATCAAAATAATAATAGATGTGATATCCAAGTTAAGACTGAACCTAATTCTTGGGCCAATTATCAAGCCAATTACCAGAACGGTAACATTCAAAATGCAGAGATGATCAACAAGTGGAGACAGATGAACTACTATGCGCAGCAGCAGTTTGGTGATTACAGTTACAATCAGCGCGTGAGTTCCTTACCTAACCAAAACAATTCTGACGATATAAGATCACTTAGTTCACCTGGTCAATGTAGCATTCCTGACGTTAACTATGGATCACCTCAAAGTCAAGCTAGTAATGTTAAATCTGCAGAAGAGGAAGACTCGCCTAATCTCAGAGCACTTCTCACTAAACCGAGACCAAGAAAGTCTCCATTCTATCCAACAAGTGATGGTCAATACCAACAAGAGATGTCCCAAAACCTACATGCTCAAAATTACGTGGGAGGTTGGGAAAAAAATAACGAAACAAAAACTCAGAAGGTATGCAATTTATCGCAATTTCATGGTGGATTTGAAAATGGTGCAGTGGAGAATCAAACGTCAATCAAGAGTGCGGATGGTGTAGGTGGGGCTCTGGCGGCAAGCGAAGTCGCACCGTCATCTCTGGATGCCGCCAAGCCCTGTCAGGAAATGACGAGGGTTGAAGCAGGCGGGGACAATGCGGATTACGCTGAGAACAAGATGGCCGCTTCTGATTCGCAAGCTTTCTATCCGTGGATGAAAGGTGTCAATGGTAAGCTATAAATTGAATAGTAGATAGTACATGAGTATTGTGTTTATTTGATATGCTGCTTCTTATTTCTCCACAAAAGGTATTAACGGATGATTCATTTTCAGGATCAGAAAGGAAGGAAGGATCTAAAAGGACAAGACAAACTTACACGAGATTTCAAACATTGGAATTAGAAAAGGAGTTTCACTTCAACAAATATCTTTCGAGACGACGTCGGATAGAAGTATCTCACGCTCTAGGACTTACGGAGAGACAAATCAAGATCTGGTTCCAGAATAGAAGGATGAAAGCCAAAAAGGACGGTAAACTTACTTCCCCTGATCCTTATGCAGCTGAGGATAAGTCAGCAAGTGTTCCAGACTTCATAGATACAAGGCTTATGCCAGGTCTCACTGATTTCAGTTACATGGGCCAAACACCTATAAATAATATGAGTCATATGCAAGCCAATATACCACAAGATTATATGGTACCCCCATACCACGGAATGGTACCAAAAATATGACAGAATTAGAGCTGTACAATATTCTTCTATAATTGTTATACTTTTGTAAATAATAGATTTAATTGATAAATATTTATAATGTTATAAATTAAATTTAGAAATACATAGTTTAACGTTCAAGTTGTGATCAAGGCCTAGCTAGCTTTTTCAGATTTGAATTGTTAAGAATGAAAAGATAATATTTATCAAGTAAACATTCTATGTGAGCTTTGACTTCTTTATAATTTGTATATTAAAAAAGTGATGAATTAACGTTACCTATAAAACTATTTTGTCGCAGAAACTACTTACTTTACTTTATTTAGTATATTCACAAAGTAACATATCTACCTACCTTGTTACCTATAATTCTAATAATGGAAGCCAAAGTGACACAATTATCAAAGTTCCTATGAAATACTCGTAGATTAAGAAAAATTGTTAGTAATAAGGAAAATTATGAATTTGATACTTCGCTAGTCAATTCAAAGGCGCTATCAATAAATGGGAATTTTAATTCTCGGTGATTATGTAATAAGGTGATTTTTTTTGGAATGCACTTCCTGCCGATGTATTTCCCGAGCACTACAACATTGGTCTCTTCAAAGCTAGAGTGAATAGGCACTTTCTAGGCAAACATGTACCACCTTAGGCCGCATCTTGCTTAACATCAGGCACGATGGCGGTCAAATATTTGCCTAGCCTATACTAAAAGTAGAAATAAAATACACTTACCTAAACTAAAAAAAACACCACGTTAAAAACCCCTAAAGCTCTTTTTAATAACCATAAGCAATCAGCTACCAACATTGTTATGAAATAACCCTTTCGGCAACTTTAAAAAGGGACAGAAGTGTAAATAATAGTTTCATTACACTTCGGGGATTTGCCATTTTCCTGTGTTCGATGTTCTAATGTTGACAGGAGTTTTGACATGTTTTGACTACTAACCGGATTTGGGTGGTTTACAGAAAGTGCAGATCATGCTGAGTAATCCTTTTATCAGCTACCTGAGCCGTTTTGGCGGCATTTCGAAAGAGGATCAAAATATTATTTTGTTGTTTCATTGTTTTGGGGTTGAAAGAATTGGGTGTTCGTGGAATTTTCAGTTTTTAAATCTTAAAAATGGCATAATACAATTAGGTAGTTTGTAAATTATATTTGCACTTATTATATCCAAGTTTCATTATGAAAAAGGATGAATAGTTAATTATAGAATGATTTACATGTTATTATTATATTAGGATTAACTTTATTGGGTATTTTACAGAAACGTGTTTTGAGTTAAAAACTTCACATAAAATAATTGAAGTTAATAAGTAAAAAATGTTAATTAAATGCATTATTATAAATGTAATCGGATAATATATTAGAAGGTAGCATATCTAGGAAATTGCTAGTGCAGTGGTGCGCTATGGCTACGTAGCGCGCTCATGGACTTAGATGCGACCGCCGAAACTGTGCGTATGGAATGATTTAGATATGGACTGATGGATAATTAAATCGGATAAATATAACCGAACTTGGATTTCAAATAGTAGAGTAACCTTCAGAGCGTAATCGGTTCGCATTTCAAATTCGTTTACATGCAAACTTTCAAATTTTTGTTATAGCTTATAACTAGTTTTGAAGCAGCAACTGATGATTTCATTAATAGTTTAATATCATTTTAAACAGAGTTAAAAATAATTTTATTTGTCAATTATAAAATTATGACGCACTAACTTCACTTTACTTACATCACGTCACAACCATTTACCCCATACGAAGTCAACCCTTGTGCCTTTTGAATAGAGAATAACAATAGAATCAAAATAGAAAGGGACAACCAATACTTATATCCTCATGTTAGAAAGAGAGAGTTACAAAAACCCCTCTTGTTCCGAGGGTTTGTTGCAAAGCGCATGCGCGGCGGCCATTTCACAAAAATGGCTACCAGAGTTTGCATTTATTGTGTTTAATTTTACCAAAATGTGAATAAAAATACAGTAATAGGCATTTTATAGTAATCATAAGACAAATAAATGCACTGTAAATAATAGAAATACACATTGCTTGTGATTTTTTAATTGTATCAGGCGTCACTATTTTATATGTGATTTTTTATCGGTGGGTGAGTTTTGTTGTGTTTACATATTATAGCTTTAAGAAATCCTAGTATTTACCAATGAGTACTAAAGCCAAGCAAAGCTGTCTAAAGTAAGCAAATTTCTAGTTAAACACGCGGCATAGCCTAATAAAGTAATGATAAATAAACAATTTCATCTTTAGAGTGATAAAACGGTGCCAATGTAGTATTTTAGATTGTGACTAAAAATCAAGCTGTGCTGATGCGGGTCTTCACTGGCATACATCATCTACATCTCCTTCCAAATATATTGTAAGAGTTGACTAGGGAACTCGGGCTTTCTCTCAGGCGATAAAGCTTGTCATTGATCATTTACTTAAATCTGTCCCTGCTATAATAAACGCAGCTGTGGGATATCCTTGATGATTCTGCAGTTCTGGCTACCCCATTTCGGGGACACAGCCGTGTCTAATAAACCTATGTACTCTGTGGCTCAAAATCAATGGCTGCTAGGCGAGGTAGAAAATATCAGACAGGTAAGGAAGTTCCGTACCGATATCGATATACCTACAGGATGTTTTTTTGTCGTCAAAGTTCCCGAAAATTACGGAATCTCCTCATCATCACGATCATTTTTCTCCATGGAAGCCACAGATCACCCCCTACCTAGGGGGTAATCTGTGATGGAAGCATACCTGGGAAGTGTCTGATTCCCAAGATATTAGGGTCCAAAGTTGAGTAAATAGACTGCGTTTTTCTGCATAAATGCACATAGACGCCCGTAGCAACAATTTTTTTACGAGAAATAATTAATATGCATCTATGAAAAAACTAGCATAAATACTGGATACTGGATAAATTCGCCTGATCAAGTACTATTTATATATTATACTATATCTTTCATTAATATTTACATCGTTTCCCAGCATTATTTGGCATAAACTTACTTTATTTGATGTATATAGAGTAGGTACGTATCCTTCGTTAAGGGTGGCAACAAAAAAAACATCCTGTATATTGAAGATATCTTTCTACTAGAGATGTGCAGCTATGTTGCATTGCTATGGATGCATCTAATATCCACTATTCAAATTCATTGATATATTGGATCAATTAATGTTATTATGATGGTCGATATCACACGCATCCATAGCAACTTCTCTGGTGGAAAGACAGCTTTAGAGTCAACTAAAGAAGACAGGTGAATTTTCTAAGATTCTCTAGATCTCTATCTATTTCATCTAACCGAACTGAATACTATGATATAAAGGTACCTTTTATAACCAGATAGCTATGTATGTCGCGTTGCCCTAAAAGCTTTATATTTTTTATTGATGACTTTACCCGCATTGAGCCATATCATACATACCAACATACACCTAACCGCACTCTGTATAATTAAAAAAACTTTATAGATAAAACACAAAAACAGTCCATATAACGCATATCCGGCAAACTTGTAAATGCAGTTAACCTACCGTTCCGCTCTCATATTTGTAACGGTTTTTACTATATTTGAAACTGCAAGGTAAAGTTTGTAATAAAATTGAATTGGGCTTACTTGAATGGCAGGTCTAATTAATCCTGCCTTCGAACGAGGCTGCATTGATGTGAAAAGAAACCTCGTAATGGATATTTGAAAGCCCGATAGCATAGAGGAATAACTCTATGCCGATAGTAGCTATTTACCTTTGGTATGGTGCATGTAAGGGTGAATAGAACGGTAAAAATATCAAAATGTTTGCCGTAGGTAAAAAAAACTTTAAATTTACGTGACCTGATGGGCGGGCTCCTTAACGTTTTAACTCTTCGATAAGTAAGTAGTAAAATAGAAGTATTCCTATGGGTGCTTTACTTCTGATAACTAAATTGCGAAACAGGCACTTGTAAATTCAAATTGAAACGATAAAACCATTCCGAAAATAGATAAATAATCTCCAATGGCAAGGAGAAAAAGATAATAAGAACATTCAATTTTTAAGCTCCAAAATACTTCTTCTATGCTGCTCTGGGAGTGAAAAAATAACGTGTAATACTACAGCTGCTTCTCTTTCCGGGCATACTGTACAAGCCAGTAGAAGGACAAGAGGGTCTTGGTGTTTTGTAGGCGACTGAGCTGTAGCTGACCTGTCACTACTAACCGAATGTACATCTCAACTATACCCTAAAATTTGGTCAGAAGTGGCACCATGTGGTTCTATCGGCCCTTAGTGCTCTGCCTATCCACGTAAGGGATAAAGGCGTGATTATATGTATTATAATATAATACATATAATCACGCCGTTATATGTATGTATAAAAGCAAAAAAGTATCGCATGAATGAAATGGGTATTATTACCTAAGTCATATTTGGATTGAGTATAATATATCGAAACTCAACATTAAAAACAATATTTTTAGATATGCTATCGACGGTTAGTCAACATTGGGAATCTAACATTAAAAAATTTTAGTCTGCGTTATCGATAAATCCAGATGCAAGTTTTGAAGTATCCCTGTCGAACTTGTAACAATATTTTTCCAAGTGGGTGTTGCTTGAAAAAAGATTGGTACTCACCGGCCAGTTAACTAGTGGGCAGAGCAAAGACTATAAAAAGATTATTCCCAGGGCGCCAGACCTTTTTGCAGTTAAAGAAAACAACAGATTACAATATATATATATTTATTACAGAAGGTATATATCAGTGTCTTACTCTCTAATATTACCACATTTACATCATATGTACTAGTTTTAAGTTTTCTATATGTAGAATATCTTATTAATATATTGATTCTTATACTACCTATATATATATATATATATATATATATATATATATATATATATATATGATAATGAAAGTTAACTAAAGGTATTTAGCTTGAAGAGCTATTGAATAATAAACATAGTGCGTGAACAGACTTAAATTATTTAGTTATGTATTGAAAAGTAACCTAGAATACTTTAATAAATTAACAATTAGGATTTGAGGCTAAAGGCCAGATAGATTACATAAAGTTTCTGGTTAATTTACTATTTAAGGTACAGATCCTACTGCCAGAAACCGCTAGGGTGGTATTTGTTCACCACGTGGCTATCAAATATGAAGTTAAATCCACAACTTAGAGTACACGGTATTAATGAACTAGAAAACTACTTCCCATGGTCCATATATCCGAGGAGACGTCTTAGTCAAGCTGTGACAAGATCTCCAAGTAGCAGCCCCATAGCACGTGGCAGGTTTTTACTGCATAGTCCGACTGTCAGAGCATAGGTAGCTTTCCTTGGCGACTAAGACTAAAACTGCCTAGGCTTTAGATCTTCCTATGGAACCCATTAATTGGGAAATATATATCCATCTGTTCTCGATTACGGTTATTCAGCCAGAAAATTAAGAAGACATATCTTTGTTCACGCACACATGATTCTTTATGTTTTTAAATAATTATTTCGGCCATGACTCCAGATGAGGTGGCACTCAGTGCAAAATGGAAGGTATAGAAAGTCACTCCGTTTGTTACATTTGTACGGTTCAGAGCAAAATCAGAAAAAGACTCGAATGTGATCTGCAGCTCCCTTTTATACCTAAAACCTTCTAGAAGCTTCTCAATCCGAGATGATGTGGTCGACTCCCATTGGTGGATGTATTTTTCTTTCAAACCTAACTAATCAGCAAAGGAATTAGGTGATTATAATGCCAGAGTCCATTCAGCCACTTTATTCCTAACATTAAAAAGTTAAAATTGGCAACTTTACGTCCAATTTTAAAATGAAGACAACAAAATCCTATAGTGACTATTTTACCATGTTACAAACTAAAAACAAAGGATGGTTACTGAATTTTAAATATGATCAACATGAACCGATGATAACCTTTCAACTTATAGATCAAACGTTCATATCTGAAAACATAAATTAGAATAACTAATTTTATCTTACAAACGTAATTAGTTTAAAATTGTAATTTACATTAAAGCAGGAAGAAACATTAAGTACTTATTATCTAATCAGATATAACTTGTGTTTGATGTCTATTGTGGTAGCATATTAGATAAGTAAAATAATTTAATACCTTACAGCATACATTATTAGCATTAGAAAATAATTGAAAGTGTAGCTAAGTAGAGCTCTTAATGATTACATCAACTGCATCTCCTTTCGTGCATATCGTAAGAGTCAACTAAGGAACGTAGAGACAAACTTGTCACCGACCTTTTACATCTGGCCTCACTTTGCTAAATGACACTGTGAGATCTCTTATGTTATCCTCTAGCTCTACCTAGCCCAATTGTGCTAACACAGCCGAATCTTAATTTTACTCTAAACAAACGCGGTGAGTTTTTGGCATGAAATAAAATTGCCAATGTTCCAACGTATTTTCCAAGCTAGAAACGACACGCGGACGTCACACAACAGTAACACGGTGTCCATACAAAAAGCGGTGATCGACAAAAGAGTGAGCAGCTCTCATTGTCCTGGCGAGATCATTTATCACCAACGCTTGGCTGCCAGCGTTCGGGCCAGAACCGATCAATGGACGGCATAGGGACGATTAAATTTTTTTCTTTGTCTCACCTGAATATTATTTGGAGATTAAGTTGTTGTTTTTAGTATAATTGGCATCAAAATTGGCAGCAAAGGTACCAACAGTAAGTTGTCTGTTTGAGTTGGCTTTATATGGATACGGTTGTGTTGGGGTAGTCAAAACTGCAGGATCACGCGAAGGAGATCTAACAGTTGCGTTTAGAATAGCGGGACCAGCTAGATGTAAAAGATCAGAGAAAAGTTACTAGCTTATCACCTGTGGGGACGTCCCAGAGTTTCTTAGTCGACTCTTACGACATACATACATACATATACATAAAAATCACGCCTCTTTCCCGGAGGGGTAGGCACAGATCACGGATCTCCATTTGCTACGATCCTGACACACCTCTTTCGCTTCATGTACTTTCATGATATGCACGCACGCTCGTCGGTTTTGGGTACTCTTGACCTGACCTTTCTTTAGAATATCACCAATTTGATCGGTGAAGGTCCGGCGAGGTCTACCCCTTCCAACCCTTCCATCCACTCTTTCGATGTACGCTTTCTTTGTCAGTCTACTTTCACTCATCCTCTCCATATGCCCAAAGCACCTCAACATACCTTTCTCAATCTTCGTCACCACGTCCTCATTTATACTACACTTCTGTTCACCTCATTTCTTATTCTATCTTTCAAAGTAACTCCACACATACTTCTCAATACTCTCATTTCCAGTGTATTCATTGACTTTGGTGTTTTGGATTCTGCCATACCCAACTTTCACTTCCATACATGAGAGTCGGCACCAAAACATCTCCATGAACAGCCAGACGTGCCGCTTGCGACACTTTCTGACTACTCATAAAATAATTAGGTGCCCCATTCACCCGATTCCCAGCATTCACTCTCCTTACAATATCTTTGTCATGCTTACCATCCCTTGTAAACAAAGTCACCAGATACATGAATTCAGTTACTTGCTCCAATCTTCCTTCGCTAATCTTTTGCAATCCGCCATTACCTCATCCTTTTCAAAAACCATCACTTTCGTCTTACTTACATTCATCTTCATCTCTTTACTTTCAAATGATCCAGGCATTTTTGTTACCATCTCCTGCAACTCCTCCTCCGAAGACGCAAGCAAAACTATGTCATCGGCATAGATAGGGCATTTGACAAGTAACTCATTCATTCTTAGACCACAATCATCGTCTTTCAAACCTTGCAAAATATTACGACACGCACTTATTAATTAGCAATCTTAAATTAAAAGGCTTTTTCACGTCAACAGTAAATAATACTACCAGGTACAATGTCAAAACTAAGTACCATATTGATATCTGTCATATTACAACTACTAGAAACAAACAATTGTAGAATGACTGATTTACTTTGTCATAGTACAAGCAGCTGTTTCTCGACCAGCAATGGACAGATGTGAACCATCAATAAATACTAAACGTAATATATTTATAGTTTGCCATTAAAACAATGCTGGTGCATTTTCAAAACGCATTTTAATACAAGTAAGGATGGTGTGTAAAACTACATGACACAGGTCGGTAATTTACCATTTTTACGACTGGGGCTGCTTTTTCAATATCTAAGTAAGTAGGTATAAATGTGTATATATAAATAGTATTGTCGATAAAAGCGATAGTGACATAGATGATATAGTATCATACGAGGATATAAATGAACTTTTTGATACTATAAATTCACATTTATATAATATTGATTACGTACATAAGTCTATTACACTTTGGATTGTCTAAAAAAATCGTTAAAGAGAACCAACTAATCCCATGCCCAGGCCAAGACTATAGTGTCTTTTATCGAGTCAGAACATTTTTAAATTACAAAACCAAAACAAAAAATACTTTGATTATTCTCTAAAGTAGTAAGTTGCAGGCAAAAGCTACTTAATAAGCGTGGATTTTTTTACGCACTCATTTTCCTCACCGCCTCTGTATAATAGCGATCATTATGAATTCGTAATTTGACGCTTTCAAGAATATTATAATGACTCAATTTCTGGACTTCATACTTTTTCAAATTGCGAATGGCATACAATATACATACCAAATGGATCGTTAAATTAATTTGATTTTGATAGTTTTGGGAAAACGCTTTTGTAATGCTGTTAGCTACTTATAAAGTGATGTGTATTAAGAAACTCGTTTCTGTTATGGTATTTTACATGTAAATGTATTATTAGGTACAAAAATATGTATCATATTAACTAAAATCTATTAATATAAAAAAGTATAGTATTTTAAGTAATTTAAAAGATAAATTAACGTCAAAGGCAAACTATTTTACTGTTATGTTATATCGATATTTATGTTTGTATGTTTACTTACATATTATATTAACTGATTTTTTTGTAACAATAGTTGTTACCTATTATAATATTTATGATATATCTCGTTTAAGATCCATATTACGTCACAGAACCAACAGAATACTTAATAGGTTAAATGGGTTCCTAGAAGATCCTAACCCAGTCCAGCCTATACCTGGATCACGTAAAAATGTCAATCATATTTCAAATAAAACGTAACGTTACGTGAACGTAACCTAACATGACGCAGCTTCGAGTAGCAAAAATATTTGTTAACCGACCACTCTAATGGGAGCTTGCCTGTCTCTAGGTAGATGGAATCGTTAATAGAGCTTGTATTGATGGAGTTTGAGAGAGGGGTCTACGTAGACTGGTTGGTGTCGGCGTCAATGTCACTTATGTGTTTAACCCGGCGACTGGGTAGAGGAAATGATGGATGACGTAGCGACCCAGTCGTTGCTGTAACGTGGTAGAACTATTGGTATTTGTATAGAGATGATTTAATGTGATGCCGTTTCGAACTTTAGAGTTTGGGAGGAATTTCATTAGTTCAGAAACTATTAATGGCAAACTAGGATCATTTTGCAGAGCTAAGTATGTGACGTACACTTTTTGGACGAATAAGGATGAAGGATTCAATGTACCCATATTTTTTTTTGCGATTCCCCGTCGTCCACTTCAGCTATATTTAAAACAAAATGACGGTTAAGTATTTTAATTTGAACTCTATTGTAGTGTGTCAACATCTAATCATTTTAGGCCAATTTCAATACTAGAAATCATAAAGAATCTTGGATTCTTCCATTTTATATTATTCCAAATTTGAAAGAAATCAATGGAACACTTAATCTGAAATATGCAAAAATCTCTCGAGATCGGTTATTGGAATTGGCTGTTAGACTAAATCCATGACTACTTACCGGGAAGACCCTACTACTATTTGAAATAGATTCTCTTGAATAAAAAGCATTTATTTATTTATTATTTAATATGTGTATATCTATATGTATATGCACGTAAGTATGTCATTTTAGAGACCACTGAAGGTTTTAAGCAACACTAAAAGATGCAGAATATCATTGACATTATTTTAATAGTTGAAACCATGTTTAGGGCTTTACAAAAATAAATCTGACAACATGAACGTATAAAGAACAACGGACGTAATACTGTCAATGCACAGATTGAAGCACCGAAATGACGGCGCATTGCTAGTAGGCGCCGAGCTTACTATGGTTTGTATGTGTGGGTGGTCATTACACATCCCTACTCCATGGAATATCGTTACCGAGCTTACTATAATTGCCTCACCCTGTGTATTGACAACACTCTGTCCGTTATTCTTTACACGTTCATGTCTGACAATAATAGAATCAGACATTGTAACAGCTCTGTATAGGTGGAATTTCCCACCGTTTCGCTGTCGACCCTCCGCGCGCACAAATTCCAAATTGTTTTTGACTGACAGCTAAATGTAAGTTAGCATTGTTGGGAGACGCAGACGCGGGTTGCTTTCTCGATAATTATTTACTTTTCAGTAATGTGGAGTTCAACAAAACCTTTAAGTCCAATTGCTCTAAGTTTTTAAGAATATTTTCAATGATGCTATCGAATATCGACATCACATTTAGTTTAAGTCAAATGACTATTAAACCTTTATCTTTAAGTATATTTTTTGCCAATTTTTACCTTTCCTGGGAAGGATACGATCTCAGAATCAGCAGGTAGGAAAACTGCCGGCAAATTTAAATACTTTCCTTAATTTTAACTTAAGCACAAAACTAAAGTCCATTTGGAGAATTTTCCAATAAAACTTGGGCGAAGCGCCGACTGACGGGCAAACAAAACAAAACTTGGTTCAATGGAAATTCTCTAAGTTTGCCCGCCTTCAGATAAAAACGACGGAGACTGGAAAATCTCATTAAAAGGAAAACTTTCAAAATGCTTTTATGTCTGCCACGCTGAATTCTAAATAGATAGTTTCGGTTGACGAAAATATTATTGAAAAACCTGGTTCTAAACACTTTTTTTTTTACTAATATTCATAATATTTATTTATTTCTCCCTTCTCACCATCATTACAGACATTAGTCCAATGCGATAGCGCAAGTAAAGATATAAAATTATTATCAAATACATTATTATAAAAATATGACTAAATTAATTATCTACTTATATGATACTCATATATTCATCCAGTTTAACAATTCATTGATAAAGGTTAGCCGCGTGGTGCCGGCAGAGTAGAGTTTGTACCACCCCTGCCTGCCCGTGGGTATCGTACGAGTCGATTAAGGGTTTCCGGGAGATGGGCAGCAGCGACTCCCGTACTGGCAACATAGTCCGAAAATCACACTGCGGTCACCAACCCGCCTGCCCAGCGTGGTGACTATGGACAAAACCCCCCTGTAGCAGTAGCCTTGTGGCGTGCCCTGGGGGAGGCCTATGTCCAGCAGTGAACTGCAATAGGCTGAAGAAGATTAATTAATTTATAAATTAAAACATAAGAGACATAAAATATTTTTCTATTTTTAATAATGCACATACCTTTTAATAACAATTTTAATATATTGACGTTATCTTTTCTTTTACAGGTAATGGTTACAACTTCGAGAATATCTTCGATAAAATTAATAAACGAAAAAAATTATTGTGATTCTTATTTTCAAATCCTTAACTTATCTTTATTATCTAGATCATGTTGTAGCTCTAAGAGTCCTTCATCAATATGTTCAGGACATTTACCAAATCTATGTTCTATCTAGGTACTAAGCAAATTCTCACTGATATTTTACATCTGGTCCTGCTAAATTAAACGCGGCTGTAGCATCTACTACCTTATCTTACATTCTTGCTACCCCATACGTATGTATGTATCTATGTAGCTATGTATTTTCAGTTTCCAATTCTCTGTGTCTCTCAGACTTCAACTGCTAAACAATTGCCAAACTTTTCAGTGTATTTAATAACAGCACACGTCAGTCAGTATGAGCGTTTCGGTATTAGAGTGTCGAAAGGGCAAGTGTTCTTTGACAGGGGGTGACAGGTTGACAAATGGTGCCGCTGCTTCGAGACGGTCTTATGTGGGAAATGAAATTACAAAGGATGGTATGCCAAAAGTACTGGTTGGTAAACAGGTAGTTACTGAAGTTGGTTTAATGGTAAGTATATTAAGCTCACGTTGCAAAAGGTTTGTATAACTATTGAGAAAGCTTTCAATCGACGTGATATCAATCGATTCTAAATATTAAGTACTGGCTGGTAGACGGGTAGTTACTGAAGAGAGGTTTAATGGTAAGTATACTAAGCTCACGTTGCAAAAGGTTTGTGTAACTATTGAGAAAGCTTTCAATCGACGTGATATCAATCGATTCTGAATATTAAGTACTGGCTAGTAGACAGGTAGTTACGGGGAGCTTTAATGGTAAGTATAACAAGAAGCTGACTTTGCAAAAAAAAAATGTGTAACTTTTGAGAAAGCTTTCAGTGGGCTGGATTGATTCTTAAAAGATACATACATACATATAATCACGCCTTTATCCCTTACGGGGTAGGCAGAGCACCAAGGGCCGATAGAACCACATGGTGCCACTTCTGACCAATTTTGAGGGTATAGTTGAGATATACAAGTTCGGTTAGTAGTGACAGGTGGTCAGCCCATCGCCTACTTTTAAAGTCCGATGGGACGGAAAACCGACACGCTTGGAGAGAGAGCGCAGGGACAAATCCAAATAGAAAATCCAATGCCTGTATTAACTATACAAAGCTTATAATAATTATTATTTACTTACATTCTTCTGAATTCGTTATTAGTCTCTACATTTGTGCCCGAAATGATAGTGACCTCTTTTAGGTATTACGCATAAGTAGGTAATAAGCAAAAAGGTGAAAAATGGCCATGCGAAAATTGCACACTTTTGCCCAACCTTTTCGAAGATAATAGATGTGACTAAGTATAATCATTTATATTTATTTATACCTAAGTATTTATATAGCGAGAAGAATTCATCGAATGTCATTCTACATTAATTATCAGCCCTGGTTGGTGACCTAAGTTTTTCTGTAATTATGGTTTTTTCCTCCGTTATACGATCCCGTTATCTCGTATTAGTGAGTAAACGTAAGTATTTAGTTATTAAGTATGTCACTTATTCAATATTTTGTGTCGAATAAAGTATCTGATTAACATACCTACCTACAAACGTAGGTGCGTAATGGATACGAAGTTAGGCAGACGTCATTATAGTGTTCTCATTAAATAATACCCTTTTAAACGGTGGCGCTAGTTGTTCCGTGTATGCTTATATTACCGAGGATTAACTTTTTTGTATCAGCGCCATCTAGTTGAATATCAGTTTGTTCCATACTAACTGACTATGAAAATGCTAGCGTCACCAAATGGAGCACTCAAATTTATAGGTGGCAGCGCTAGCTTCATGTATAAGCTTTAAGTTAGTAGAGCTTTTGTGACAGGTTCACACTAGGACTTCTGTACGATTGGTATGGTAGCGATTCTTGTCGACATGGAGATCTAAGTATTCTAATATCTATGACAGTTGAGATAGAGCTAAAGGAAATACATATTAATATAAAATAGAAGGTAAAATAGGGTTACAAAATAACCAGGTAAAGAAATACGCAACTCTAGAAAGTGTCAAATTAGAATTTAAAACCAACAAAAAAATTGTATTAAGTAGTAGAGTGAGATCCCAGTCACTCCAGACTAAACGTGAGTTTTCTTAGCATGTTTTTTTTTTCTTCATTTTGATACATACCTTTAAAATGATTCTGCTTTCAGCATAGTGAGTATCCATTAATTTCTGAGTTTTTGTTCTTACTACCGATCTTAAAAAATCATCTTTCCTAAAATGACGACGTGAGTCTGGGGCTCCTACAGGAAGAGACAACCGAACTACCTACTTAATATAATCAATTGGTTAAGTGATTTTAAATTCTTTAGATAGCTATCTACATTCCGTTCAATACTGTAGTCTATTGAGTAATTGAAATTAATCTTTTTTTTATTTCGACAACTATTCACAATAAAAAATTTAAATTCGTAAATCCGTTTTCTTTTTACATTTGTAATCAGGATCATAGATTAAATAGGCATAGGAGGTCGCAGGTAAGTACACCAGATTGGGTCTTATATTTAATCGACCATAGATTTTTTTACAGATGTCTTTCCATACCTATTTGGAAAATAAACATACGATTTCAAGTCTTTTGTAGGCAAGAATTTTGTAGGAAGTTTGCTATAATGGGTTATTTTCATAGCGTTTCTTTAACACACCTAATGGCTCACTATTTTACAGAAGAAAATTTAATTTTTCTTTGACATACCTCAACTCTATTATAAAATCCTGTATAAAGAAACTAATGCAGACTTTTAGGACTGATGCTTCCGGGACCAAAGCTAAAGATTGGGAATACGAACTCGCTACGTTATTCTTTCACGTCATACCTAAGCGTGTGCTTATGCGCTTAGGTATAAGTACAAGTACATACATCTTCCTGTGCATACCTACTCATCATTGCACGTCGTTCATTTGCACACCAATGGTAAGATAGTGCTTAACCAGTGGTCAGTGGCCAATGGTCGGTGCTGTGGTCGATTCTGATTCTTCGACATCAATAACTAGAAATTTGTTCTACCTTTCCTTCTCAGTAATTTACGAGTATATTAAAAATGGAGATTCTAATATTAGGATTATGACTGGCAAATCTTTTTTTAGGCCTACCTACGCTTGACAACAACGCGCCTGATGGTAAGCACCGTTGCAGTCTAAGATGGAGCGCGCTTGTCCTAAAAGAAACCGGTTCACTCTAGACTTGAAGACCGCAAGATTATAGTTCATGGGGAACAGGGATTCAGGCAGGGAGTTCCACAGCTTGGCCGTTCGCACTATGAATGTAGAAGCAAAACGCTTAGTACGAGTTTCGGCACTTCAACTGTGAACCGATGTTGCCTTGACGTTTCCCTGGTCGTCCGGTTGTAGAAGGGTGCTGGAATTAAGTCGTGAAGTCCCAACGCACACTCCCCAAAATGTAACCTGTAGAATACCGAGAGACTTGCAACTTTACGTCGATGCTCAAGGCTTTGCAATGTAGCTTTGCACAGTGAGTCATTGCCGATCAGCCTTTTGGCTCGGTCCTCGATAGCTTCCAATGCCTCAAGCTGGTATTTGGTCGATTCATCCCAAAGGTGCGAACAGTACTCTATACACGACCGAAATCAGTCAGAATCGACACAATATAATCTTGGTTAAGATATCTGTGCTGATGCGGGGCTTCACTATGATACATATCTGCATCTCCTTCCGTGCATATTGTTCCTAAGAGTCGACTGTGGAATTCAAGGGTGTTCTCTCAAAGTATACGCAATTTGACTTTTTACATCTGATTTTCTAAACGTTGCTGGAGAATCCCCTTCGTGATTCTGGCTAAGATATTGAGGAACACATTCGTGTGTATAGGTACCTACCTACATACCACATAATATTATTATGCAGGCAAGTATTAACTTTTAAGATGGCCAGAATATTACCTACGTGAAGTACCTACCCTATGATTCACGTGGTTATTTTACTTATTAGGTAGGTACTTGATTGTAAGATTAGGTAGGTACCACAGGTGATTATAAGGTTAATATATACAGGGTGTAACAAAAAGGGTATGTTAAGCAAAAATATATATAAATAACCCAATATAGAGAACCTACTCACAAAGTTTGAGACTCGAAATCACATGTTTATTTTTCTAGATAGTACGGAGAATTCTTAAACATGACAGGATTTTTCATACATTATTGAAAAGAAACATGTGATTTCGAGTCTTAAATTTCGTGGATAGGTTCTCTATAGTGGGCTATTTACATAGCTTTTCGCTTAACATACCCTTTCTGTTACACCCTGTAGATACATACATAATCTCACGCCTATGTTCCATAGGGATAGGCAAACACCTAAATAAAAAAAAAAAAAAAAAGAAAACTCGTTCATACTATTTTCCAGAAGAAAAACTTTTTCGCAAAGAAAAACTAAAGTTCGCTTCAAACATTCGCATCCTACTTTCACAACTTGTTTCGACCAATCAGAGGCGTCCATTTCACGCATTTAGCCTCGCCCATAGCTGTGCAGTACGCATGCTTGGAATGCAGTGGACTCACTGCAATACCGTTGTCTCTCTCACGCCCATACTAATCAAAGTGTTGGAGAGAGACAACGAATTGCCTGTTCGGAAAAATTAAGTTTTTATTTTTAATTTATTTGCAAATTAAGTAGTATCGAGTAATTATGTATTATTATGAATAGTTGTGCGCTTGTAAAAAGTTTAGCGTGACTAAGACAAGGTTTTTGGTGTAATAATTATAGAGAAAGCAACTAAGTAGCTACTATTAAATTTAACCTTAAAATTTATTTTAAGGTAAGAAACTAGGTAAGTATATGTTCTAAAGGTAAACAAGATATAGTAATGAAAGAAAATTCAATAATTTATATCTACCTTATGCCGTTATGGACATTTAGTATTAAAATTAAGATATTAGGTACTTACCTAAATATTAATGTTGAAAAATATGTAAGTAGGTATATGCTACCAATGAACATGATCACTAATAATTTAAAAGGATATCAGCAATAAACTTTGACTGTAGGTACTTTCGTGATTGTACTTTCACTAACCCCAATATGGATCTCGGTCTGAAATAAATAATTTAATAATTTAGATATTCTACCTACCTTGTCACTAATAGGTAGGTACCTACCTACTAGTGAGTAACTTTGTGTCTTTGTATTTTACTCATCATAAAAGTTGAAGCAGGTGGTCCCTATCGTGTTGTACTTAGGTATAATTTAACCCAAATAACCAACCTTTCACCTTTTTACGTTCGTAACAACTCTCGAGTTTGTGGACTATCTCATTGGAGACTTTCTTCACCCAACTGGTACTCGTACGAAGCATACGGCAATAGCACCACATTTCAAAAGTCTCCAGACGTCGTCCTGTGTCTTCTTTGATTATCCACGCTTCGCAACCAAGCAAACCACAAACAACCACAACCAAAGCAAAGCCTGTCTATCTTGCTTTATATTAGGCAATTAACTTCCCTTCCCTGAAGGGAGTGATAGTACTATTAGTGATTTTCCTAGAATTTTAGTAGGTAACTAGATGTGGTCTTATCTCATGTTATGTTAAGAAGAGTAGAGTGTATCTACCTTGTTTTCAATATCTTGTAAATTGAAGGTTCTAGAAGTCAAATAGTATCGGTAAGTTCCCATTTGCTCACAGTCTTACTGAAAGAAAAAGCCGCCTGTGAAAATAAAGATATTTTCTATTTTATTTAAAGACTAGTGGACGCCCGCGACTCCGTCCGCGTGGACTACAGAAAAAACAAAATGTCGAAATTATCCGAGATAAAAACATTTTCTTGGGATAAAAAGTAGCCTATATTTTAAGTGCGACCTGTCACAATATATTCATGAAAACTGCATCGAAATCGGTTAGTAATATTAGAAAGCTTGGTTTTTCATACGTACGGCCGCTATATTACGGTACCGCTATCTTAGGAAACCAAAGGAAGGTGCTGAAGAATAGATGTTTGGCGGAGCATTCGTTATTCTTTCATGACAAAACTACTGATCGGATTTGGATGAAACTTAGCAGTTGTATAGCATTACATGAAGTTCTGCGCATCACCTATTATAATTAGCCATACATAGGTGTATCGCCAAAAAATGCTCACATTTTAATTGTTAAAAGTAGGTTTAGATAATTCTAAAAGAACTCACGTAGAGCACATACCTATTAGGTATTAAATAACAAAAGACTATCACTTAAGGGAAAGACATCCTAATTAACAATTTATAATGTATGGAAGTTCTAAGTAAGTATTTTTTGTAACTTGTAAGCATAGCTTGAAAGACATTCTTCCAATATCTTGTCAAACGAAACTAATTCTAACTAGAAATGAAATCCTATCAGAAAATAGCATCTACACGACATTTTCAGCATACCAAACATTCAAACTCGAATAAAAACTAACTAAGAACCCTTTACTGTAATTAAATACCAATAAACGATTTTTTCTAACAAACATAGTCTTGTGTCCCTTTCTTTTTGGATGTAAGAAAAGGGACAAGTGATTCACCCTTAGGTCGTAAATTATGAGAAGTCGGAAAGGTGGCATAGGTTGAGTTATGTGTTTAAAACATGTGTAGACTCGCGTGACTCTTAGATTATTAAGTTGTAATAAATTTTTGGACCCATATGAAGGGGACATTTAGAATTCTTTCAAATTTTGTACCACAATGTTTTATTATGTAGATATTCTATACTTACCTTATGTGCCTTTCGATACATATTGTCATAAATATAGAAATTAATGTGTTTTAAGAAATGAAAAAAAAAATCACCCGAGTGGGACTCGAACCCACGACCTCTCGCATTCCGTGCTGTTCTCGCAACAACTGAGCTACCGGGCTGTTTAAAATAAATATAGAACGCTATAGGTACCTACTAATTCGGACTAGGAAACGACAAAATAAAAGATAAAAAATATTTTAAAAAAACCAACACTCACTTCAACTAACTAACTATACCAATATATGTACCTGCATAAAAAGATAAAAGCTCCGAAATTGTAACTCCATCCATATATAGAGCGCTTACTCATTACACTTTAGTGGCCGAGTACAAGGGAGTAATTAACACTTAATTAATTATTATAAAGCTGTTTTATGTGCAAGATGGATGCTCATCGTTATACATCGTCCACATACTGTAGTACCGTCCACTTGAAGAGAGAAATCTGGATTTGTATCTGAGAACATGCTCAAATATGGACATCAATAAGAAGGTTTACTTTGAACGAGAAGAAAGAAAATTCCGGAACAATTAATTAAGTTTATTTTACAAGATATTTTGCTCAGGTAGTTTTCAAGAATCAGAAATTGAGTTGGAAAGATACTTAAGACTTTACAATACACAAAGGCCATGGGAAAGAATGGACGACACCAAAGCTGTCAAACCATCTCCTGATGGTCCTAGAAATAGAAAAAAGAGAAAAAACTGGTAAAAGAACCCCGAAAAAGACATTCTAGTAAACAGAGGAAAATGCCTCGACCTGACCTGAGAAAGTTAGGCATGAAAACAAATTGGCATAAAACGAATGTGACTGTCATAATGAAATAAAAGATTACAGAGGAAACCAAGTTCATCAAAGGGGTGTAGCATCGCAAAAGTAATTAAGTAATTGTAAAAATAAGGCAATTAAAAAATCGTCCCGCAGACGACTGTCAACCTAGTTGACTGATGAAAATTACCTGGAATTATTTTCAAGTTGAATTCAGTCGTTTCATCATTAATTATTGTTATTAAAATAGCCTATACTGTGTCCCACTGCTGGGCAAAGGCCTCCCCCATTTGAGCCCACACTTGTCTTGTTCCCGCTATAGTGGCCCATTCCGGCAGAAACTTATCCAGGTCGTCCCTCCATCTTCTCCTAGGTCTTCCCCTACGCCGGTTTCCGTCTGTAGGCACCCAATAAGTGGCTACCTTTACCCATCTGTTTGGGTGCATTCGACATACGTGTCCGGCTCAGTTCCACTTCAGTCTTGCGGTCTGCACGCCAACGTCAACGACACCAGTTTTGGAGTCGTTTCATATGAGGTAAAGACGACTAATTAAATATAGAGGATTTTAATTTTCTGAACCCGCAACGCTACACGATCTTGACGAAAATGCTCATGAAAGATATTCCCCAAACACGATGTGACTAGCATAACCTTCTATAGTTGTAAATTTCGATTGTTTTTTGCAGTTAAATCAACATAGTAGGTGAAGGTTGAATGGAATAAATGTATTTAAAATTTGCAGCTGTGATATAGCTTTTCATATATCTAGTCTTAGTATTAGGCGTAGATCATGTGCTGATGCGGGGCGGCACTAGAATACATCAGCTGCATCTCTGTGCACGTCGTGAGAGTCGACTAAGGAACTCGGGCATTCTCTCAGACGACAAGCTAGCAGCATATCACTGATCATTAACATCTGTACTCGCTATGGTAAACGTGGTTGAGGGAATTCCTCTATGATCCTGCAGTTCAGGCTGCTTAATTTCGGGAAGACAGCTGTGTGTATATCTATTCATTTATATATGTAAAATGGACACAGAACCAGATTAGGACTTTTCCGTACGTAAGCTATGTTTTTCAAGGATAGCTTTGCCATCATAGCGGTGTAGGTGTGCAAAACTGCGCCCTCTTTCAAGACCGCTATATGACGGTACCGTTATCCTAGAACCGCTGAGCGCCGTAGCTTTGAAATGTCAGTCGGAGTAACATTATGACGCATCTACTTCACGTTTTTGATAGAGTTTTGAATTTTTCAACAGAGGAGTCATGAAGAGACTTCATACTTTTGCTTGCACCCCTCGAAGTATTTTATCACTCACTTGACTAGCCTAGACCAATATTATTGCATTATAGTTTGAATTCGTACATATCTAATTGTAAATTTATATGAAATTAAATTGCTTGTTTCATTGTGAAAAGCATAAAAGTGTAGATTGTAGGTAAGTGTAGCATTTTTTTCAAATTTATTTAGGTTTAGTGCGCCGTTCTGTGAATGCAGCTCTTATAACCAATAACTTGAATATCTATCTATGAAGCCTTACACAAAACTATTGCTCATATACAATGATAGGTATTACCTACCATGGACTTCTTCTTCTTCTTCAGCCTATTGCAGTTTACTGCTGGACGTAGGCCACCCCCAGGGCACGCCATAAGGCTACTGCTACAGGGGGGTTTTGCCCGTAGTCACCATGCTGGGCAGGCGGGTTGGTGACCGCAGTGTGGTTTTCGGACTATGTTGTCATTACGGGAGGCGCTGCTGCCCGCCTCCCGGAAACCCTTAATCGCCTCGTACGATACCCACGGGCAGCAAGGGGTCTGCCGGCATCACGCGGCTAATATCGCGGCTACCATGGACTTAAGAAGAATTTTTTCCATTGTGCAGCAAGACGCTGTATAAACAAAAAGTTTAGATATAGCTAGATCCCGCTTTCAACATACATACTCACAGCTGTGTTCCTGAAATAGGATAGCCAGAACAGCAGGATCATAAAGGAGATCACACAGCCACGTTTAGCGTAGCTAAGTGAGATGCTAATGACGAGTGACATTGTTAGCTTATCGCCTGAGAGAATTCCGAAATCCTAAGTCAACTCTTGCGACATGCACAGAAGGAGATGCAGCTGGAATAATCTAGCCAAGCCTCAATTCAGTACAGGGTCCAGCTTTCTAAAATCGAAATTTTTGAAGTCTTAGGTTGTAGTTATCCTGTACCTAACCTTTGTGGCCCCAACTACGAACAGAGTGAACTTTGGCTTATGAGGACTCTCAAAATTCTAAAATAGGTATTTTTTTTGTAATAGCCTCTAGTGTTTCCCACTTCTGGAACTGGTCTCCTCACCCTTAGACCTCTCATCGTGTCACCTCACCTAACCTAACCCACCTTTACCTTTTACTACCGGTACCTTTAGGTATAGCAAACAAACATTTTAACTTTAAACTTTTTAGAGCACGGTTTGCGAGAGGTCGTGGGTTCGAGTCCCACTCGGGTGAAGAATTTTTTCATTTTCTTTATTAATAATTTTAACTTTAAATAAACCTATGTACTCACATAAAACATTCATTTTAATATATCTACCACTAACTTTTTATCTACACAAATCAGCTATCCATCATATTCCTAACCTAATTTATAAGAAAGTAGACTAAACCATTTTGCATGCGGTTTTTGTTCTAGTCTCATGTCAAGCTAATGTATGAAGAGTTCCGCTAGTATGGACTGGGACAAACTACAGTCTATAAGGGAATTATATAACGTTTATGACATCTGTTTCTGGTTTTATTTATTTACGTTTTGTCCTTAAGTAATAAGTAGGAATTTATGCAGTCTTTGAAGTGAAGACTTTATTTGTTTGATAGTTTTGAATGTTGTCTTGAAAATACGAATGTTAGGTTTGGTAGTATGTACTATGGATTCCATATACGTCCATCACCAGTTATGACTTGATTTACTTTCATCTAAGTTGGTACCCAGTTAATCCTGGAAGAATTTATTCGCGAGTCACTTTCGTACTGAAAAAAAAAGACCTTTTGTAATTTGCGACGAAAAAAGAAAATTAAATGACTAATGTCATTAATTGCTACGACTTACGAATAAAAAAGCAAACATAGTATTTATAAATGGTGTGCCTAATTACGATGCTATGAAACTTACTACGAAAAAAGAATCACGTAAACCAACAAAAAATCCTCATCAATATCACTTCCCATCAATCATTACCGTTACATAACTTTCCATTAGTTTCGTCACTTCCACACAAGACAAAATCGAAAAGAAAAATCGGGCGTGCCACAACAATCGGCACTAAAACAAAACAAGCGATCGCTTAGCATCCATAACCATCAATCGGTCCATTGAAATCGGATAGGTGGTGTACCCTAATTACGCTAATCGGAGTAAGAGCGGAGCGGAAGCGGGAGCGGGAACACGTGGCCTGGCCAGCCTCAGGTGCGCCCCGCCCCGCTCCGCTCCGCCCCGCCGTCAGCCGACGACTCACCTCGTCGAGTCTGTCAGACGCGCGCTGCACTCGACGCTAGATCGCCGGGAAAACACAATACGTTTTCCGCCGCGGCCGAACTTTTCGAATCGCGCTCGAACGCCGAAGTTTTTCTCTTTTTCGAATTTCGAAGGACAGTTCGATTTTTGATTTTAAACAGTTTTAATTTTGTAGATTTAAAAAAAAATTGTGAAGTGTCATAAACTTGTGGATTGTTTGTGATTTGTTGCGACTTTTGTTGTGATTTTTATTTTCTTATATCCAATAAAGTTTTTATCGCCGTTTAAGTAAGTATCACATTATATTTATATATCGTACTTATTACAATTTGACCGAATATTAAAATTAGAGTCAATTGAAAAAGTTTATTTTTGAATAGGGCCGATGTCATGAAGTTAACGCGTAAAGTCGTAAATCTCATGGAACAGAAGTGGATTTGAACTGTCCACTCGACACGGACAATAAAAGTTATTATGTATATCCGAGAGATTTTCGTATTAGCTTTCAACTGGACAAGCTCATAATAGACATTGAATAGGCAATTAATATTTAATAGGCCAATTTGTTACTTTTTGTTATTCTTTATTAAGATCCAGGTTTGTAGGGCATACTGGACGTATGCAAGACGACTTATGATTTTAAGAAAAAGATATTAATAAAATATATTTTTTGAGAAACCCTAAACAATAACCGTTGGATCCGTAACCAATAAACTAAATTGAAAACTAAATAGATCAACTCGAATCCCAAAACAATTCAACTAAATCAAACAAAAATCTAACGACGGAATTCAAAATTAAAAGTCCAAAACACCCATCAAAGGATGTCTGGGAATAAGAACTTAAAACGGAATGAGATAAAATAAATTAACCGACGTTAAAAAAAGATGAAATGCAATGAAATGCTCGGCCCATTTAATCTGGACCGGACGGGGCTGACAATCTGACAAAAATTGTCAGCTGAAGTACACATGTGACTGCATGTTACATGTTCAGGCGGTATCGCTGTATTTGTCTTTGCACTCGCATTGTTTAGACTAGGAAGTTATCTGGAAAGTTTTCAGGACTTTGAAGTCCTGAATAGATAAGATATAGAACATTACTCTACCTAATAAATTACCCAAATTTGAGTGTGTGAACTCTAATATTAGATATACCTAAAACTAGCTTTTTTATTGTAATGAGACATTACTGCAAATAAAAACAAAAAATAAAATGAAAAATTGCTTTAAATTCAGGATGTCTGAAACTTTCGAACTTTATTTGCCAAGGCCAAAACCAACACTTACATTGTCTAATATCAGACTGTTGTTTCATTAAACTGAAAATTTCAATGAAGTATTTATTGATAAAAATATTAAGTATCCCAAAGGTTCTTACAGATAGTTTCGTTGGGTACTCCTACTTAAATCATCCTTATCATAAGTAGGTAATTGTAATATCACATTCCTATAATTTTTTTTGTACAAGTACCCATAGCCAATTTACATACTGCTTCCTTATTTAGCTTAGAGCTTATTTAAGCTTACTTGAAGGATAAAGTTGATACTCGTATTTACTCTATCTTCATCAGCTAGGACTATTATTTACTTATTATTATTTACTTAGCCTATTGAAAATTCAGCTTTAACTTAACAAATTCTTTCTAAAACTAGTAACACCTAAGTAGCTTCACAAAAACATTTAAATAATATCACTAGATACCTCATAGTTGGTCAGACCTTAAAATAGATCTAAAAAATGAGGTTCTTTAAATGCTTCAGCAGCAGGTGCTTTTGAAGTGTTAAATTTATACCTATCTACATATCCGACATACCTATCTTTTGGTTTTATTAAATTTGTGTTAGCTCCATGACTTAAACTTATATAATATTTTACTACTAATGCGGTATGAAGAGTTGCTTCAAATTATTTACCGTGTGAAACATAGAAATATGTATTTTCAATAACGCTACCAACGTCTATTTCTAGAAAAACTAAGTTCTCTTTCACGCGGAAACATTTACCAAGTTTCTCGTTGATTGCTTTTGCTATTTCAGTCCCTGATAAAGTTAGACCATGCGATGTAACTTATATATTGAACAGGTTTTGTTTCTTGGCAATATTTTTAACGATGTTTATTTTTTATTACAAATGCGATTAAGTTGTTGTTTTTACTTTATTCTTTGGAAAATGACAATTAGTCAAATATATCAAAAACTTTTTTTTCACACAATTAAATGAGTACGAATATAGTATAGAAATACTTAGCACTTACAATCAGGGGTTCCAGAATTTAAAAAAAAAAATCCAAATAACAAGTGTCCTGCAAAACAGTAGTATCCAGGTATTTATTTTGATAAATACTACTTACTTACATGTTACAGTATATTCACTACGAGTAGGTACTTTGAATTATATACATAATATTAAATTTTAAACAGCATCCAATCTCTGTTACAATAAAAGTTTTAC
Source organism: Carposina sasakii (assembly GCA_014607495.2). NCBI lineage: Eukaryota > Metazoa > Arthropoda > Insecta > Lepidoptera > Carposinidae > Carposina > Carposina sasakii. The sequence goes on from CP053158.1 coordinate 9,578,449, forward strand.
ATACAAAATCTTGCGTGAAACACTCACAAATTGCAACATTTGTGCATTCACCAAGACAAACTGCCGAATCTGGCACATTTGTCATTCTCATCGGGTATACGACAAAATAAATCCGGACCACAATGACTGCTAATTTGCTTGTAAAGATGCATGAACTGGGAGAAGTAGTATATAAATCGAGAGGAGTCACTCGGCCTACCGCTTACAGCCATAAACCTTGGTGGACACTTTTATGGCCCTACCACGTGGCGACGGAACGTTTTTTCCGCACTTGACTTGACATGTGGATCGCGGCTTAAGTTCGACTAATTTTGCGTTTTAGAATATGTTTAATTATTTTGTTTAGATATTTCAATGATGATTATCATACAAGTTTTAATAATTATTTATTTAAAAACAGTAACATACATACAGGAAAATTTAAAATATCTGTAACTAACTTGTACCTATGAAAAATCGGCTGGCTATCATAACTTTTATCGGTCAACCATTTTTCATATTTTAAATTGCTTTAATCAGGTTGGTATTGCGCAAAATTACAAATAAATAAAGACTTTACATAATCTATAACAGTTTCTTTTAAATTCATCTGTGTAACAGTTTGCATAGTTGTCACAATATTGTTTGAAAGCACAAATCTTGTTTGAGATTTAATCTCACTCGGGTGAAAAAAAATCATCTCTTAATATTATTCCTGAGATTTAATAGCAAAATTTACCAATGGCCATTACTTATTTCCTACACTTATAATATAATGGACGATTCTCAAAAGTGTCGTTTTCACTAATTTTACCTTTACTGAATAATAATAATAATTTTACTCTGCATTTTTACAAGTAAGTAGATAGATGAAGTGTCTGCCTGTTTCATGTAATTTGCATACTCGCGTGTCTCTAGTTTTTTTATAACGTATTTTCATTCTCTAATCAATTCTGATATTTTAACGAAAATACTTTGATTTTAAAGATACTAAGTTTGTTTGTTATTCATACGTAGCCCTCGTATATCAGCAATAACAAGACGACGCAGTTAAGCAACTAATGTGTCTCATTTTATCACAGGTCCATCAATCAAGCTCCACTCCAAGAGGACAATTGAAGCGGACCGCGAACATCGGTAGCACTTAATATGTCCAACTAAACCATTCAAGCTCAACTAAAGAATGACAAGCTCAGAGTAAATTTGTGAAAGAGGACAAATACAGCTGTTATCGATGAACGACCTAAATTACAACGCAGGAATGAGTTCCTACCAATTCGTCAACACCCTAGCATCATGCTATGGGAACCAGGCCCCGGGTCGCACCGGGACGCCTGTAGAGCAGTCCGGTCATCCGGGCTTGCCGACACCGGGAGCAGATTATTACAACCCAAACACCGCTGCATCTTATCCTAACGCCTGCTACTCCCCACCGCAAGTCGGCCATCACTACCCACAACATCCGTACGCTGCTCCAGCGGCGGGAGCACACATGCAACCTCAATCAATGATCGACTATACACAACTACACCCACAGAGATTAGGGAGCTCTGCCGGTCATATGCACCAACATTCAAATCCTAGCCCTGGAGCGCTATCGCCCAATTTAATGCCGACACCTCCAGGGCAAGCAACTGGAGCTAGTTGTAAATTTGCTGACTCCACGTCGACCACAGGAGTAGCTTCCCCGCAAGACCTTTCCACGTCATCAGGACCTGGAAGAACTTCACCCGGTTTCGGCGTTGGACAAAACTCCAGCGGAACTACAAGCACAAAACTTGGCCTCACAACGCCTATTGCATCTCCAGTGGAACACAAGGCAAATGTGAACCAAAATATTTCCAGCCCAGCATCCAGTACATCGAGTAATGATAGTAACGAAGCCAACAACTCTAGTTCAAATACGAAGAATTCCAAATCTGCAAATTCAGCAAACCCTCCGCAGATTTACCCGTGGATGAAGCGAGTGCATCTTGGACAAAGTGAGTATCTCTTTTTATTCGTTTTTAGATTTATTGATGGGGCATATTGTGATAGAAATTAATGATCTTCCGCCGCAAGAATAATCAATGATGTAAACAGTTTCAATTCACACTTTTTTACTGGGCGCGTGAAATTACAAATTGTTGGGCTTCCTTATTGAGACTAATCTCTACCACGCCCCCGTTAAACCAACAGTTTTATTGCAATAAAACAAAAACTATTCATCAATTGGAAGCCGAGGTAGAGACAACACAAATTATATATCTATTTATAAAGCATTAGCATGCATTAATGTTGGATCGATATGGCTGCCTGATGGATGGTGGGCATAATAAGGCATAATGGCTTTGTTGTCGGGCGCTCAGAACTGAACACCCGAAGCCTTTTTTCTTCTCAGCTCCTAATGATGAGAAAAGTGCGTCGTCAGAATGACGTGTGATTTGACGGCTCCTGACCTTCTGGTGTTAGCCGTGAATTGGGTTATTTGAGGGTTAATACGTTTTAAATTGAATTTTTGTGCAGTTATTTGTTTAACACCTGATGGTTCGGTTCATATTTCTTTTTCAACCTGACACTATTTATTTTGGGAAATTTAGAATCAAAATTAGTTCAGAATGTTAAGCAGTATAAATAGAGTGTTACCATTTATAAGACAGTTACAAGTTGTCACATATTGTAGATGTGTTTAGATAAAGACAGGCGCAGATGTAGCTCGTTCCCGGAAATCTACTTGTATTGTTCGGCGACATGTGTCCAGCGACCTTGCATATGCATTTGCGTAAAACTTTTTATTGACATCTTTTTTGGCTTTGTGATAAATTTTGAAACAATTTCTTTCCATCACTTGAGGACTAAATATGTAAAGTAAATTTCAAAAGTCATTTGAAGAATGAATTTGATGAGTATAGAAAGAAATAAAACTAGATTCATACACTACAATTAAACAAAACAATATTTTACTTGTAGAGAATTTAAAAAACCTTTGATTACCCAGAGTAGACAGTGTTGATGATGAATTGCACATACAAATGGTATGTTCAGAAAACCCTATAATTTTGCAGAAACAACTCAACCTGAATATTTGTTACTTGGCTTATTAGAATGTTACATTCAATTTAAGGCCACCCACATACATGCAGCTAGTTATCATAACCAACGTGTAATAACTATTAATCATACTGCTTAGATATTTACACAAGTTAAATTGTGTAATTTAGATTGTATCAATTGTAAATGCAACAATGATAGGTATTTGTTTCTAATTAATGGATGGTTATCATTACTTGAAAGGACGGGAGATTTTTACGTACGTACGCTTAAGGTACGTAGGCTTAAGATACTTAATTCAAAATTACCTAACCATAACTACATTAGTTGTTTGAAGTTCAAATAATTTTTCTAGTAGTGAAATAAATAAATAACTTTATAATACAACCTCACATAATGTATTTGATATTTTAATCTTTAATCGTTTAATCTTCGTGAAATTATTGTATAGGGCTTAGACTTTCTGATTGAATCCGTCTATTACACTGTGTAGAAATAGTTAACTACTACATTATAGTGTAGGTAGGTAGGTAGTTTAGGGTTTGGTAGGGACTATTGTCAGGATTTAACTGAAAGTCAGCTATGAGATGAATACTGATGATGACTACGAATACCTAAATATGAGTAATTACTGAGGAAGAAGACCAATCTAGTCATAGTGAAAGATGATTGTGATATATACTCACTTACGAGAACTAATGTAGTAAGTAAGTAAGGGAAAGTACTTACTTACTACATTAGTTGTCGTAAGTGAGTACACAATTCTAAGGTCTACTTATCTCCACAAGATTATGATGCAATAAGTAGCCCAAAAGCAAGCATGTCAAGCATATAAGCACACACGTTTTCTCTTAGAATTCTTATGTATAAATTAATAAGGAATAGGTAACTAAAAGAATCTATCACACTTGACCACACTGCCCACTGCAACAAACTGAATCCTTTGTCCATTAATTTACTTTTTCCATTCTATTTCGTTGTCTGCCGTAGACTGCAGCGAAGTATGCAAATAGAGCTTAGAAAAGGCCGCGGCCCTATTCCATGCCATGAGCCCATAACTCAAGGTGGAAGTGACTTGCATGCGTGCCGACTGCCGACTGACTTATAAGATTTCAATACTTTAATATTTAGCACCATTTTCGTTATGAATTTTGGTATTAGATTTTCAGCTAAAATTTTATAATTACCCCCATTAAAGGTACTTGTACATGTAGGTACTATTTAGCATTATGTGGTCTATAATTGTATACCGGTACTATAAGAACCTAATACGCCTCTATCTATATTTTCTAACTCTATCTTGCTTTAAGCTTATCTACACATAAAACACTCAAAGATATGAGGTTACTAGTAAAGTTATTTTTTATTCCTATTACCTAAACTGACATAGAAAGGTACCTAAATGTACTGTATGCAAAAATAACCACTTTTATTCAATTGAGTTAGATAGAGTTTACTAAAGGTACTCAACAAATTATTTGAATCTATAAGATGCTAAAACCACCCTAAAGGAGTTTAATCCCTATCTACTTTTAAAAAATCAACGCGATATAAACTTTCAGGCAAAAACATTCTTGAAGCTATGAAAATACCAAGTCGCGATTAAAATCACGAAAGTATTTTGCAACAGTTCAAAGAGCTATAACGCTGGCACGATCACACTGAAGGTACTGTAACTATAAGTAAATATAAATTTATTGAACCCGAACCTGCTCCACCACTTCGTTACTAAAGGCATGTTCGCACTAAATTGGTTTCACTTCGGTACCGATTATGCCCCGCGATACCAATTTCCAATTGCAATGAATAACTGAAGTTTAAAGCTCGCTTTAATTGATGTTTTAAGCCAGTTTTTTATATGTCTTAAAAGCAATTATAAGTGTAAAAAATCAATTGCACATACCTATTTACTTCTGTCTGTTAGATTAATACGTTCGAAGATGAGTTTTTAAATAATGTATAGGCACTAGGCACCGCATATAGCATACATTTTTCATCCCAATGAGATGCAGACCTACCTGTTCCAGAGTTACTAGAAGCGATTAGTAAATAAATAACAAATTAAATTCCACTAAAGATTAGTGGTCGAGTCAGTGCCTGCTCATAAATAAATCAAAACGTTCGGTCGCGCCAAGCGGAGTAAATTATGGTTCAAATAATATTATGCTAAAGGTATGCTGCAGTGCCCCTTCAATCGAACACTTATGATTATTAACTTGGTTATTTTTACGCATTATTAACTGGTAATTTCATATCGGGTGTAATAACTCGTCAATAAACATTTATGTTAGCATGGTTACTATCACGGTAGTTAAATACTTCAATTATGTACCTACCTAATCGTAAACTACTTGCTTGAAAAAAAAACATTTAATCTGGTACCATTTAAAGGTAAATATTTCCATTTACCACAAACTGGTACCAAACAACTGCAGTGTCAAAGAACCTCAAGCCAAAGATCGTAGATTAATAAAAGATAGTAATCGCGACACGACTATGCCAAGTATTCTGGAGCGAAGTCCCGCCTAACTGGTAACCGTTGAATATGCATAAAGGGTATACAAAAATGCGAGAACTAAACTAAAAATGGTTGAAAAAAGAAGGTTTGTAATAAGAGTAAAAAGGGATTAGCAGCCGGGCTCTGGTTGGTCGGGAACGAGCATGGCGGCGATGATTTAGCACAATCTCCTTGCAAACATGGCCATGACTTGGCTTTTAAGGTTTATGTATGTATTTGCAATTCGTGACTCCTTACCGGTTTTGCGGCTTATGCCGCATTGAAGCTGCTACCTAGTATTTGAATGAGTTTTCTTTCTAGCCCTGCTTTTCACACTTTAATGACGCCTTTTAATTTTAATGTTTTGAACCCATGTTGCCCAATGCTCCCAATTTGTATCTTCATGATTGGTATCTTATTTCTGAATGTATTTGTAACACGTACATTATAACTTTTATTTATATGTGCTGTTCCCTGGACTTCGCTTGCGTGATCTTCTTAGTGCGTGAGTTATTTTATATTATTTATGAGATTTCTAAACCTATACACCTAGGTATGCGATAATATTACCTATGCGAAATTAATGAATATTAATATTAGTTTTTTGAGAGTAATTATTAATGCAGCATTAATTTATTCATAATCTGCGATTCCAACTAGAAAATTCTAAGGGAAACAAACTTTGACCTCAAAAAATATAACTGAAAACCACAAATCATTGTCATTGTTTATTAAAAACAAAATGTAGCAGCTAATAAACAACTACAAACTAAAAGTGGAGTCCGCATGGACCTGTAAACCCTCTCTCAAGGGACCCAACTTCAATATTGATAGCAACTCTTAGCCACTATAAAGTATGGGGGAGATGTACCAATTTTTCATCTGGTTTAGGTTTAAATAACTTGCTTGCTTGTAATTTATAGGTTGCGATTTTACAGGAGTATGTTGCTATTTTATTGGAAACTAAGGTGTAGCATTTTTCTTCTTCTATCATTCGTAAAGTTTTCAATTTTATAAACATAATTAGTAGGAAACTTCAAAGGATGATTCTTCTATATAATTAAGTATACCTACTTAATTATTATTACCAACGTATTAATATTTTTTACTGACAACTTCTGCACCGTAGCAAGCTGTCTAGAAATTTATTTAACGTGTAAAAATATTGACTTTCACATGTAATTTCAGTTAATATTACTTTAATATACCCTCAAGGATCATGTATTGCATATTAAAAGCCAGTATTCTGTTATACCCGTATGCAGGTGCCCTAAGTGTAATTTGATAAATTGACAAGACATTTTACAAATGATGTAGATCACATAAATATTGCAAAGACTTTCTAATAATAATTTTTATTATCACTGATACGTTACTGACGAAAAATAGTCTGAAACAGAAGAAACACCTTTGAAGCTATTTTATTAACCTCTTTCAATATAATAATATAGAGATATATTTAAAAAAAATATTTAAATTAACAAAATAATTGCACATTAGGAAAGCTGAATTCCAAAAGAGTTTTGATGTTGTGCATTGCGCTTTCCCTAGACTTGCATATATGTAATAGATATCTATTAAGTCCCATATAAAATATCATTAGGCTTTTCATATTAAGTACAGCTAATCATGAAATTGATAAGTATCTAAAAAGATAATTTTTTATACGTTTTACACCTGTTTATTCATACTAAATGCCACCTCGGGCGGTTTTGTTATGATAAAAACCATAGTACATACCTATTAGTGTCCAATGAATTAATTAATGTAACCGACTAAAGAATAAAAGTCCTTCTATGAGTTCCATAAGAAAAGTCAGTGAAATTATTTATTATTCTAGAAAGTCACATCAGATAAAAGCCACGACTGTAAGTTTTCCGATTACATAAAACTAATTGACAATCCGGTAAAAGATACCTACCTATATATAATTTTGTATAAATACTTAAATAGTATAAATATTTAATTTGCCATTAAAATTCGATAAATATTACGTACCTTCATCACAGCGATTTAATTTAATAGCCCAAAGTGTCGGAAAAACACGTTTATACGATATACGATAGCGTGTAATTAAATAAGTACGTAAAATAAAATTACTGTAATAACTGCAATTGAGTAAAGTCATAATTGTGGCAAATGACGAACGCAAAGATAATATATGTGAACAAAAACGTAAACAATTACAGGATGTTGGACATGGTTCATATACTAGCTAGCTGAAGTTTCCTCTATATACATATAGAGATGTTTGTATGCTTTACATAGTAATGCTTGTCACTTGGTTGACCTTAGACCTCAGAATAGGTGTCCTAGGTACCTATTATCTTATTCACCTACTAAATCCTGAAATACACTTTTAATATTTACTTGCAAAAGAATATATTTGTACATTTTATTAACCTCATATACTGAAAATAGAAAAAAAACCGACAACGTAAAAATCACCCTGTGTTGAGTCAAATCTAATGGTTCTGAAGCTCAATGTGACAAGCTGTTCAGGCTGTAGCTTAGAGCGTTCCGAAAAAACATGCCTAAATACATAAACTCGAAAAAGATAACCCTCAACAAACCTTCTGGCGCAGTCGGGTAAAAACAAGTATCTAATATGCGCTGTGATTATAAGTAGCGGTAATTTAATTAAATTTCAATCAGCCACATCGCCATTTGTGAGTAATCAATGCAACCTCTTGTGCACATGCAGAATATTCTTGTAACTACTCGTACATATAGGTACATATTACATTAGCATACAAAATTACATTGAGGACAAAGGCTTGTTCATATTCGTCTTGTGCCGATACAATCATGTAGATAATAAACTGATATTTTTCTAAAAAAAAATCCATTTTCTTTATTAATAATTTTATAATATATAATATTTTGACTAAGATAAATTTATAAAAACATTTCTCCATTAATATAATCCGTTAGGATATGGTTGATCGTTTCATCTTTAAACATTGTGCTGAGGGATTCAGCTTTGTTTGCCGAGATTTGGCTAGTGTATAGCTATCGGGATGAAGAATAACGTTGCCAATATGTAATTTAGAAAAGAGATGGTAAAATTCGTCATCCGAGTAATTGACCCGGTGGCTTAGTGGTTATAGCGGCTGGCACGGTTTGCAGTGGTCGTGGGTTCGATTCCCACTCGGGTGAAGATTTTTTTCCATTTTCAAAAATTTGAAAAATAAATTCACCTGAGTGAGATTTGAACTCACGACCTCTCACAAACCGTGCTTTCGCTCTAACCAACTAAGCTATCGGGTCAATCAACTCGGATGATATTTTTAAATAACCTCTTGCGTATCTGTGGGCCTCTTTGCCCAGCAGTGGGGCAAGTGGCTCCCTGATTTGAGCCCACACTTCTCCTGTACCCGCAACATTGGCACAAAATGGCAAAAAATCTGATAATAATTTAGCAAAAAAACCATCGCAGAATTTTATATCACAGAAACAAATATAGGTAGGTAAAATAAAAAACTTATAAAAGTTGAAGCACCTGTAAATGATGACGACCTGTCTGACCAGCTTAAAGGCAAAGATGGCAGGAAGAGCCGAGTTGATGATGATGATGATAGTATCTTAACTACAGATAATAGGCTAGCTAACCTGGCGGTCAAAGAGCAAGAGCCTTTAACTAGTAAGAGGCGACGATGTACTGGAGAAACCTTACTGCTAGGAATTGTATACAGCGCAACTTTGAATTAGTGGTTAGTTGATCAGCTTAAAATAGTTAATTAAACTTAAAAATACCTTTTCTTGTACCGTTACAATAAAAAATATTGATTCTCTTCCGTTCCGTTCTCCCTGCCCCAATAATAGTGATATCAAATTTATAGACTGTGATATAATTTTTTGTTTACAAAAACTTTAACAAGCCTCTTATAGTGGTTCACGCACAATAACTATACACACAAACCATTGTTAAGTCACCACATTAAAGTCAACGTCTTCATCGCGACGCAAAAAACAATTTAATACTGTTATTGCTGTCAAATTTGATATAATGGTAACACTACAATTGTTTTCGTGACTATAAATAACGCTTTACAATGGATCCGCGGTTTCCTTAAAAGTTAACTTGGCCGATTTTTTTATCCAACCCGAGCCGACTTTCCTGCGGCGGTACAGCCTATAAATATTAATACAATCAAATGTTTTGACGTGGGCTCTTTTTAAGCTTTTATCTTTGGTCGCTTTTTTAAAAATCGATCTCGGTTTTATTTCGTGTTAATTTGGACAACGGATTTGGTCTTTTAGCAGATCGTAAAGTATTTTTGGCGCCGGCCAGGTGAAGGTTGGTGGAAATAAAAGTTTTTATGAGAAAGTATTTATTGTAAGAAAGTATGTTGGGATGTTGGAAACAATCTATAAGTTTGTCATAAATATTGTTTTTATGTATTTACTTCAATGTTGTCGGATATCACTACATTATGAAAATATTTAATATAAAAAAAATTACTCTTTCGAAAATATATAGGTACCTACATGTTATGATAATAAATAATGATGATGAAATGTTTTCGTACCCACGGAAATAAACTATGTACGTACATCTTAAAACTCTAGGTTGAAAAATAACTTTTATACATGTCACGGACAGGTACCTTATTTGCTAATTATATGTTAGGTATATTTGGTTGGTTACCTATGAATACGAAATGCGAATTAGGTATAATAAAAGGAATCAACTTTATAATTTTCAATATATTCAATAAAAAAAGCTAATCAGATATAATTTAAATAGGCAAATTAGCATAACGCCGATTACTCACACCGTATCATTAATTCCCAAATAAAAACATAAATCTCATCACTGTTCTTAAAAACCATAGAACAAACACCCACTATCTCATACAATTCAAACTATATTGTGAGCTTTAATACATCCGCTTTTGAGTTGAAAATAGATCGTATTTATGAGATAAACCGTGGTTTCGACAAGATCTGATCAAAGTATCTAAAATGGTCACAGTTACTGGGTTAACCACTTTAAATTGTCATCTGTCTGATTTATTTCTGTATCTTTTGCGGCAACACATTTTTGTGGTGAGCCCTCTGTTTTTATAATCGTTATTCTCGGACGTTTCCCGTACACATTTAAAAACATTACCCACGTATAATATTCGACTTTAATTTTGTACGTCTGATGAATTTTGCAATCTCTACAGAGATCCTGCTGCACGATGTTTTTAATTCGCATTTATCTCCGACTATATACAGGCCTGTCACCGTTTTCTTAGCACTTAAGTTCCTTACCACTGTTCCACCATCGCCAGAGGCGTATCCAGTCAAACGGTCGTAAACTATAATCATTCGCGGACCCAATAAATAATTGCGTACACTCCGATCCCGGTTTTTGTGAGCCGATGTGCCGGCGCAGGTAATATAGTCATAAATTTTCATAACCGCCACTCGATCTTATCAAACATGATTTTAATTTGATTTTTGGGAACCACACGTGTTGAATATGTTTAGTTACAAATTTATGGATTGTATTTTGCATTTCTATCACCTCGTAAAGTTTGATAGACAAGAATGAGGAATACAGAAGTTAAGACCTTTATGACGCATTTTTTTATTTGCCTAAATGATCAGTTACTATTATATGCCTTACTCTAAATATTATCAAATCACTTACGAGTTACCTCAAGCTAGAAATTAGATTCTGATTAAAACTAGAAAATGCCCATACTAGAAAGCACTGAACACCACTATTAACCCTCATCGTAACATTTACCGTTATAGGCCAAACCGTTTTGCTCAACATTGAGATTATAAGATATTTAAACCAATTTTCTTTTTACGTCTACAAGAGCATACTATACATCTGATGAAATACAAGGGAATAATAAATGAACATTTGCATTACGATTTGGATTATTTCGTAATCGTATTACAGATCTAAAATTGCATACTTTTATAATCCAAAGATTATTTCGTAGATATACAATGACGGATGATACGAAACGCCTTCCCATAGCCTTGATACGTGAAAGTATCGCATTACAATTTAGAATAACACTATTAATATAAGTAGCCTGGTTCTCATAGTGAATCAGAGCCTCACAAATTATTGTCAAGCGTAATCAATAACAAGCGAATATACAAAATGGACTTTTAATGACACGTTTGAACAAAACTCGTCACGCCTTGAACGTATCAAAGTATATCTGACAGTCAATATGTCATTAATTCGAAACATTATAAAGAGTGATATAAGGCTCCGACCGCTTATGACACCGTAACATATCTGAGTGACTTTGTTCTGTTGTTCTTTCCGTGTAAAATCATTAATATCGCGAGTCTTGCTTTAAGTTTGCTGATACAAATTTGTTGCCACAAAAAATGGTCTTTATTTATTGCTTATTGACTGTGGTCCAGGATAAATATTGAATTTGTACTGAGTCCAAATTAAATAGATGCTCGTTATTTGTGCATGTTGTGGTTGTGATGTTTGAATTACGCATTAATAAGAACTAATTCTAACATAAACGTGGCTATGGGGTATACTTTATGATCCTACTGTTCAACCTACCCCATTTCGGGTACACAGTATGCATATGCATGATATTTATATTGTATGTCGTAATTATATGAATCGACTTAAAAGTTTATAATCGATTGATTAGTATAGAGTCTGCTGCTACTAGTAGTACATTACTTCCTAACCATAGGAGTAGTTGTATAGACATTTTCTGTAAACTATTCATTTTAGTCATCTGAATTCGCCTCTTGAACTCTCCTAAGTTATTATCTGTGTAACAGACGGTCTGACAAAAGTTTAAAAACTGACCGGTGCTCACGAAAGTACGATTTACAACCCACAGTTTCTATTATCTGGTATCAAACGTTAATCCATTTATCACCGCTTTTGTTTACGATCCTCGCGTATCATCGACTATTAATTATAATGCGTTCTTCACTTCGAACTTTGACGTTCTTGCTGTGTGACAGTCCAGAGATAAGAATTTTAATGTTTCTCCAACTGTACTCCTTATATTGCTCTACAAACTAAATTGTCCTTTAATGTTGAGACTCCAGGTTCCATTATAGAATCGGCGATCAAATTGAGAGCAATCACAATAATTTAGACTGTAGCAGAAGTGAACAGAGTTTATTATTGAATGGTGGAATGTAAGAATACGGGCACCTTGGAAGCAGTAGAGTTAAGAATTTTGATGGATGTAGTTATAATTGTTTCTGTATCGATTATGCCATTGATAAATATTTCGACTATTGCTCATTTTATTAATGACGGGGAAAGAGGATCGGGTGATGCCCTAACGACAGTGAAATGTCACAATTAATATTACAGCTGTCAAAACATCTGTCGGCGATCATGTCTTTCATTTTGGTGTAATTAAATTGATTAGTAGTGTCGAATGATCTTGGTTTCTAGTTATCAGATAGGTAAGGGATTCACCTGTTTCAAAACAGTTGATTGATAGAAAGAGAGAGATAAAAAAAGTTTGTGAATTAAGTAGGTAGGTATATAAAATTATTTAAGCTTTAAACATAACACCGAACGGTCAATAAAAAGGTAATTGGAAAAGGAATGCAAACTACATCCAAAAGTTAATTCTAGGGTATCAGCCCTTATTCAATTTCCAATAAAATTAACGGCACCGTATAAACCAGCGGAGCAACGAACCGTAACGGAATTTAAATAGTCTGAACAAGACTTTAGTGCCGCGGTGACGAGCAGATGGAATCTGACGGCGAAACGGAAACTCTTTGGTCATGGGAAAAGCTTGAAAATTTGCAATGGGATCAATATTATAATTAATTGCCTTAAAATAAAACAGCGATGGTGTGTGAGTTATGATACTTATATTTATAGGTTCGCATTGTTTGTTTTAAGTATTAAGCAAGTAAGTATTAGTTAAGATGTGTTTTTAAAAATGGGTTAGCCGCGATAGGACCGCGAAGGAGATCGTACAGCCTCATTTAGCATAGAGGAGTCAGATGTTAAAAATCTGCCACAAATTACTAGGTCATCACCTGAGAGAACGCCCCTAAATTCCTTAGTCGTCTCTTACGACATGCACGGAAAGAGATGCAGGTGATATGTTCTAGTGCCCCATCAGCACAGGCACTCCGCATTAGCAGCAGGCACAGGTTGTTATTAAGCATTATTAATTAGTTCTTGCTATTTTGTCACTTAAAAGCTGTTATGATTTTTTTGTCCACTTCGCCAGAAAGAGAGTTTTGATTATATGTATGCTAGCCATCCATAGCCTATCCATACTTGAAAACCAAAGGACTTAATTTCTTCGTAGTACATGTTTTTGTGAAACTTTGAAACGGAAAATAATTACTCTTCAGCAGTGTGTCAATGTGGACACGTTTTGTATTGACATTCCGACAGAGGGCGCCGGAGTCAGAATTCGGACCCTGACAGGGGTTGACGTGGACTCTTCATTAATTCAGCACTGGTCAATCGCATATTGCCAGAGGAGATGTATTGAGTTTTCTTAGGACGCTGCGTAAAGCCTATTTGAATAGTTTTTGTAAGATATCTTTCAGTGTTCCTCTGAAGATTATAAAGAATATTTCTGGTTTTGTTTAGTTATTTTAAAGTATAAAGTCACTTGAAATAAAATTGTTTACCGCTGATAACTAATTAAACAAAGCATTCTGGTACACATAAACCCTTCTAAAAATAATTCTAAATTCATAAAAATATACCCGTAGACAGAGTAGATATTGATTCGAGAATACTCTTTCATTTTCTCTAGAGTTGTCGTCAAACATTAAACTAACTGCTAGTTCCATGTTAACTAACTTTTCATTATACTTATTACTAACAAATACTAGAACAGCAGAGCTCTCTAAGAGCCCAACACTCAGTACTCTTTAATTTAAAGTTGTAACAATAGCGTCGACTCAATTGTGAACAACTACCCCAACCGCATGGGGCGTTCGCGAGACAGATATTAATGATATATGGAAAAAATATTACGACTCCCTTTCCCCGAGTTTTAAACAGTGTACAATTAAAACGCCAATATCAGATTGATGGTTCTGATTGATAGGGAATGTTTGTGAAAAGTCGGTACTATAGTAATGATAAGAAAATTTACATAACTATTGAAACAGTGTTGATAATCCACCATAAAACAATAAGCCGGTAAAGTTTTGTATAAGAAATCTTTGTTTTTAGCTCTGTGCTGGCCGTTTGAAATATACGCTCGCGTCGCTCGCTCTGCAGGCTTGTTACATGGTAATAGAGAATTATTTGATATTGCTGCTGCATGATGCAAATTTTATTAGCGAAAACCGTTTGTAAATTAATAAAATATTAATAAAAAAATTATGCTCTTACTAAAACTATAAGAAGATAATACTAAGTATTATAAGCTAAAACTGAGTAATTTACATAAATCTTAATAAACATCACCTCTAGATCACATCACTATAGACTGTATGTACCTACCATTTGCATACGACGCATACCTACATTATCTGGTAAATATGGATAATGCGTGCCGAACGTGAAGCCAGCCAATTAAAAAGACGGTTCGCTATTGTCATTCTGTAATTGGTTAATTATTAGCGGCCATTGGGCGTGGTCAGAATGTGCAAATTGTTATACCTACTGTAGTTTATGTTTATATGGTATGGTGCCTACTAGTTAGGTTTGTATACCTGTATATAGTAATTAATAATTGACGTTCTTATCATGCGGAGTAAATGGTAATGTTATTGAATTATCTGAACCTGTTCGTATGAGTTGGTAGATAAACCTAGGTATATTGGTATAGTTGCTGGATGCACCGTTAAGCAAATTATTAAATAGTCATCAGAAAATAAAACCATTCAGGGTCAAACCATGCCAATGCTTGCTTAGCCTGCCTGAACTATGCGACCATCGACTGACAGTGTGTTTTCAACTGAGGTCATCAGAAAAGTTTATTAGAGTAAGTTCAACTTTTCAATTGAACGTACTATATTAGGTTAGTGCCGCATCAGAGACGTTTAATGGTTACTTCAGCCTCTCTTTAGATAACTCCAAGAATCACTAATGATGTAAAATAGTAAGGGTAATTAAATAAATACTCCTGGAAACTAATTAAATTTATCATTTTGAACGCAGCTCTTAGTCGCTGGACTAGCTGAATAATTTATTTTTTCTATGATATTAAACACCTATTTCCAGCCATAACATCAATTAACGACATTAAAATGTCAATTAAGTAATCATCAAGTACATATCGTGACGTTTAGCTCCAGTCGTTAGGTTATGATTAATAGTGGGTTTCGAACCCGCTTCCCCTGGGGAACTAGGTGTCGTTTCTAATGGATGTTAAATAATGTAATTGTGCACTTTTACCGTTTTCCTAGGTTGATTATGACGTGTTTTAATATTTTTCACTGGTAATATTTCAAAGGCGATTGCATAAATATGAATAAATATTTACACAATTTGCTACAAACCTGGTCCCGCAGTCACATCCCCAAGATGTTACGTCATGAGTATTGGACACCTACTACTAAGCAACGATATATAAATACACAAATAATTTTAAGAAGCATATTTCATTCTAAACTATGTTTTTCGTTATCTATCTATCTACCAATGTTTGAATCTAACAACTGCGTCCGAATGGTCGTACCTACGTAAAACTTATCAAAATCGCATAAAATAGATGCAACGCCTTTTCGGTACTTTTTGTGTGGTTTTTGCTGCAGATTGAAAAGTTTAAAAAGATCGAAATCCATAAAAATATTGCCAGAGAAAAACTTATCAATGAAGTTTGGCTTCACCGAAATCATTACACCTATTTTAAACCATTAATTACGAAAATAAGTAAGCACATGAAGCGGTACAAGCTTGATAATATCCAGAATATTGAAATAGCCGCTCTCTTGACACGAACAGTCAAAATATGTTGAAAGTGTCGACACGGCTGACATCGTTCGCGGAAAGATGAGTTTGTTTTGAAAAGTGCCGAGCGGTGAATGCCGAACTTTGTGGGAAATTACTCATACACTGAATACACGTGGTGGATAAAGATTTAATATACCTACATTATTTCAATGTGAAAATTTTGTCTAATGAAAGTAGAGATGAGAATTAAAGCGGAGAACTTTACTGCAAAAGAAATAAATATTTTTGAGCAAAATGTGCTTTACATAAGTAGGTACCAAATTATAAATTTACAAACTGAGAAGATGTATTTTGAAATGATGTAGGTACCAATAGGTATAAATGAATGCTACAAAAGTTCCTAACACACATAGAGAAAAGTGCATTTGGATAAGCTGTCACAATGATCCCGATATAAAGCGATAAACGTACCGTAACTAGAATTAGATAATAAATAATTTTACGCTATGATGCAATCAAACCAGCCTACCTGATGAATATTCTCTTATGGTCACGTTTATTTTTGAATCATATATTATTTTCATGTTAATTTGGGGCTTTTGTCCAGTTTCATTGCAGCACGCTCTGTTTCTTCTGTTTACTCTAAAGAGCGCACGCGCACGTTTCTGTCACGCAGACAGGATAATTAATATCTACAGTATTTACCTACAGTTAGCTTGTTTTATACCTAATTGAGAATACACAAATGTTTATTTAAAGTATGGGAACCTTATATCAAAGTTGGTGAAATCAAATTCGCTCTTATTATATAAATTTATTATCAGAGACCACAAAATATGAAATATATAAGTTAATCTGAATCACTTTGAAAACTTATATAAATGTTTATTCGAATCGATTAATTTAGTTCTCACCTATTTCCATTACCTTTACCGATGCCAAGTGTACACGGAATCATGGATTACATAAATCCTCTGTGCTAAGACGCTTCGAGAATTGCAGTTATTATTCGATTAATATCAGTTACCAAGATAAGACAGTATCGATTACAACTATTACGGATCTTGTAGCGATTGCAAGAGAGGTTTCTTTTTGAGATGCCTCCGTAGGTAGTGAAATAGAGAATGTAGAGTCCCAAAAACTTTGTTGTGCGAATGCCTCAGATTGGCATACTTAACTAAATTTACAGTTATATAGTTACTTTTAGAAAACATACCCAAATTAGGAGATTTTTTAGTATACTCCATTTCTCGTTTTATTCATTTAGTATACTCCATAGTATATATGGTCTCCATTTCTCAAGTTTTCTTTCGATGCCAGATATTACACATTTCGTTAAATAAAAATCGCTCAGAAGCGCTTTGGAGATACTGTCTTCAAAGATGAAGAAGAGTGAAATCAAAACGTTTTCTAAAAAACTAAGGACTAATGTTACAAAATATCTTAAAGGTACATAAACCTATATAAACCATAATCATTGTACCTCCAGCGCATCATTCGGCTAACAAATTAGTCGATGTCACTATAATAATATACAATACGGTCGGTGTTAGCCGTGTAGCGCATAAATCGCTCAGCAGCATGGAGTAATGTTTTGTATGGAGATTTCTTTCGACAACCGCTGCCGTGTTGTGGGCTTTATCTAGCGAATTAATGCTTGAAACTGATTAATTAGTATGCAGTTGAGAGGACAGAGATATTATTAGCTATAGTAAGGAATGACGATTATAATTGTTAGATGAAGTCATAGTATAAAGTCTAGAATATGTTTGAAAATTGCCACACTTGCACCAGTTGCGTATTCCTAGATTTCGTTAGATTTAACGCATTTATTTAGCACATGGTCTTTCTTTCTTGGCTAAACAAAAAGAGACGGCGTATGTGATAAATATCATTTAATCCAATGACTAAGTTCTAGGGATCAGTAACCTATCTTATTGTGGGCTTTTTTATTTATTTATTTTTGATTTAAAAAAATTACAATTAGATTCAGGGTGCCATTAAACCGGAGGAGGAGGAGATTTTGATTTTTATAATAAACTTTTTCGTGTTCATTTTGGCTATTTGGGTATTTTGGCTACCCAAAATTATTATTAATAATAATTACAACCTATACAAGATAGATAAGTCATATAGTACAATCTGTAAACTACGCAGTACCGTTGTATTCTCAATAGCAGGCTGGTTACGATAATTGAGCTAGATTATACTTCAGCCCAGCCTATATTTAATATTGTTGATAAAAATAAAAATATATCAACCCTCGTGATTCTATAAGCACTAAGGCACATTATTTCGTTATCGCCTATGTTATCATAATCACATAGACTATCTTATTTGCTTGAGGCTGGAATCGATTTTATTGCAAAAAAAAACAGATCCAGTTTTTATTGCCGGTAAACTTGTTAGGAATACCTTGATAACATATTATTATAGTTACCTGTATTTTGTACTGAAAATAAACCATCACGATAGGAACCATATACGATTATCAGATCCTCCAAAAATATTTACTTACAATTCCACAAGTCCTTTACATTTTCAAATTCATTTCCAAATTCTTTGAATCTATTTTTTTTTCGGAGTTAGCATTGCAATGCCTTTTTAAATTCACTGTAAGTGGGTGTGCCTGAAACAACATGGTTACAAGCTTTAATTTTAACATAAGCAAGTCTTGCCTTTACCATAAATCACTGGGTCAGTGCGAAATTTGCCAAAATCTTTCTTTTGGCTTTTTCTACTCGCGTGCGACTACACAAGGTCAGGATGCATTCAAATTTGGAGCAGTTCTTTTTCCAAAACCATTGTAAGCAAAGAAAGTATTGTAAAGTAAAACCTTTCTTTTGGATGTCACTGCAATTAATATACTAATAGGCCGTATTCAGAACTCGCTATTATACTTTTACTTTCTGCGAATGTGAGTAATGATGGGTGCAAAAAATTTGGTATTTGCATGGGCCGGACCCACCGCGCTCAGGTAGTGTTTAGTAATCGGGTGATTTGTCTTATTGTGATGTCGTTTGTTTGTGCGCAGTGACCGCGACTGTCCTGAGATAAAGGTAATAAATAACTTGAAACGGAAGGTGCCTGTAATGGGTGCCGCCAGAGGTGTGTCGCGACATTAACCTACAGAACTAATCTTGAAGAAATATATTCCCTATATTTGTAACGCACTCACGGCAGATATACATGTTTAAGTCTTTAAGTCGTGACGTGCTTTGATCATATTTGGATCCAAGAAATATCTAAGAGCTTTCAGTTGATAAGCGTAATTCCTAACTTCAAACACATGGACATACCTTTTAATGTACAAAGCATCAACAGAGATCATAACTCTATACAGGGTGTTTTTTTGTGGCCACCTTTAACGAAGGGTACGTATTCTATACATGAAATCAAGTAAGTTTATGCCAAAAAAAATGCTGGGTTTTTTTTTTTTAAAAAAATTTTTTAAATTCCTTGATCGTGCGAAATTTATAGTGTCTAGTGTTTATGTTAGTTTTTTTATAGACAGATATTAATTATTTTTCGTGAAAAAATCCTGCTACGCGCGTCTATGTGCATTTATGCAGAAAAACGCAGTCTATTTACTCAACTTTGGACCCTAATATTTTGGAAACCAGACACTTCCCAGGTATGCTTCCATGGAGAAAAATGATCGTGATGATGAGGAGATTCCGTAGTTTTCGGGAACGTTGTCGACCAAAAATCACCCTGTATATTTCTACATGTAATACCAAAATCATACCTACTTGCTTGATCTAATTGGTATTAGTTCTTCTTTATATGCTGTCATATCCATATGCTCTACGACACAGCCTTGAAAATAAAACTACCGGCCGCTCATAAACAAAACGGTCTCAAATTCAATTAAGCGGCCACAAATCGTTCTGGAATAGGTTCGAACCGTTCAAAGTTAAGTTATAAATAACCATATCTACAAAGACTCGTTCGACCAGATTTATTATGGAATTAATATTCAATTAGCTTTCCGCACATGATGCTGGGCGTATGTATTATTAAACTTAATTTATGGCATCATTTGCTGGCCGATATTTTTACCGGTCAAAATTATTACCGGCCTTACATCGTCTGTAATTGCCCGTTTGGGAGTTTGGAATACGAAATTTCAAATTTGGAAGTAAGTGTGTATAATGAGATTTTAATTTATGGAATATTAAATTGAAGAGCTTGAAATCTTAGGTGACATGCAGCAATGTAACCTGCATCGTACAACTATTCGTGAGCGTTCGCACGGGAACTGCTTCATCTTATCAATTTAGAGCCAAATGCAATAACCATTATAAATATTTTTGCGTATTACCTTAGGTTTAAACTTCAACTATTTTGAAATAAAATTTCAAATTTATAGTAAAAATGTAGGTAATACTAATTTCGATCGCTAATTATAAATTACAATTGGTCAACATACATTGCGGCCAGTTAAATATAATAGTATCGCTAGTCTTGCTGGTATATGGGTATGTAATATATTAGCTTGTTACCACTATACTATATATCCCTGTAGCCATTTCTGAGTTTCCAAAGCTTAAAAAATGTGAAATTGTAATGGTGCGATCATAGCTTTCACAATGAAACCTAACTTTTATTTGCTAACCTAGCTTAGCTTATTTTAACATATTAGGTATCTAAAGCTAATTGATTATCATAGTAGTTCAACTTAAATGATAAACGATTACTTAGTAGAATCGTGCAATAATAAATCAAATATAATATAGTGACATTTCCCCATTTCAAGGCTTATTCTTGTTTCCTTTAAGGTTATGACAGGTATAGTTAGCAAAAAAAACTCCATTACACGAGAGATAAACAAAAAATCTACATCAGATTTTTTGCTTTCTCTAGGTACTCTCATATCATTTTAGTCACACAGGTTTCTGACTAGATGGACATTACTTTCAAATTTAACCAATACTTTTAGAATCAAAGACAGACTATTAAATTAAATCTAAATTGTTTAACTTCTAACAAAAGTTTTCTCGATTCTCTTTCCATATGGGTCTATCGATAGGCCATCTTCAGCTTCTCAGGTTCTAAGCCAGGATGTTTCACAATCATATCATCATCATTTTATCCATGAGAAATCCATTACTGGAAATAAGCTTCCCCAATTATTTATTTGTCATTTAACACGTCTTTATACAATAGCTGCAAAAGCATTTAACCTAATGTTTAATAAGGAATAAATAGTGTTCTTACTGACCTTACATCTACAAACCAGTTAGGTCCGGTTCCTACACACATGCGTAGCAAGATCGACAATTAGTTTCATAGATACAATCTTCAAGCGACATAATATTGTCAAGTCACATGGGAATATTTCCTGCAAAATACTTAATATTTGACATTTATGTATATTCCAAATGCATACATTCATAATAGAGCTTAAATTTGTTTTAAAAGTGCATGCAACAAAGATGGTGGGTGAGGATAATGATAAATATGAAGGTGAACGTAAAATCGTACATGATCTATATAGTTATAAGTTTAATACACCGTAAAGTTGATGTTGGCAGATTCGATGATTCAGCAAGAAGGCCATTAGCAATAAGTTAATTCAAGAGACATTCTTCTTACACGATCATGCGATAGATGAAATAGTTATAATAAAACAGTCCCTGATTCCGTTGAGATTAGCAACACCTGTGAATTTAATGGAAATCAACTAGAGTTATTATCATCATCTCTTGAAATAGGTAAAGAGGTATAATGAGCTAGTAAATGAGGGACATACAAAATATAATTAAGAGCAGATAAAAGCTGAAGAAAGATTCATCAAGGGTCACGAACGCGTATTATGCCAAACTATGTCTGTCTTCGGACTTATGGTACAATAATATAGGTATTACGATAGTATGAAACAAAATAACCAAACACATTCGTTTAGGATTATATAAGACGATGATGTAGAACATCTTTGAAATACCGAACAAAATAGTACTAAACTGAAACAGGATAATCTAAAAGAAAACAGACCAAAAGTGGAATAAAATGTATAATATAAATATTATTAAGAAAATGAAAAAAATTTACCCGAGTGAAATGAGTGAGCGAGAAAATGTATAACCTTAATTTACACAACAAATTATAAAAAAATTTAAGAGCATCACCTGAATCAGATGATTTATGTCATGTACCTGTAATAAAATAATAAAATCTGTAACACAACCCTAGTCCATTACGTAGGTAGGTACATTACACAATACTAGAAACAACTTCTTTAATCTATCCACATTAAGTAACTGGACTGTAAAGTTTTTCCACCGTGCCACTACCGAGAGCTCCCAATACTCGTATATCAACGGCGCCGTGCGCGCGCGCAGCTCAGTCTCAGCTAGATTTATTGCGCGTAATGTAAACTTGTACGATATCGGTGTCCTTAATATTTTCCCGTCGTGATTAGTACTCGCTGGGGACGTGAGAAATGTCATGAGAAATACACTTTTAATGCCGTTCGGTTCGTGCTTGCCGATCTCGCAATCTTTGATAACTAAAAGCTCATGGTTATGTATTTTAATATATTATTTGATCATCATACATACATATGACCCTGCCTGCGACGCCATAGGTCCTGGGTTCCAATCCCGGTAGGTGCAAAACATTGATATGATGAATATCGATGTTTGTTTTCGAGTCATGGATGTTTCTATACTTATCTATGTATTTATATACCGTTGCTTCAAGACCTTAGAGACCTTAATGTGGGACTAGGGTTAATGTCCTGTGTAGTGTGAAAAAAAATACATGTATACGCATACAGCTGTGTTCTCTAAAATGGGGTACTTAGTCAGAACTAAATATCGGGAACTCAGAATCGAGAAAAATATCCTACAGCCAGGAATCTCCTCATCATCACGATCATTTTTCTCCATGGAAGCATACCTGGGAAGTGTCTGGTTTCCAAAATATTAGGGTCCAAAGTTGAGTAAATAGACTGCGTTTTTCTGCACAAATGCACATAGACGCGCTTAGCAAGATTTTTTTACGAGAATAATTAATATCTGTCTATAAAAAAACTAACATTAACACTAGACACTATAAATTTCGCCCGATCAAGTAATTTAAAAAAAATGAAAAAAAAAATTTTTTTTTCGCACATTTTTTTAGGCATAAACTTACTTTATTTGATGTATACAGTACGTACCCTTCGTTAATGGTGGCCACAAAAAAACACCCTGTAGTTATAGTATAAACTGCTCTACCAAGGCATAAAGCCAATTAATATAAACCATTATTAGCTAAGGAAAGTTGACGTTCAAAGTAACATAACATGATCTTGCGCAGTTTGATGATATAATATGAAACATGCGCACGATGTGGACATCATCGCGGCTATATTTCATGTTGCTGAAAACGTCAGCGTTGATTTTAGTTGAATCGTATGTGAACTTGTCTGTAGTTTTATCTTATGATCTTTGGTAATGGCATATCTATACATATAATAAAAATGTAACGGATCGCTGTCTGTACATGGAAGATATATGAGAAAAAATATTATAGGAGACCTTCATCAACGCAATAGAACCCAATTACGATGATTTTTGGAATTTTTGTCTGTTTGTCGGTTTGTCTATTTGACTGTTTGTCGGTTTGTCTGTTTGTCTGTGCGTTTGTGCACGCTAATCTCAGAAACGGCTGAACCAATTTTGATGCAGTTTTCAGGAATATATTGTGACACATCCCACTTAACATATAGGCTACTTTTTATCCCGGGAAAATGTTTTTATCCCGGATAATTTCGACATTTTGTTTTTTCTGTAGTCCACGCGAACGAAGTCGCGGGCATCCACTAGTGTTATTATAAGTCTAAACTCATGACTCACGTTTATAGTATGGGATATCATCCATAAGATCGAAAACAGTTTACTTAGTCATTGAATACCTGTTTTTAATCATCTAAAGTGTAACATATAATTATTATGTATGCTTATTTTATTTGTAGACGGCCGATTGGTGTAGTAGGTAGTGGCCCTGTCTGCAGCGCCATAGGTCCTGGGTTCGAATCCCGGTAGGTGCAAACATTGATATGATGAATATTGATGTTTGTTTCCGAGTCATGGATGTTTCTATACTTATCTATGTATTTATATACCGTTGCTTAGTACCCACGACACAAGACCTTATGGATCTTAATGTGGGACTAAGTTAATGTGTTGTGAAGTGTGTGAATATTATATTATATTTTAAGTGAACTTGGTATTGGTTCTTATAAGTAAATAAATTCTTTAAACCTATAAAGATATAAAATTATCAATATCCACTTAGATAAACTTTTGATTGTATTGTTCAACGAAACAATATTTCCTCTTTCAGTTGTAAAGTCATCTATATAACAATTACTATCTATGACCTGTCTTCTCACATCTAACTATGACACAAAAGAAATATATAAGAATAAAAATTCAAAAGAGCTGCCGGTAAAAAATTTAGATTCAGCGGTGTCACTCTGATGGATGTGTCTGCTCATACGTTGAATATTACAGGATGACCTGTTTGACGATGCACCTCATATACATAATAGGCAGATGTTTTACATCCGCGATAGACTCCATGGTAACTTCAAATATAAATTTATTCAGAGGAAGACAAGAATTCAGCAAAAAATATCAATGAGATCACCATAGAACTTTATATTATAATAAAGAGTTAGAAATCATATTTGATAAAAGCACCTGCATACTTAAAACGTTTATTATGGATACGTGATCGAATGGTTTTACTTTTCAATCAATATAGGTAGATACCTTAACAAGAACTCGGTTGAAACTTCGTTTTATCTATTTTTGATTAAAGTGCTTTTATTAGTTTACTTCCATTTATTAAGCTAAAACAATAGTGATAATTAAAGTTTGAAAATAAATATTTAGAGATTAAATTAATAAATAAAAAATCCAAAAACCCGACTGCTTAAAAAAGAACCAAATAATGTACATAAAAAAAACTGAAAAGAAAAAAACAAGAACTAGATTCTCACATATAAATTTTTAGATAGCAGCAAGACGAAAACTTCTTGCTGCCGAGCATGTTGAGCATGTTTCTTGAAGCGTATCTATTAGTAGCTAGGCACTCATAACAAAAAAGTATAAAAAAAAAAAAAAACATAATTAAAAAAATCCAAAATCCGACTGCTTAAAAAAGAACCAAATAATGTACATAATAAAAAAACTAGCACTTAGATATCTGGTGGTCTAATTTAAATTTATGGAATCTAATATTATGGAATGAATACTATTGAAGAACATAAAATATTTTCTAATGATCGTAACAGAACAACTGAACAGTCGGGATCCATTATCCGACAGCCAAGCTAATATTTCAATGGATCCTGGCTGTTCATGATGATGATGAATCACAAAAATCGGCCGAGGTGTTTGGTCTGTGTAGTGCTTCAAAGGAACATACAAACATACATACATAGGCTGTTAAACACAATACCACTCCTTTGCGTCGCGCAGTCGGGTAAAAAAAGGAAAATTCTACTTTTTTTTTTCAACTTGTCGAAAACAATTACTCGTATTAGTTACAATGTAGACCTATATTATGTACTATGTAGCTATACCGTTTCCAAAAAAAAATTCGTTGCTCAATATTTTAATTTCATTTTCATTTTGATCCTTATTCTCCCTTATATAAAGAGTCACATAACTGAGAAAAACTTACATTGTTAGGGTTGATAAAAATAAAATGTTTCATCCAATAAATAAGATATACCTACACATTGAAGTATGTATGTTTATAGCTTTTGACATTTTTATAGCAATATTACACATTAAAGAAAGCATTCATCATGTTTTTGAAGTTATTTAAAAAAGAATTTTAGTTCATTTTTTAAACACCTACATAGACATAAATATAAAATTACATCATATTTAATGTAAATAGGTAACTGAACATCAAAAAATCTACTTCCTCCCATATGAGTCAAAAATCGAGCTTGTAGATCCTGAAGAGTACAATGATGATCTCCGACCATATTTCGGCCAAGGCGACCAATCTTTACGGAGATTGGCCAGGTACAGGACATATTATAGTGCACAAGTGTGTGCGCAAACACAGATGCACTCTCTATTCCGTTACTCTCATAGTCCGATGGGACGGAAAGCCGACACGACCGGAGAGAGATCAGGCGCAGGACCAACAGTTTTACGTGCTTTTCGAGGCACGAGCTAAGTGACAATTTTGCAACATTAAAATCTATACATGAAATAAATTCATTGGTACAGGCCCGTGACTGGGATCGAACTTACGCCTCCCGCTTGGAAGGTGCACGTCTTAACCACTGGGCTATCACCGCTATAACTATTATACGGAATAAAAATCGATTTATAAATGTCGGAGTTCTACCATGGAACACATTAAAAAATACAAACGAATTCATATCTGTTTTTTTTTCATGTCGGTTAAATAGATTGCTAAAGGTTAGCTTCTATATACTCTACTATCTACAAACCAAGTTTGGATCCAGTAACTTCCTTAGCTACTTTGAAATTGTATGACCTAACGTGTCATTGGTATCGTATTGAATTCTGAAGTTTTGCTTCAAATTTTATTCGCACACCAGCGGGCTTTACATGGGTACTTTCTAAGGTCAGTGGAGGGTATCGTCGTAGTCGTCTTCAGCCTATTACAGTTCACTGCTGGACGTAGGCCTCCCCCAGGGCACGCCACAAGACTACTGCCATATAGGTTTGCCCATAGTCACCACGCTGGGCAGGCGATTTGGTGACCGCAGTATGTTTTTCGGACAATATTGTCAGCACGGGAGGCGCTGCTGCCCGCCTCCCGGAAACCCTTAATCGCCTCGTACGATACCCACGGGCAGGCAAGGGGTGATACAAACTCTACTCTGCCGGCACCACGCGGCTTCACCGTCAAAGATTAACGCCAAATTCTTGGCAATATATGGGTAAGTTTCAAAAGAAGCCCCATCAATGATGAATATGGCCAAGCAACTGATGATGGCTCGGGCAACATTTCTTCAACTAATTTCTGACTGAATATTAGGTAGGTAGGTAAATAGTTGCAATCATAGACAACCGTGTCATTCCTGATCCTCATTCATTAATCTAAATATTCGTATGTAGGTATTAATAAAATACAAATGTTAATCTAATTATCTGTTTATTGGAAAAAAAGCCAGATTTAAAAATCGAAACCTGTAGCCTTAAAACGGACGCAATAAATCTAGATTTCTATAATCTAGTACCATTTTGCTTATGAAAAACCGTTTCCAGACACTGTAGCTATTTTAGTTTTCAAATTTAAAATCTCATCCATTATGTAATTTGATGCTATTCGTTCGAATTCGACATTGCAATAATGTCTAGACGTTGAGTCGGAATATAAATGGCCTATGACCTAGAATAATATAAATCTAATTTAAATGGAGAAAAATCGAGCCAATTGCACCTTTTTTATATCTATGTGATCTAAATTAATCCCTGTGGGTAATTACAATGCGTCTCTATAGGTAGAAGTTTTTTTATTAGTCAATTAAATGGGCTTTTGAATAGAATTCTGCATTATTAAATACGTATATAAAATATTTCTGTTTTGTTATAGCGAAGTTAAAGCTATTGCTTGTGTCTTCTGCCTAAATAACCTTTTGCAGGTGTTTAATTATGGCAATATTGACTTTCGGTAATCTTGAAACAGTACAAAATCTGGTTAAGTAAAAAAGCTTTTGTTATTAATGATTAAGGAAGTTAATTATTAGTAGATGAAGTTATGTGGGAAGATATTTATTAGGTATTTGATACCAATATGTACCTTTAAGTAACTTCAATAAATAAATTATCTAAAACTAAGATGGTGTTTAAGAAGCTTCTATAGTGCACTCCTAACTAATAACGGCGATATTATTCTCTTCACTTAAACATAAGTAGATTCAAGTTTGGAACGTAATGTAGGCATTTAATCAACATCACATTTCTAAATCCGTATTGAAATTCAAATGGTATCGTATTGCGTCCATTTGTTTCACTTCGGTACAAGGATTATGCTAAAATAATACTGTCGGTCTGATGTTTGTGCATCTTGCTGTCACTAACGTTTCAATTCCGTAGGGTTTTTGTCGCGTCCACTTGTCCTTTCGTATGCTCGGCATCGCATATTCATAGTTCCTTAAACATCTTTATTGACGCGGGTTTGACATCTCCGACAGAATAAGGAATATCGTCGGACGCTTGTACTGAATCTATTAGCATTTTATGTTTAACGTTTATTGTTTTAATGTATTTTTAGGTTTTTGATAATGTAAGGGATTTTGAATTAGAACTTACTGTAGATAGGTTAATAGCTAGGGAGTTCATTATAATAAGGCATCTATTACATATACCTAAACTAAAAGTAATAGGTACATAAAAATCCTCTCGCATGCAAGATGATAATTTTTATTAACAAACTTACTCATTAGGTTTGCTGCTTAAAGAATTATAACAAATGGTACAGTTTAATTTGGTAGACACACGAGAGACAGGTCGCATATCGATCACAGGGCACTGGCGGCTGTCCAAGGCGGACCGAGTGAGTGGTGGGCCGGCCGACGACACGCGGAGACAGGTGCGGCATGCAACCCATGACTTGGGTACTCCATGACACAACATCGTTACTTGCCCTCCTTTTCTGCTCACATTGTCATACGTATTCTAGAAAATATGCTTTTAGATATTTTCGTAGGCACTTGTTTTAGGTTTAGACATCTAGAACGACGCAATTTAAAAAGAAACACAAATAAAATTAAAATTTATATTCGCTCGAAATTGTGATACAATGTTACTCATAGAAATAAATGCCAAACAATAATTATAAGAGGTGTCGTAGTGTAGCGAGAGCAAGATATAAATAAAGAAAAACGTGACAGTTCACGGATATAAATTAAAATTAATTGCCCTATAGTGTTTGGATTTTGTGAACAGAAATCTTGTTTTGATGACGCCGCGTGCGTTCATCACAACCGGGCAAGCGTGGTCAGGCACGGAGCCGATCGAGCCAACTATTCATTGGCGCTCAAACAGGCATTCAGATCTAAATATTAACATGTTCGTGTTTTGTAACTAAAATAATACTTAAAAATTCTATCAAAAGCATTCTTTGAATGCAATATCTAACTTTCCATATTACCTACAATTATATACTAAACAGGATTTTCTCTAAATTTCAGGTACCGTCAACGCAAATGGTGAAACAAAGCGTCAACGGACATCCTACACGCGCTACCAAACTCTGGAATTAGAGAAAGAGTTTCATTTCAACAGATACCTGACAAGGAGGAGACGGATTGAGATCGCGCACGCTCTTTGCCTCACAGAGAGACAAATAAAAATATGGTTCCAGAACCGACGGATGAAGTGGAAGAAGGAACACAAGATGGCGTCAATGAACATAGTTCCATACCATATGAATCCCTATGGACACCCATACCAGTTCGACCTCCACCCCAGTCAGTTTGCTCATCTGTCTGCATAGGATCAGTGGAATTTTTCGAATAGTGGATAACTGATTTACTAATAAACAGTCGTCCGACGTCTGCTCGGGGTTGTGTGTAACATCTACTGTGTATAGATATTACAGCAACCAGACTGGATCAGTTATTCGCTGCTCGAAAAATTTGAAATTTGTAGTCTAATTTGTTATGATTGTTATTGTGACATTAGTGACACAAAAGACAAAAGTGATTGTGCTGAAGAACATGTCAGTGAAATCAGTGGACTAGAGACTGTAACGATAATGCATCATATAATATTGAAGATATAAATCCTATGCAACAATGTCACGGAGCAAAATATGCTTATAGTTATCACAAGCAAATTATATAAAAGTTTTTTATCAGGTTTACCTTGTGAAAATTTTAAGAATATTTTATTAGAATCAATAACAACCAATGTTATGTACATTTGACAAGGTGGTATCTAAAAACCCTACAGGATTTTTTGACACTTTTTTCTTATATACATAGGTTATTGATTTTATTTATACCAATGTACATAAGTTGAGTTAGTTATTGATAAAGTGTACTAAATACAGCCATATGTTGCTAGGCTTTTGTATTAAAATAATACAACTGTTTAAATCTAATTTAGGTTCCAGTGAAGATGCTTTTACTCGTCTTAATCTTGTAATATAAAGTAAATTTATCATGAAACTATATAAAACTAAAGTTGACCTAGAAATAATTTACCTAGTCATATAATTTGATTTGCATATTTCCTAAAATTAGGTGGATGAAAATAATTACCGAATAGTTCTCAAAGTGATGGCAACATTTAGGATAGTAAAGTTTAACGCTCAAAATTGTAAAACTAAAATTGTAATTACACTTTTTGTAAGCCATCCAAAGACAAATTCGGAATTGTACAGGGATAGTTTAATTTGATAAAGTTCTGAAACAAGAAGATACAAAACTAAACATTATAGATTGTATATGTACCTATTTAAGGCGTTTAGCATAATTAAATTAAAGGTCATACAATTAATGAAATTGGTTTAGGAAGGGCTTGTAAAAGCGCTGTGAACTTAATTAGAGAAGTAAGCTCATTAACTTAATAAGTAATTGTGAATAGTTAGCATAAACCTTTTCAGTGTAAATAATAATTGACGTTCTAGTAGTTACAATGAAAGTATAATATATTTGTGAACTTCTCAAAGAACTGCTTTATGTTCCTGTTCTAGATGTAAATATAGTATTTATCAAAATAATTGAAAATGTTCAATTTTAATTTGGTAATCAAGTTCAAACCATAGACTTATAATTCGTGAAATAATGG
Organism: Carposina sasakii; assembly: GCA_014607495.2. NCBI lineage: Eukaryota > Metazoa > Arthropoda > Insecta > Lepidoptera > Carposinidae > Carposina > Carposina sasakii. The sequence goes on from CP053158.1 coordinate 9,609,578, forward strand.
ACTTTTCACGGCACTTAAAGTCGTGTTATAATGTACTTAAAAATTAAATGCTTAGTATTAGAAAATACTGATTTCTTCCTTTAAATGCGGTTGTTTCTTCGAGACTCTTTTTTATTATCATTTGCTTGTGTATTATTATACACTTTATTAGAAATGTCGTGGTCAACTGTGATATTTTGTTAAATTTTATTCTTATGTGTATTAGTAGTACTTCAGTTAATTTTTTAACTCGTTTCATTTCCTCGACTGGTTCAATTTTGTTGCTTTATTTATTGTTTGTAAATATTAGATTTAGCTATGTCACTTAGATTAAATAAAACAATGTTCAAATCCTTATTACATAATAAATTCCGTATATATATCCGAATTTGCTTGTAAATTATTTTGTGCAATAGGAAGAGGTCTAGAAATTGTCTCTTTACTTTTCTTTGATTAAAAGCCTTATCTTCATTTTGTAAATTTATCTTTATTAGTATCGTTATTTCTTTTTAACTAAAAATAAATATTATGTTATTGTTCATTCCAATTTAAACGAGAACTATAGGAAAGTATGCTATATGATCATTTAAATTATTGTATTGTAATAATAAAGTGTATTAAATTTGAAAAATTGGTGAACATTATAAAATAAATTATGAAAACAAAGCCTTGGTTTCAATTCATAACATGCCTCAGGTGAAAATAGATGAAGTGAATACCTACTGTATATGATGACTTATTACAGGTAAACTTATTTACAATAGTGACCCATTCGCTTAGATAAAAGCTTATCTCTCCATAAAGCGACAACTATGCTATAGGTATTTTGCTTTTACCATAGATTTACGCATTAACGCACTAAACGTCGATTAATATTAAAATAGAAAAAGGAATATTCGATCCGCTATTCAGAAAAGCTTCAGCACCAGCGCCAGCTAGACGCCATCGTTGACCCGGTAGTATTGGCGATGATAAATTATCGCCAATGACATGACAGCCGAACCTGGGAGGGGTACCACGTGCCCAACAAAGGAGTGTCGAAAAATGAAGGTTGCCTTAGTTTGTAGGTCGTGGGTATTACGTATCGGAGTCTGCGACTATCAATCATTCCGTCCGAATATTTTGCTACGTACAGTTTTGATTCGGAACCATTCGAGCGGAATCGGAAATGTTTGTTGTTTAGTGTAAGGGTCGATTTTTTCCAATACTCAGATAGCCTATCTGAGGAATAAAGTAAATTCCGAGGAATAAAGTTAATTCTGTTTTTCTCTTGATCGAGATAGATACAACATCAACTTATCTTTTACATATGCTATCTGGCCATTGGGACATCAATACTAAATCAAAAGGAAAGATGAATACTGGAATGTTAGGGAGATATGTATACAATTATTTATATAGAAACTATTGTAATTTTACTACATACCTACCAATACAAATAAAGCATTATAGAGTTTAAAGAAGTTTTTAAATAATTAAATGAAGTTTGTAGGATTTCCTGACTTCTGTAGAAAAAAATTTCAGACCAGAAAGCAAAATTTTAGTCTAGATTGTTATCAATCTTTCGTTGAACTCGAAGAGTCCTGTCCCTGTAGATACAATTACAATGACTAATATTATAAATGTTCGCCTGTCCATTTGATTGTGTCCGAGGCGATACATCGCATTAAGGTGTGCTCGTTGTCGCAAATCATTTTTCACTGAGCCCAGTATAACATTACCTCACCATCTTACCACAGAAACAGATTCTGTGTATCAAAAGTAAAATCGTTCTTATTCACTGGGCATTACAGATGACGTGTTGTTAGATAACATAAGTTTCGAAGTTAAGTGTAAGGATTATGAATCTTGGATAAGGTAACAGTTGCTATGACGTGGTTTTGACGTGGCCGATAAGATTCCTTGGTGGTGCCATGAGGGATTGAATGCAGGATTTAAATGACAGCCTGGATTGTAAGTAGTAAATCTTAAAAAGTGTTTATTGTATATTTTTTTATTTTTAACATCGATTTAAGAAGAAATTGAGGAAAAGGAGCTGTTGGACTAATTTACATCCTACTTAGGTTAGAGATTTGGCGGGAAAAGCTGGAAGGGAGCGGGTGTTATTTTCTTATGAAAATCAAAATTTATTTGTAAACGCCTTGCATGTGTCCATAAAGTAATGTTTTCTGGTAGATAAGTTATATTTTGTTTGCTTGTGATGTGATGCTAGTGCATGTGCATGGTTTTATATACAGGTAAGCTGAGTAAAACTTTAGTCCGAATACGATCTCTTCATGGGCTAATGTACCTAAGTTGTTTCTGCAATTCATTTTGATTTTAACTAATTTTACACTCGTTCTTGAGGATTTTCCTGACGTTTCCATTCATCATCATTATCATCCATCATAAATTTAGAATTCATTTTACTAAAGACAATAGCTGTATGGGATTAGTTCCCCTTGCCTTTCCTTCGGGATAAACTAAAAAACAAAAAACCTACTTAGGCTATTAATAATTTTTTTTTTCAAAATTTTCAGTGTTTTCCGCCTCAGAATTTTGGTCTGAAGTCATGGTACTTACCAATATTTGCCTGGCTGTCACAAGCACCTTGTATAAAATTAAATATAAGTATTTACACCGTTGCCGTCTACTGAGAGGGTGCTCAGAATGCTGGGAACTAAAACTATATTTAATAAGTAAATTTTTTGTTGTAAGTAGGTAGGTACATTTGAAATACGAAGCTTCATTTTGGATACGTTGTTTGTCTATTTTTAATTTTTTATTTACTAAAAATTGGAAAACTACCACCAATTGGCTCCTTAACATAGAAAGAAGTAAATAAATACCTAGAGCAGGGATGGTGAACCAATGGCTTACAATATTTTGCACACTGATCACAAAATTTACCATACACAAAAGAAATGTAGGTACTAAAGTGGGCACGTCACATTAAACGTTTCTTTACAAAATTGTCAAGTTGCATGTATGTATAAGGTTCGCCTACCCTGACGTAAAGTGTCCTGTGTAGAGACTTTATTGAAATTCTATCAATCGTCAGCCTATTGCAGTCTACTGCTGGACGTAGGCCTCCCCCAAAGCACGCCACAAAGCTCGATCTCCGGTTTTCGCCATCCTCAAATTAATAGCCCTAAATTTTTAGCTTTACGTGCACACATTCTGAATAGGTGTTAAAATATTGTTTCTATATTTTTTACACTATAAAATCTGATACTGATGAACGCCATCTGCTGAAATACCTTAGAACTTAAGCAATACTTTGTTTTGCTGTAGTTGCAGAGCTTGATGAAAGCTTTCATTAAAATAAAACACGATCCTAACTTCCTCTAAAAGTTACATACCCACTTACCTACATAAATAACATAACACACATGGCTATTTTCCCGAAATGGGGTAGCCAGAACTGCAGAATTATAAAGGATATTTACAACTACGTTTAGCATAGCGGGGACAGATGCTAATGATCAGCGATAAGTTGCTAGCTGATCGCCTGAGAGAATGCCCGAGTTCCTTAGTCGACTCTTACGAAATGCACGGACGGAGAAACAGATGTGTTCTAGTGAAATGGCCTTTGAAACTTTACTTGTAGTAAAAAAAGCGTACTCTACATTTTGACATAATATTTCAACGCCATCTGCAAAAGTCTCGTAGAACTAAATAATGGTCTAAGCTTTGTCGTAGTCGCAGAGCTTGACGTAAGCTTTCAGATAAAACAAAACACGACCCCAACTTTCTGCGAAAGTTTACCGTCAAACAGGAGAAGCTAGCCAGAGCTAACAAGCCTTATATTAGTTTTCTAATGTTTGTATAGATGGCGTTACAAGTTTTGTTCATTCCAATAAGATTTTCAGGAATTAGTAAATAACTTTGTATACATAGTTAAGTGCTGAGAATATGAAAGTTTCATCAAGAAATACTTAATACAATTAAATTATACTTGCATTTAGGTACATTTTAAAACTAGGTATCTACTACCATCGAAAAATAGCTACAAAGTACTGTAATGGCATCCGTCTCTACCTAGACACTCATGGTACAGCTACTGCCTAACAGATGGCGCTGCTTTATACATGAGATGGTAAAACAGTTACACGCCCCGCCTTTTTCAACACCCGTTGCAAAGTCAGACCGAGCTTTGAAAGCTTCGATAGCAGTTGGGTCAAGAAGACGAAGTATTCGTTTCGTATCGTATTTCATGATGAAGCTGCCCTTTTCCTGTCGTCGTGCATTTATTTGTGGTGAGTAAATTTTGTTTAATTTATTATCATTAGTTTACGTTGAATAAATGTTTTAAATTAATGTGTATAGTTTAGGTCACGTAGGAAATTACTTATTAGTTATTATAAGTAAACATAAGTACTTACTTGATATAACGATGAGCAGATTCCCGGGTTGATCGCCCCAACCATGCAAAAATTATTACGAGTAGGTACCTAATATAAAGAAGTAGCTTTTAGGATTTTTCTCCTTAGCAAATATTATACCTTGGTAATTGTATTTAAGGTAATTGCGGAATTTAATATAAGAAATAATCGTGTTAATTCCGCAATAAGTAGTTTAGATAATTTATAGAAATTGATAATTAATTAAATAATAATTTGAAGAATGAGAATGCAAGGGATTTAGCATTATTTGATAGTAAGTACCTCAATAGGTTTGTCTCTACTTTCTGTCAATTTTAGGCATAGAGGTATTATTTCCTCTATGGTTTAGGTAAGTAAATAAGCACTCTATACTTTTTAGCGTGTCTGAGTACCAGTAGGTACTAAAAGGTGTAGGTACCTAATATTTAAACGAAGCATGAAGTAGTACACTCTCATCTGGTTTCAAAAACACTGGACTCTTTAATCAAACATGTACCAACCTACCATCATTATAAAAAATAACACGAAAAAGTTAACTTATGTAAAATCATAATAAATAACCCACCTAGAAGTACTTTCTTATTAGTACAGTGTAGTAGAGTAGATTTTTAAATGGTTTATTTCAGTGTCATACATACCTTACCTTAGATACCGTGTCTGATACATTTTTTATTTGGCAAACTAACTATATTAAGCTATTCTAATCCCATTATCCTTCTCAAAATCCGAACAAAATACAAAAAAAATTATCCAGTTACAGTCTACGCAACGAAAGCCGCCAAAACTGTTAGCTTAAAATTTTATACCTGCCCTGTTTTGAATGGCGGATTCGGAGGTCGATGTAAAAAAAGCAATAAAAATGGCCGCCGAAGGGAGCCTGGTGCGCCTGCGCTGTCGGGCTGACTGGGACTTGCGCAGTTTGAACGCGTTCTTTGGTGGCCCCTACCATGGGTTTTGTGTACCGAGTTAATTTTAAAATTCGATTTAACGTCAAAAGTATCAACATTCTATAAATTAATAATTATGTAAGTATTTATAGCAAGATAATAATTTTATAGAGGTACCTATATAGGTACGCTATTTTTCGGTTCAGTAAGTAAAGTCAATTTCATACACGTTATTTTGTTTTACTAAACAGCTACTTAAATGCAATTGAGAAACACGGCATCAAACTCGCTACTCTTTACTGGTTTTAAATTGTAGGTAACCGAAATTCATAAAATAAGGAAGCTCCACAACGTGTCATCAAAGACAAATATATGACGGGTATTGAAGCAAAAATCGACTCGAATGCCCCGCACTTTCCTCCCTTCTTCACCGCGGATTATTGCCAGCTCATGGAATACTGCGAACTTTTTAGGGTTTCAATAAAAACAATAGTAAGTAATAATACCAAAAGTATAAGGTCAGTGTGAATATTATAAAGAAAACTAATTGGAAATATTGCAATGAATGAAATTATTTATTTACAAACTAGTGGACGCCCGCGACTTCGTCCGCGTGGACTCCAGAAAAATCGAAATATCGAAATTATCCGGGATAAAAAGTAGCCTATGTGTTAATCCAGGGTGTCAGCTAACTCCATACCAAATTTTATTAAAAACGCTCCAGCCGTTTTTAATCTCTATACCTATCCTATAGTTTATACAGATAAAAAAAACATTGAAGTATCATTTTTAATATTAAAATTGTAGTCCTTTTCTTCTCCCAATATCGATCGTCTGAAAATCATACATAATCCCTAACACGTTTGCACAAACTTCACTTTTCATAATGTTCATGAAATTAATGTTTCATAATGTACATGAAATTGTATAATTATTGCCCAATCGTCTCTATTGTGATGAATACTTACAAATGTGCATATTTTTTACCCTATTTTTATTTATTAACAGAAATAGGGAAATAATTTGTATATGGCATCACTATAATTTTTTCTATGACAATTGTAAACAAAATAAAAAATAAAAAATTTAAATACCAAGGCTAGTAATTATACTACTCATACGTGAAATGTTATCCTAAAGTGTTTACTTGGTGACCCGGTACAATTTTTACAGGTAGGGACCACGCAATTTGGAATATTTAATATCATTAGTTTAATTCTATTCTATTCTTTATTGTACACAGACATTTTATATGGAAAAACATTTTACATTGACAATGTACAAAGGCGTGCTTATCCCTATAAGAGATTTCTTCCAGCAAACCACTTGTGTGTTTAATGTTATCCCACTGACGTCTACAGCCCGACTGGATGAACTAAGTTGATTCTACCGACTTAAATTTGCTTCAAAAGTTTTCTTGATCATGGGTTCTGGACCCTCCTTATTCTAAGCCTAAAGTGAACAGTTTGTTTTTATACCTCTAACTGGGCATCAAACAAATGAAAGAAAAAAAAAACTATGCTAATGATCGTGCTTAGGTACGAGAACCTAAGACTTTGTGAGGCCCTCCACGTGTCGCATTGAAGTCGCGATGATTAGTAACTTTTTTCTTATTCATTAATTGATGTTCTTTCTTTCTTATGCTCGCCCACTTCGAGTATGTGGGTGTTTCCTAGACGCTCGAAGTTCATTACTTTTTGATTGTTGATCAGTTAATGGATAACTACACATGTATGTCACAGATAAAAAATCACAATAAATTGTAGGTACATTTGTCTGTCCAAAAATATTAAGTATTTGTATTTTAAAACTGATATTACCTACAAGTTCTTAAAAGTGAGAACAACTAGTTACTAAGTAGGTACTATTTACTTGTTTCTTATTTATGAGCACAATTCTGAAAATTAATATACATTTGTAACATTATACAGGGTGTAACAAAAAGGGTATGTTAAGCGAAAAGCTACGTAAATAGCCCACTGTAGAGAACCTATTCACAAAATTTTAAACTCGAAATCACATGTTTTTTTTTCAAGATTGTATGAAAATTCCTGAGATATTTAAAAATTCTCCATACTATCGGGAAAAATAAACATGACGTGATTTCGAGTCTCAAATTTTGTGGATAGATTCTTTACAGTGGGCTATTTACATAGCTTCTCGCTTAACATACCCTTTTTGTTACACCCTGTATAAAGGTAATGCTCTATTTCTGGTAAATTGTATTAATATTTTATAAGGTGAACTTTGGCCATTTTTTTAACTTCAAATCATTAGATACTTAGTGATTATCTTTGAATTACCTATATATTTAAAATCTCACGCCAATTCCAGAAAATTAAATAAGTACTTAATACTTAATGGCAAAAAATTGCTAACAACAATTTGTTCTGCAACGGTTGAAAATAAAACAGGACTGTCAGCTGTATTCGAATTTCGAGGGGGAACGGAATTTAATTCTTTTTAAAATTTGCCAATAGGGGGAGGGGAGCCTTTCGATTGGTGCGGGGCGTCCGAGCGGAATAATCCTTCGTCTGATTGACAAGGGGTAGGTACCAAACTTTGTTGCTTTTTCATTTTTATATTTTGGGAGCATTTTAATATGCTGTTATGTCATCGTTTAACCCTCCTCCAGAGCATTATATGTTTAGAGAACTCTTGCCTCTAAGGGAAATAAATATTACCCATTAACATATACCTACATTTGCTGCATCCTACGAAATTTTTTCCTTAGAAATGGCTTCTAAAAAAACAAATAAGTAGGTAAGTATAGTCAATTGCATGTATAGAGATAGATGTATCCAATTTACTCGTATTGCAATCTCACGGAATAGAGTGATCTTTTGATTTTTCAAACTATTTTGGAAAACCAGCTGAAATAATAATTTACAGTTGTAGCTCCTTTGTCCGGAAGTCCTACGAATTATCACCAAACTAAATAAAAAATATGAAATAATGTAGAGTTCCAACGACACTAGCGCCAATATCAGAGGATTCAATATCTGTAACTATTCCTATTTAGTAATCAATAGAACATTTTTTTCTACTAAGTATAGATAACATTAATCATGTAGCTATGGCTAAATTGCGTAGGTAGCGAAAATCATGTATATAGCCTTTTATACGGAAAATTGTATAAATGTTACTAAATAAGTACCTACGTTATGTATCTGACTTGTATTAGCTATAACGTATCTTTAGAAAACCGGTTATTTTATTATAAAAAGATTCTTGACCTTCCTAAAAATGATATAGGTCAGTAACATCATTATACTATAGCTACTAACACGGTTCTTGTGGCCAAATGGGGCGGTTTTACGGATTTGGGTTTTAGGAATCTTTAAGATAATAATGTAGTAGGTACTAGTGGACGCCCGCTGTGGACACCCCGTGTGGACTGCAGAAAAAATAAAATGTCGAAATTATCCGGGATAAAAATGTTTTCCCGGGATAAAAGGTAGCCTATGTGTTAATCCAGGGTGTCAGTTAACTCCATACCAAATTTTATTAAAATCGCTCCGGGCGTTTTTACGTGAAAGAGTAACAAACATCCATCCATCCATACTCGCAAACTTTCGCGTTTATAATATTATTATATTAAATAAGATAAGATATTAAGTACATACGCCACACTAATCTGTTGCAAGAATAGTAACGATAGAGCCATGTAACAAGAGTGCAACAATAAAGCCATTTAACTTTGTTTATATGTGTTTCTATACGATATTGTGTGGCTCGGCAGATCAGAATGAAATTTGGCATTACTACGTACTGGCAATCGCAGCATGGGGTAGCCACCCGCAAGATGGATGGATTACCCAGCCGGGGCGCGGGTATCTGCTGGATAGTCATTCTAACCGGAGGTCATTGGGGGAGGCCGATGTTCTGCAGTGGCTGAAAATGATGATGATGATGACGGTTGCATCTTTTATGTTTTATTTCCTTGTTCATAGACATCCACGGAAAGAGATGCAGCTGATGTATTCGCATATATTCGCTGATCCATCGGTACAAGACAAGACTTTTAGATTGTTAATTTTGGCATATTTGAAAAGAACAATGTAGTTAACAATCTTTTATACACGTGGCCAGGCCGCCTTTTAAAGTTTGTTAGGTTACGTCATTGCCTATTTGCTAATTTTAACTTGCGACGATAATATTTGTACTTTTTACATAGGTACTAGCACTAGATTGGAAGAGTTACGCCTATCACCTGCAGATTAAGTAGAAATTTTTTTTTTTTATTAATGCAACTATATATTTATTTTTATTTACACGCCTATGTATCTTTTCATTGAAATAAAATTTTTAAAACTAAATATTTTGCCATCATAAGTAAGGTATATGGTAAAATAATTAGGAATATATTTTTAAATAATTAATTCACTGGACTTCGTTGCTTTTCTTTCTCTTTTGTACATACTTATATAGGTACTCTTCTCAAAACTCTTCCCAAAACAAATGATAAGGGAGATCCCACGTTTATTCTTATTCTTTATTGCACATACACAAAAAGAAATATGGCATACAACATTAAAGAAGAGATGCATGTGCAATTTATTTTACGATTTATATTAAAATGCATAGCAAGGACAGATCTCTTTCTATGCTTGTAAAATCACAAAAATAAATCCCTTTCTCTTCTTGGAAAACACAAATACCTATTGTTATTCATAAAAAAACATAAGTAAGTAATATATTTTTTTATAAAGAGGCTATTTTACATATTTTTATATTCCGCACAGATGTCCTTGGCTTGGTTGGAGGTAGCCCTAGCGAGGAACGAGCGGAGAGGCGGGCGGGGCGGAGTGGGCGAGTCGAGCGCACTCGCGAACAGCCGAGCCCGGCGTACCCTCGCTCGCTTACTGCTGGGTAAGATCTAATACTTTTAAATTTTCTGGCAAATATTATGGTATACATTTTTGAGAGTAAAAAGTTTATTAAGTCTATTAATCGGGTGTAGGTACAAAATTGGGTATTAATTTTTTTTTATTCTTTCTCAGATGAGACCAAGACAGCCAGAGACGGTGAGTTTTACTTTATAAAAATTTTATTGATAAGTACTTACTACATTGTAATAATTTGTTAAATATAAATTGAACCGCGTAATGTGGCATACTGAAGTGTAGGCTTATACTCAGCAGTGGGGCATTAGTCGTATGTACATAATATTTGAAAATGTGTTTATATATTAGAACCAACTCGTGACTCTGATATTTTCCCTTGAGGCTACCCTCACTCGATCGAGTAGTTTGCGTCCTAAAGGTAATTATTGCACGGTTTTATGGGAATTGGAGTGTCATATAACGACATGTGATGGAGCCACTGCTGACTTCCTTTTTCCTGACAATCAAAGTGTACGAGTAGGTACTTGAAAAGGTAAAAGAAACAAGCAGGCAAGGCTAAATACTCAGTAATAATTAAAAGCTCTATTAATGTGTCCAGCAGATTGCTATTGAGTTAGTACTACTACGTAGTACATTATTACTTCAATGCAGATAGCGCCACAAATATAAGTCAACCGGTGGACATTATGTGAAATTTCACAGGTTCAATGCCATGTCCATCTATTTCTCTCCTTCGCACAGACTGTAGCGAAGCGACGCGCCATTAATGAGTCAGATTTAACGAAACTAAACTATACTTTTTGGCAATAGGCCAACATCAGTTTTTTGGGCAACAAGTTGGATGTTGCATTATTATGCTTGTTTTTTAACCTTTTTAAGTGAAGTAAATTGGTATCTTTAATTAAATCATTAGGGACGTTACTTTATTATACTTAATAATTAATTAATGGTAATAAGGATGCTATTACCATTACCCATTATTCAAATTCTACACGATGTAACAAAAGGGGTGTGCTATTTTTTTCATTGTTTTTCCACATTATATAGAGAAACCCTTAACAACTCAGGAATGTTCTCATACAAACTTGAAAATAAACGTGTGATTTTAAGTCTCACAATTTGTAGCTAGGTTCTTGTATAGCTTATAGCATTTCGCTGGTTCCCCTTTTCCCCATAAATATAATGGAAATTTATGTTTGCCATCAACGTACCAATAGTAACAGATAAAAATCCAATAGCTACTCTCTTACACCTGAATTCTGTAGTGTATAGGTATTGTGGGCTACAGGTGAATTTAAATAGTAAGGTCGTATAAAAAGGTACACGAATTATGTGTTTCAAATAATGAAAACACATAATTCATGTATCTTTATCTCATGATCTTCCAACTTTTCTAACATATAGTCACCCCCAAACCTGTATCCTTAGCTCTTGTCAATATTTACCTACTTTATCTTTCTTACACCTACTTATTTCAAACAAGATTCCGAGTTCCCAAGATTATCTTCTTTAGAAATAAAGTTTCACCTAACAGTTGTCTGCGTGGGCGCATGCTGTATTATAATATTACTTATTGATATTTGGTTATTTTAGGGTCACTTTTATGTTACACTAGTGGACGCCCGCGACTCAGTCCGCGTGGACTACACAAAAAAAAAACAAAATATCGAAATTATCCGGGATAAAAACATGGGACCTGTCACAATATATTTCTGAAAACTGCATCGAAATCGGTTCAGCCGTTTCTGAGATTAGCGTGCACAAACGCACAGACAAACAGACAAAAATTCTAAAAATCATTGTTTTGGGTACTATTGCGTTGATAAAGGTATTCTATAATATTTTTTCTTATATATCTTCCATGTACAGACAGCGATCCGTTACATTTTTATTATATGTATTATTTCACGTAGGTATAGCAATACTTCATGATTCTTATTATATTACTTTCATTACTTACTCTCGAGGCTAGTGTTCATTCATAGTCTATCCAATGATTATTCTTTCCCATTCTCTAATTCTCCTCATTTTTTATTTATAATGCTTCATTAAACTTTACATTCATTAGTAAAGTACTACCTACCTTTAGACTGACTCTTTCCAAGCTCTTTTCCACCCCAAAAATATTGGAATTGTGTCATGCGCATTGCTTGTTAATCGGATTTTATGGTTGTCAATATTCTATTTTTAGATTGACTTTCGGATTTGGATAAGAGCTCTCATCCTGCGAGATGATGTATGAACGAAATATCCTATATAGATATCTCTATACATAGGTACAGTTTGTTTATATCTACCAAATATAAAACCACCCAAATATAATAAGTCGTTAATAGAATTGAGTACAAAGCCTAATATCGGTAGCAAAGCTATGTATTCACTATTCGTACATACAGGAAGAGAAGCGGAGTCTGCGCTAAGTCCACGTCAATACCATAGGAGTCTCTGCGCATGTGCAAACCTGGCTACATTGATAATATTCTGATTTCTCTTATGCATGTTAATGGTTGATACCAAAGGTCTGACCCTTGGCCCTTCTCATTGCTGACAAATGCTGCGCTATCTCTTGTTAAACCTTTTAGGATGACCTTTCAACTTCGGGGCTCTTTTTAATGACGTGGGTATAAAGAAAAACGTATCAATTATATCCAGAAAACTCTTTTGTTTTTGTTGATAGGTAGGTATACATTTATGTACATATTGATAAGCAATTACCTGAAATTATAGGCAGATTCTTATTAGGTTGATTGGTATCAAGGACAATAAATCTTTAGAACTAATTTAATTGATTAAACAGTATCTAAGTAACCAACATGAATTTCACAATTCGCGTGACACGATAGCATCAAAATTGACTTCATATTTACTGCTTACATAACTTTTTGGCATAACTTATTAATACCCAATTTAATATCGAAACTTTTCAAACTGAACAAATGTTATGGTCAAAAATCGCGTGGTTTGTTGTTTTATCTCACTTTAACAATTCAGTTTAACATATACCAAGCCTATTTAAAAGTAATTATAAAGAGTCCCATATTTTAAAAGTTTAAAAATCTTTCCTAAACATTATCTACAGTAGTATCGAATATGCGAGACAAAAACCGAAGGCGAAGACATCATTTTCAAAAACTAGTCTAAAAATCGTATAAAAAATTCTTAAGTAAACTAAATTCTAAAAACTGACTAGGTATTTTATTACATTTAGTTTTAAAAAAGGTCTTATAATAAGCATTAGGTACATACTTGCACTATATTCTAAGACTTAGTACAAACGAAAATCGCAGGTTATCATGAAAGTCCCCATTTAATATAATTTTCCAGCCATTACAATCAAATTGAACAATAAATCAAATAATCCAATAATTGAAAAACAATACACCATCAATGTTGGGAGATTCTATTAGTACTATAATCATGAACGTATAAAGAACAACGGACGTAATGCTGTCACTGCACAGATTGAAGCACCGAAATGGCGGCGCGTTGTGCATGTGTACGTATTTTCCAGTAGGCGCCGAGCTTACTATGGTTTGTATGTGTGGGTAGATAACGCGTCAATACACATCCCTACTCCATGAAAAATCGTTGCCGAGCTTATTATAAATGCTTCACTCTATGTATTCACTACACTCTGTCCGTTATTCTTTATACGTTCATGACTATAATCCTTTTGGATTCCTTTAATCCGATTCTTCTGTAAAGAGCCTTAGGGGCAAGCTTCAACTTAATAGGCATCGTTTATCTGATGCTCGTTGGCTCCAACTCAACCGGTTTCTCTTTCCCGCTAATTTTACTACATGTGAACGTCATAGGTTACTATTATGAGTAGAATGTTGCGATTAAAATCTTAACGTCTGTCATTCAAAGTTACGGTTAAAGATTATGTGCTTCTAGTACTTCTGTGTGATCTTAGAGTGAAAGCTTCGTTGATATCGACGAACATAATTGACGAAGTAAACAAGCAAACATAAAAATATAACTACGACGAAATCGCTAATGGTAGAAAGTCAAAATTTTGTTAAATTTTCAACATTTTGAACCAAATAATTTATTTACCTACACACAATTACTTAAAATCACGTTTGTTTCTCTACGTTCCTTACAAACGGTATTGGATCCAAATGTTAATTCTGTTATGTCTTTATGGGACTATATTTCCTACCTTGATACTTTCCCCATATTATAATGTCAGCAAGAATTATAATTAAGGCCACGAAAATTCAGATGATAATTTTAAATCATCTTTATCTTATCTAAATTAAGCTTTATCTTTAGCTACCTGTTTTAAGGTGACAAATATGCTACAATCGTAATCTCCCGTACTGGTTTATAAGGAGGTGTAAACATTAGATATGGCAGCTTCCGTTGTTCTAATCTCTTATCTTGGAGATAAATTATTAAAAATGGAATATTAATTATCAGGTTTATCTTTGTTATTAGGCTTAGCCTTTAAGCTGTTTTTAATACCATTATTTTATTATTTTTTGTCAATGTTGCTAAAATCTTCAATACCTACTGTATAAACCTTTTTTCTCTTTGTCTTTGATTTAACCCTTGGTTTAAGAACTATCAAGTTAAGGTCAATCATTAATCAAGGAATGTGAATAGATACCATGAACTCTTAGCAAACATCTGGCATCATGCCTCTAGTCATTGAAAACAATAGTAACCTTCGACGATTGGTAAATCTTTCCACAGTATCTGTGTATTCGTTCATCACAATCATAAAAATTTTATAGTCGTTATCCAATAGCATTTTTTTACGAATTATTAATCAAGGATACAGGTATCATATAAATAGTAGGATGATACGAAACTTACCTGATGCACTTATTATAATTTATAGCTACGGAAAAATTTAATGTATGTAAGTACATGTACACGATCGTGTCGATATCTAATTTGTGCATACCATCTGTTTTGTATCGGGCCTAAAACCCGAATATAAAAATCATTGTTAAGAATAATGTTTGACATCTGTGCTACCAATATTTTTATTGTTTTACATTTTGTCAGGATTGTAATGTTTTTCTGACTTTCTATTGAAGGGTGGTTTACTAACGCGCTGCAAACTCGAAACCTTAAGGTATGTCAGGTTGGTTGATAGTACAACGGACCTATTTGTATACTTCAATATAGGGTAAATCTCAAACGCATCGAAAAGGAAGCTATTAAAAATGTTTATTGTTAGACTTCTTCAAGTTTTTAATCTTAGTATAGGTAATATTATTTAGTCATGGAGGTATATATTTAGCATTCCCTTATTGATAAAGCTAACATCAATGCTGGTACAAAGCTACCACTACAATTTAGAGATTTTTCACAAAGGATAATACAAGAATGTTAGCTTGTTACATTCCGAGCTGGGCCTTAGCAATGTGGCAAAAATGTCGTTCAATTTATTCCCGAATTTTAGTCCCTTTTTGTTACCATCTGCGCGGCCCGCCGAAAGTCCAGACAGCTCCACCCTAAAACCGTTTAGGTAAGATTTTCTATCCTTTCACTCATCTGTCAAATCTCATATGGTTATCTCTGTCTAAATGCCTGAACGAGCAGGTCCTGTCGTCGGTCTCGTTTTCGCGCGTGCGTTCTGATTGCGCTATCCCTTTAAGCTCGTGATAGTTCGGCTGTTTCCGCTTCCCATACGAGGTGGCCATGTTTGGCGGGACAGTTCTGTCAAGTCTCAAGCCTGCCGCAGTTTCGCGCGTAGCAGAATGAACAGGTCTATTCCCATCTGCAAAAGAGTTTTATTCCCAAGAGATTATTAGGACTCTAAATAGAATAAGTTCAATGTTTTATGGTTCATGTGATGATTAATTCTAGTTTTATATAATTTCAGAACTTCTCGCAACGGCATCGGGTACAGAAATAGCTCGGTGAAGGCATCGCCAAATAGATTTTGGTAAGTTTTGAATATTTTTTTTATCATTGTTAGTTTCTGACAAGCAAAATTTTATTTTCATATTTAATCATTATCATAACGATAGTAGGTACTTACGTATGAGTGATGTTAGAGTTAGGTAGGTACTTTTTAAATCCAGAAGCTCAACAACATTAATAAATTAGCCTGTCTAAAAATTTCAACTAGCTATATCTTTAACAGTACCAGCTCTTATATCAAAAGGAATTTTTATAGCTCCGAAAAAAATCAATAAAATTTCTTTAGCACCGCCATAAATAGTAACTTTTCTGTCCCTTTAAAACATAACCTGTACAAAGAGTACCTTTGGGAATTCAAATTGCTTCATAAGAACAAGAAATATCAATAGATACCATAATAACAATGGATTCTATGTTCTCTACCGCTCTGTGGTTGTAAATGATCTCTAAATGTGGAAAGTATTGGGTCGTTTTAGTACGTCAGCAATTTTTAATATCTAGGTAGAGAATTTTAAATTACACTTTCCACTTCTACTTAAATAACATAAATATGTAATAATAACTTTAGTGCTAATGAAAATTGACCTTCTTTATGTATTTTAGACGCAAGTGGAATGCTTGCGGAAAATCGATCCATAGCTCATTGCAATGCAATGTGCAAAACAGAAATCTGTTTCTTACTAGAATTTAAATAAGATCTACATCAGAATAATATTACCAATTTCTACGCGATACCAAATGTCAGAATATTACCACGATTATCATTATTAAACTCCTCAAGTGGTATACTTATTGATGAAGTCAATTAAGGGAGGGATTTTCCACTATTTAACTCAAAGGTATTTATCTGTCTACCTACTAACAAATTGACTAACAATATGATTTTAGCGAGATTCAAAATTATCGTCACCATTGTATTGAGTATGCATATTCAATATTATGCAAATGACATGTTCGTAACAGTTAGACACTTCTAAATATTAATTCGATAACTAGTTACACGAAGGTAGCTGCTGGCATGTTTGAAATTATTCTGAGTTGATATTTTTCTTGTAAATAAGAAATTTCAAGTACTTATATACATATTTTTGGGGTTTTATTGTCCCTTGTATCTCAGGAATTTCTGTTATTTTAGTTAAACATGTTAATATTAAATTACTAAGGCTAACGGTTACCTAATTCAAAAATCCAAGTAAAAAATGGAAAACAAGAAAGGTTCCACTGTGAGAGGAAATCAACAAAGAACCATAATTCGCCTATTAGCACTCCAAACACATATCATACTAATTACACTACTTTCGGCGAACCGTTTGAATTATTTCCTAATTTCCGTGTGTTGTTCGTGGCTGGCATATTCGTATCATCTGCCGTGTAAACAGGTCACAATTATACACAGAGAGCGAACTAACGAAATGTGTAAATGGAGCAATTACCGCCGCCTATGTAGGCAGCCGTACAATTAGTGGCTTGCTAATAGTTTTCATCACCAATAGCTCCGGCGATACGTTCGGTAGCATCAGAGCTAGATCGTCTCTCGTTGGGATCACATCTACCTTTCGTTATCACTTCAAAAAATTTACTGTTAAAATTTTTTTGTTTTGTCTCTTCAATTTTATGTACTTATCAGTTTATATTATTAATTTCAGTACGCTCTCCTGTTGGAATACCCAAGGATCTGTTTGGTGAGTTTTTTTTTATTTTAACTTATGGTTAAATTAAATTTGGTGTAGCAATGAAATAATAGGTTAAAACTGTGTGTAAAGACAGATTTATTGGACAGAAATAGGTCAGTGCAGGCTTCTGGGTCTGAACAGTAGCCTCGTATTTCGAGCGCAAGAAATTTATGATAACGACCGGGAAATGTTTCACCGAAAATGTAATTACGTTTATTTCCCCTTGTTTGTTGTATTTACTTGTATCGTGGGATATTTAAGGAGCTGTTAGATTAGATTAATATTCTCAATTGTTATTTATATTTTTGACCTAAGAATATATTTTAAAATAGGTGGAATATTCGGTGCACTTACATACAATTAATACCGACTTAAAAAGTTTAGGCACCTACCTACGTAAAAATTATAAAGTATTCAAATTCAGAAGTCGATAAAAATAATAAAGAAATACAGCAAATATTTCCATAACTAATTATTATAATTATTAATTAACTAATCTCCCCAGAAGCTTTAGTATTATATGAATAGAACAAAATCTACTAATGGAATATACACATAAATCCTTGATCTAATGTTATTTGTAATGTTGTTTTTTAATGTACTAATGTATATAGTATACTAAATGTCGTATACAAATGGAGTAAGCGAATGTCATTGCCTCTACAAACCTATACAGGTTTAGAGGTAACAGAATATTAAAATGTGTGATACACTGTATTTACCCTAATAAAGAAAAAAATAACTGTATCAATAATTTGGTGAATGACATTATTAGTTACAACTCTGTTCTAGTTTTATTCATCAACCACGTGATGCTTGACAGAATAATTCTACCAGAAAATAAAATTACTGTTCATACATACATACATATAATCACGCCTTTATCCCTTACGGGGTAGGCAGAGCACTAAGGGCCGATAGAACCACATGGTGCCAATTCTGACCAATTTTTAGGGTATAGTTGAGATGTACAAGTTCGGTTAGTAGCGACAGGTGGAAATTACTGTTCATAGTGTATTTAAATTACTTAATATCTTTGGTGCTTAATATCGTTGTTTTGAAAAACAAAGTTAGTATTATTTGAAACCTAAGAGAACATCACACATTAACATAAAGACGCAAGTAGGTGTTTTTGTCAAGGTTCAAACTTAAGTTTCTATTGAAACCGAGGTTTACCAATGATTTTAAAATTAAGTAGGTAATTACATTTAAAAAATATTTGTAGTTACTGAACCTTACATGACCTTTTTTGTTAAAATAAATCCTCATTCTGTTCCCATTTCAAATCATTTTATACCATTTAGACTTTATTTCATTTAAAAATATTTATCTAGTGTTAACATAGTACAAAACGTTTAACTAACAAATTTATAACAATAAGTACAAAATTATGTATACTCAACATAACATTTAAATAAAAACAAATCACAAAAATAACGAAGCTCTAGTTTTTAAACTATTGTAATGATTAAAATAACGACTCTTATTATAATCCCCTGATAAGTTCAACAACTAGTGGGCTGATCTCTCAACAGATTTGCCCAACAGCTGGGCTGCTCACAACCATTATATCTAGACCTCTGTCTGCCTCAAAATTATTCGCCTCTGATTAGTTTAGGGGAGGTCTGTGTAGTCTGGCAATTTGTGTAGGGGTCTGAACCATTCATTGGCTCCTGGGGGCGGTCTCATTGGCCGTGTCCGGATCACGCTTGCGCGTCTCCTGACCTAGATGGAAGCGTCGTGTCGCCGCCGAGCGGATGGTGGCCCCGTTTGTGCCAAGGTTGGCGAATCAACGAGTTCGCGGGATGCCAGACATAGTGACGCGACGCTACATTACCATATCGCGTAATCGATAATTTCCGGATCCATCTATTTATTACTCGTATATTTTTTTGTACATTCTTTTAATAATGAATCTGAGACAAGGTAAACAAATAGCAATCTATGTGAAAGTCAGAAGAATGCAGATGAGGTATTCGATTTGATTCGCTCTATTAAACAAGTTAATAAAAATGGTGCCCCAAAAAAGGATGACCGGTTCTATGATGAGTCATATTATAATTTGTGATGTAACACTTGCAAGATACCGTCATATTACTACAATGCTTTGTAATGCTCAGCTGTGTTGAATATTGATTAGCGTGTCCTGTCTAAATGCATCTTACAAAAGAACACGCTTACTAGTTTTATAAACTATTTTTGCATAAGCGGAAGTTTTTAGCATAACTTTCCCTTCGTTATCACTTTCAACCTTGTCATTTTTAGGTGTTCACACAACTATTACTCATGGACGGACATTGTGTAAAGTTGTTCAAATATTGACATCGTCACTTGTCACGCTGTTTATTTTAGTAACTTCGCTAAAAGATAGGGGCTTTACGATGATCGATCACGACAGGTCCGCTACCTCCGATACACGCTTAATAAGATTTTAATTGTGTAGGAGCGCAGAGATTTCACAGTTATCGATAAAATTCCGTCGCGTGACATCACTATTTTAATTGTGATGAATGAATATTTTGATAGTCCGATTCCTAATGCTGTCTCCCCATTATACAGGTCAATGTATCCATTTGTGAAAACCAGACGGTTTTAATATAATTATATTATTTGTATCTATTCCAGATGAGCGGCGTAATCTTTGGAATACATATTTGAAGCTTCACATCGGTTTGTGATAGAGAAGTATACATTTGAATATATTCATTTACAGGTACATCTCACTTTTATATGGTTTATGCTGAAGTTAGAGCTTCACCAAGGTCAAGATCAAGGCAAAAAAATGACTCAAGAAGAAGTATTAAACGACGAAGATATCTCATGCTTAATTTTAAAATCCTTTATCATATTCAGGAACAAAAATTCTATAGCACAAGTTGCCATTAGAAGGATCGTCTTTATGCAAGATAGCTTTGAATTCTGATTTTATTTAGTAAATGAAATCTATCAATTCAACCTGATTATTTCACCCAATGTCCCCATACCTAATGCTTACCTATTGGTAATCAATGTAATCATTTATCTCACTATGTCGATTATCTCACTCACTCATTTGCACAATCCCTCTTTCTCATTCTCATCATTGGCCCTATCCCTTTAAGAATTCACTGGAATTTTAATTGATTGAGTTTACTACCTAGCACCTACCTTTAGATCACCAATGTATCATAAAATTATATATCTGACGTTTATTTTCACTGTCTATTCGTTTTTAATTCCAGGTACGTGGAAACGATGAAGAAATTGGTGCCATCGGCATCAATACTAGTGCCCTACATCTACCCTGTAGATCCGAATTTGTTTGAAGTGAGGCGACAAATTCGGTTCTAGAGAGGTTTGTGTGGTGCATGCACTGCAACGTATCAAGATCTAGAAGAAAAGAAGACGTAGAAGATACTTTTATTAACTTGGCAACGCTTGCACAAAGAAAGTAATACGTCGATGTTCCATTCTGGCAATGACAGATCAATACAAAAATGGAAATGAAAATTCATTTAATTTGTAGTCTTTGTGCAAGTGAGCCTATTGTGTTTCTTTATTAGACAAAAATGGAATTAAATTGTAAGTTTATTGCCTATAAAGAGACGTTCTCTAACTTCTCATACAAAATGACTGTTAGATCTTTCGTATTTCAATTTTGTTATATTTTTGGAATCATCATCAAAACTTCTCAGGTCTATATCTAGTCTCTTCCCTACTACATCCTCCAGTTCCTCGCATCCACTATGAGTACCTACCTACCTATGATTGAGGTGATGTCTATGTCCATCTAGTCTGCCTATTTTTATCCGACTGCGCCAGAAGGAAGGTTATGTTTATTGACTGTTTCTGAGGCTTTGTTTTCGGAAAAAACCTTAGAATACAAACTTTCTATAGTGTATCAGAAGAGTATCAGTACTAACACTTCTAGTTCTACTACACTTTCACGTGATTATTATCAATTATGTTGTAATAGAGAAAATATAATATATTAAATATGTACCTACCTTATATAGAAAATGCGATTCACATGTGCAAGCCAATCCCGAGCAAAGTCCACGGCCTTTAGAAATTTCTGTTAATAGGTACTTACTTAATACATTTCCGAATTTACTGACAAGATTGTAGAGTTCATTTATTGTGGACTAGGTTTCTATGTAAAAAGCAATATATAATTATTGAATAAAATAAAGTTTTTATGAGTTATTCGATAGTTTTAATACTCGTATTATATCACCAGATCTACCGAAATTGTAAATAACTTTCATACAATTTCATTGGTTTTGCAGGATAGAGAGAATTTATGCTCATAAAATATGAACCTACGTGGTTTAGGTACTGTAAAATCTCTCTCTGACATAGCTATATATACTATTTTCACTAGTCTAATATTTCATTATTTAAACTACTCTATAATATTTTTTCTAATGACTATGATTGGAAAATTCGTAATAGAAGAATTTAAGTTTTAAAAAAATTTGGTAGATTTCTCAACTAAAGTAACTTACATATTAGTAGTCACTATTTATTTTATCTAGAATGAAAAGCATTTTTGGTTTATTTATAATATTCTCTATTGAGGGATCGCCCGCCACCGGGCCCTATACCCTCCGCTGACCCTCGGATCTGCCTACTCATGATCACGAACACAAGACACTACAGTCGCAATAATAATAATAATATTCTGTCTTATGACAGATAAAGTGATTTTTCTGGCATATGGCATAAGAGTTTAAAAACTTACATACATACTTTTACAAAATATGGTACAATAGTTTAAATACTTACCTACATAATTGAGTTGCTAACTATCAAACGCTAATATGTCCACTTTAGCTTAAGGTTGATTATTATTATATGAATAAAGTGATAATAATCATCCGGTAAAGTGGACATATTGCCGTTTGATATTTATCAACTCAATCACTTTTAAGATATTCACCGCGTTCATTGTTAATCCTGATATCTAATATTAAAAATATTGTAGAGTGAAATTAGAAACCTTCTCCTGGAAGTCAGTTAATATGCAGTAGAATATAGTCTAGCTAGAGTGATATTTATATAAGTATAAGCAGAACAATATATACGCATTTAATACAAAAAATGTAGGATATTTTGTAGTCTACGTTGACGTAGAGTCTAGACGTAGACACGGATAAGACTATGAATCTCCTTATGATTTGTGAGTTCTCTTTAGAACCTAAGATTATGTAAAAGTACTAATATCAAACACTAATCCAACCAGAATCGTCCGTGGCTTTATCATAGAATTGGATATTATTGAAATCACTATCTCTACACCGAGTAAAGTAGATTTCTTTAAGTTAATTCTACTCGCTGCTAGATGGCGCTAATAGGTAAAAGCTTCAATTTTCCTCCAAACTTCAAAATTGGCTGCTGGTCAATAGATGGCGTTACTTACACAGTGAGAGCTTCAGATTTCTTTTTAACTTTTCATCTTAGTTGTTGCTGGCTGGCTTATCAATTTTCTAAAGGAAATAACTTTTGGCACCCTTTTGCCAGGTAACGATATATTATGTTAAAATTGGTATACTTAACTGTTCGTCTGTCTCTACTCGTATACTAGTTAGGTACCTACTTGGATGCAAGAACATCCTGTCTGTGTGTATTTTACGACAATATTATAGAGGTGCTTCTAAGCAGATCTTGATGAAATTAAGTATACAGATAGATATCAGGAAGAAAGACATCGTTAAGACTTAACGAAATCATGTTTTTTTCTCACCTAGGTCACACAGCCAAAAAAATAATTTATATTACTTCTACAGCTTAAAATTTACCAAAAAACCAGGGTTATTTTAATAAATCCACTATCAAAGATCCGCAATTCCATAGCGTGAGGTACTAGGGCACCAGAATGTATAAGGAGCGAGTAAGATTAATGACTGGCTGACGGCCGACAAGCGCGGTCCGTGTTTGACAAGCGCAGGTGTGCTATTTTCATAATTGGCCCTACCCGCTGCTTCAGCTTACAGGTCTCGTGCAGGTAAATCTTTGGCTCTATACCTAGTTTACCTATTAGTTGCTATGGCGTTTCTACATGCGATCGCCTCAAAATGTAAACTAAACCGCAATTTACATGATACCATTTTCTTCTCTGAAGATCTCTATGATCTGCAGGATCATGTAATGATGAATGATGTAGGTGGTGCAGATCTGGCTACCCCACTTCAGGAACATAGCAGTGTCTATATGTATGTAATGTCATATTGTAATACACAAAGAACTATACTTATACCTTAGGAAACTACATACAAAACATACCTATACATAGGTACGAGAAGACCTAACATTATAAACCTAATTAATCTTACCTAACCCATATGTTTCTACAGGTGTTTTTTTGTGGCCACCTTTAACGAAGGGTACGTATTCTATACATGAAATAAAGTAAGTTTATGCCAAAAAAAATGCTGGGATTTTTTATTTTTTTTTAAATTTTAAATTCCTTGATCGTGCGAAATTTATAGTGTCTAGTGTTTATGTTAGTTTTTTTTATAGACAGATATTAATTATTTTTCGTGAAAAAATCCTGCTACGCGCGTCTATGTGCATTTATGCAGAAAAACGCAGTCTATTTACTCAACTTTGGACCCTAATATTTTGGAAACCAGACACTTCCCAGGTATGCTTCCATGGAGAAAAATGATCGTGATGATGAGGAGATTCCGTAGTTTTCGGGAACGTTAACGACCAAAAATCACCCTGTATATCACAAATAAAATAAAATAAAATAAACGTAACTAACAAAAATTAAATTGAAATTTGTTTCAGTATGGACTCGAACCCAGGAACTCTAAGTTACTAACTTGTCCAGCAAGTGCTACAGTTTTTATTCTGCTACGAATACTACGTCGCAGTACATTTGCTACAAAACATTTTCAGATATTATCTACACGGACTAAATTCCAAAATACACGGATCTTTTAACCCATTATTTCAGTGGTTTAGTGTAAAAATCTCTACTACCTAAGTGAAAATTGTCGCACCTCATAGATACTACTTATTTTTCAAATTATTTCCTTACCTGTTTTCCGAGTCCCTTTACTCAGGCTGTAAATGGAATTATAATAAACTTATTTACCTCAAGAGGAATGTAATGTAACGTATATGCCACATTTTAAACCATGTAAATCTAAAGCATCAAGGGGTCCACAATAAGTGGATATCATAATTAATCAAAGGCCGTACCTTGTCAGGTCTATGGCTAAGCTATCCCGAGTTCCCGACGCCGAGCATCTTAAGGATAGTAAGTATAGCATCTGTGCCAAAACTAACGACTTACAAGTTAAGTAGGAAAAAATGAGGTCGGCTATTTCTAAAATGTATCATGGTGATATTAATTGTCACACAATTTTAATGAAATAGAATAAAATATGTTTGCAGTGTCAGTGTAATGCTGACTTCTTACGGTGCGTGACACGCACGTTTACATGGCCTTGTAAATACGTTATGGATACCTATGCATTGCTAAGCAGATACTCTTCCCACGTTGCGTTGGAGCAAGGCTGGTCCGCGCAAATCCGCAATATCACGCACCATGGGAAGCTAGAAATACTGGGTATTGCCCAGACATCATAACGTTCCTAGTAAACAGTTCAGATGGTGATATCATAAAATCAAAAGTCAATCAGCTTTAAAAATAGACCCCTGCACAAACATTCTGTAGCCCGACTGCACTGAAAGCAGGAAGGGCTACGTCAAAAAACCCTATACAGGCACATAATTAATGAACTGCTTATACAAATACATTTAAAACTATTATTTATGCCGTTTACGTTTGAAGCCCCGACCTTTCTTAGAACTTTTTACAATTAATTAAGGGACTTGTGCAATTTTTAATAGTTCTAAACAGGGTGTAACGAATTTTGTATGAAAATATACGAAACAAGTTTGTAATGCACAATAATTTGCAACGCATACTTGTAGAACGATATACATTATTCTATATTATCAAATAACGTTCTATAGCAATCCCAATTTTCAAGTCAAAGTACCTACTTTGAGTACCTCTTTATGTAAAGATTATTTTCATTTGTACGAACCTTCATTGAGTATCGTCGTCATCAGCCTATTGCAGTCCACTGCTGGACATAGGCCTCCCCCGGGGCACGTCACAAGTCTGCCATGGGGGGTATTTGCCCATAGTCACCACGCTGGGCAGGCGGGTTGGTGACCGCAGTTTGTATTTTTGACTTTGTTGTCAACATGGGAGGCGCTGCTGCCCACCTCCCGGAAACCCTTAATCGCCTCGTACGATACCCACGGGCAGACATGGGGTGGTACGAATTCTACTCTGCCGGCACCACGCGGCGTCATTGAATATATTATAGTTAAATACTAATTTCATGATATGGAATAGATATATATTTTATTTTTGCTTAAGTATACTCTACAATTTCGTATAAAATCTCAGTCGACAACATAAATTCAGTTATAATAACACCACACATCGTTAAATAGCAGTCAGAAGAATGAAGATTGGACAAAAAAATTCAGCTCAGACTTACATAACAGGAAAATGTTTTCAGGAAAAATAAAGCTCGAGGCATCTTTGATACAATATAAACCAGTCAGTTTTGACCTGTTTTACGTAATACATTAAACCTTAGCTGGTTGAAAATAAGGATCTTAGTTAGGCTGTGCAGAGATCAGGTTGTAATGGTAATGTAAGATTTTCCCGGAATGCGACCGATGTTTTTCTGTTTTCAGGGTTCTGTAATTTGAATGTTGAATCATGAAAAGATATTTTGATGGCAATAGTTGTAAATTTTACTAAATAAATATCTCACTCAGGTACCTACTGATACATCTGAAATTCTGCATATACCTACTTAAATGGTTATATACAATAGTACTATAAGCAATAATGCTAAAACCTACAACTTCTAGAAAAAATATGAGATTTTAAATAAACTGAATCCAAAAATGAAGTACCTTATCTCAATTTTATATGACTTAGCTCATGTATCTACGGAACTCTAATCTAATATTCACTTGGTTTTTCCTTGATATTTTCACCATCCACCGTCACTCCCTCCTTCCCTTCTCATTATTATTATTTCGGCGATTCCTGGGAAAGTGACTGCTGCCTCTCTTATAGTACGACCTTCCACACGTAAAAGTATACCTAACATACTGTCTCTTTACTCTTAATAATATTCCCTGCATTCTCAGTTCATGGCTGTACCCGCGAACAGTTACATTAAAACGGATAACGTTTTTCGATTAGCGACCTTTTGTTATTTTTACCTACAGTTCTGCTACGTGGCTACGTGCACATATTTATTGTTGGTTTTTTAGGGTTGCCAGTTAACACTGTTTATTCTGGCAGCTGTTAAAATGATTTATTATAGTCCAACTTGGACGTAAGTATTCGATAAGTGATCAATAGTTTGTGTAAATATTGAATGATTTTATAACGAAAAAACTGCAGTTACACAGACTTCAGAGGGAGCCTACCATTTAATACAGGGTAGGCACAATTTGTAAATGGCAATTTTATTATGTCATACATTATAAAATTATTAATAAAGAAAATGGAAAAAATTCTTCACCCGAGTGGGAATCGAACCCACGACCACTGCAAACCGTGCCAGCCGCTATAACCACTAAACCACCGGGTCAATTACTCGGATGACGATTTTACCATCTCTTTTCTAAATTACATATTGGCAACGTTATTCTTCATCCCGATAGCTATACACTAGCCAAATCTCGGCAAACAATGTCATACATGTCCGAGTCTAATATTTTACATTCCACATTTTCTTCCAGTGTCTTGTTATGTAATGCCCTAAGAGTGATTCAAATTAGTCCCTTCAGTAACATATTTCAGAGCTTTTGATGGAAAGTAACATTATTTTTTTGTGTGTTCGGTTATAAAAATAACTCTATCACCGAAAATAACGAAGTGCACTTCTTTTCAGTAATTAAGTAGGACTGGACATAATTATATACTATCATTGTAAATTTAAAAACTCTTACATTTACTCGTATATATAGGTACTATTTAAATATTTAGTTTCACTAAGATTCACAGAGTTTTTATGGATATACTAGTGTTACTCTTGTTAATATTACCTTACAACTAAACACTTTGAAAAGAGGCATTAGTGTTGTATTGTTACAATGTTCGTCCTGAGAGCTGTTGTATTGCAGTTTCCATATCAAAATCCCATTGCAACACTGCACAGCCAACTTTTAATCAAGTTCTGGAGAAACGATTTACTGTGGACATAGATTAAAATGTGGTTCTGCAGAAAGTAAACATCGTTGTAATTGAATGACTTATTGAAATACCTGCTCATAATCATAATAATTTATGCACTGTGATACACAGGTAAACAGGTTATAAAGCTATTTCATACTATCGGTTTTTAAAAATTACGTTATTCAGTTTTCTCTGCCTCCAATCGACCAGCCACAAGCAGATCAAGCACCGCAACTAGAACTAGATTCGGCCATACGAGGCCAGGGAGGAGAACCACTTACCGAGGCAAGCCCTAGACTGGAACCTCCACGGAAAATGTAAGCATGGCCGCCCTGGGTGATCTGACCAAATTCAGACAATGTTTAGCTTCAATTTCAAACAGTCTGTTTGAACTGGACACATAGTACTCTATGTACAGTTGTACATAAAAAAGAATAGTATCTTCTGTTCCTCTATATTCTACACGATGGGGTGCTCACAGTTGTCGGCTGGCGCCCGCCGCGGGCGTCTCATCATTAATCACTAGTTTTAGCTGCATGCCTTGCACACACCACTCGCTAGATGCTGTAGGTAGATATGACTGGATGTAGTTTGAAATCTACCGTCTATAAGTTAGCAGTCTTTGGCGTTTTGGATTTGGAATATTCCACGTATTACGAATCATTTTGGTACCTAATTTTAACTTTGAGATACCACTTCTTATTTTTTCTGTTACTCTTTTTGAAGAAACCAAACGTAGTTTTCTGTTTCAAACTTTTCATAGTTTCACACAGTGAAAATGCAATGCTGTAGAAGAAGTGCTATTAAAAATCCATGGTAGATACACCAATAAACATCTTATTTCTAAAAGGACCTTTGCAATACGAAAACTGACTTGCTGATTATCCTAAAAACAACTACATCCCCTAATTAATCCTGGCAACATGGGTATTTCGTTACGAGTTTATAGGTGCGGGTGGATAAATCTAAAAACTTAAATAAACAACATCCATTGGAACTAATTTGTTTATCTACATAGAATGTAGCGACACTGTAAAGTTTGTGGTAGACTATAGTTGGCAAGTTGTGCCGAGTCACCACAAGGTAGAATAACGAAGGAAGTATTAAGTGGAGATGCGAAAATGATCATCTACGTACCGCCTATAAAAGCCTTTATCCAGATGCCTAATTTTAACCTAAGGATAATGTTAAGCGATATCAAAAAGTATGTAAAGTAATTTTTTGTATCTTACGAGGCAAGTCGTAGGTAAATGTAGCCGCCCTAAACAGACCTGGGAGGCCGGCGATCATCGTATAGGCGAAGAAAGTGGTGAAAACTGTGGAGGCCCTCTGCCCCATTTAGGGGACAAAGAAACTAAAGCCAGTAAGTCAAAGAAAAAACAAATATTGGGGTAAACAGAAGGGTGTGGTAACTACTACATTAGTAGTTAGTTAGTTGTTTTGTTTGTAAAAAACTTAATATAATATTTTCGTGCTTAGAGATGGTACTCCATAATAGCACAGTTATTAGTATTAATAAACTGGTTAATATTTTCCTCCCACCATACACTACCATTTCGATCTTTGCCCGCATAGTACATAGTAGTACGTACGAACGTAGTACATCAAGGATAGATAGGAAAGACTAGTATGATTAAAGTAGAGAGCAGTGGCCTCAATTCTCGAGGCTATGTACATAAAACGCCCAGCAAAATAACAAACTTCGCATGGAAAGAGATGACGTC
Organism: Carposina sasakii; assembly: GCA_014607495.2. Taxonomy (NCBI): domain Eukaryota; kingdom Metazoa; phylum Arthropoda; class Insecta; order Lepidoptera; family Carposinidae; genus Carposina; species Carposina sasakii. The sequence continues at coordinate 9,639,148 of CP053158.1, forward strand.
CTTTAATCTCATCAAGAGGAGACCCGCGTAATGACGATGCAATTTTTTATAACCAAAGGTTAGTCTATCTCCTCTTCATTCTTACTCCATGTACTCGTAGAACGGTAGTTAACGAACCTTTGGCGACAGATGGTGCTTCTGTTACCGCTTGTTTTTAGCTATTCAAATGAAGTTTATTGTAAAATAGTCAAAAATCATTTAACTAGTAATACCTATATTGGTTACACTGAAAATCACCAGTGATGTGTGTCAGGAACAAAGTCACCACTAAGTAGGTACATTGTGCTTTCTGAATTAAAGAACTGCTCCTTTTGGAAGGAGCTGAATTAATCTTAAATGTTACAAACAAAGTTTTAAACAAATAACAAATAACGTACCATCTGCTTACTCTACATACTAAAATTCCATACTTTGTCTTCTAAACTAACAGTACTGACATAGAATCATAAATAGTCTAATTCTTTTCGTTTAACAAGCAAACAGCTACTGTTAAGCCATTTTGATTTATTATCAAAAATGTTAACAATGACAACAGACAACCCTTCCGTGCAAATTTTTTGACTACTGCCTGTTACCGATTTTGGCAGGTCTAGTCTGTAATTTATGGTAGTTTATAGGAGGTCTGTGCTATGCTTGTTAGTTTTTGCAAGTCACACGCTTTTGTAGGTCAGTTACAATCAGGTTTCTACTGGCAATCCTTTAATGGCATCATGCACCTACAACAGAGTAGTTCCCAAAGTTTTGTCGTTTGAACACTCAAAGATCACATTTAAAGTCAGTCAAGGAAAATAATGTTCACGATGCTTACCGCTCAAACCATAGGAAAATCTTTACATTTAAAAATGTTAAATGTACAGTAATCTGTAATCCTCATCCAATATAAGAATAAGTACACAAAAAATAGGCCCAAATGATACTTACTATTTAGACCATTTTCCCCAAACAAAATGGAAACCATTGTTCGCAGTATATTGGCATTTAAACACTTTGAGCGGCGCTGTCTGGCATTTTTTGACAATACCACACTAATGACTGTCTTAGCATTCAATATCGCCCACTCTCTTTGTCTCCTAGAACATCGGGTTTTTCATTGGCAAGCAATTTTTCAAGCAGCACGATACACCGGATAAATGATCGAAGAATGTAGGTCAACCGGCCTGACTTGTATGCCTTTAAAAGCATGAAAAGAACGCTTGATGAGTTCATGGGCGCTGTGTTGTTTCGCTACTGATAATTAAGCGTGTAGGGTTACCATTCTGGCACTATTATATCTGGCTTTCTTGCTTATAGCCAATGATTGCACAAGGAATTTGAGTTTTCGTTTGGGCTTTTGTTTCATTTTCTATTTTAAATCTCCATATAACATAGGTTGTCAGTCTATTTGTTACTAATCAAAGTAAATATTATGTATCTCTACTTTTTAATAACCACAAAATTATTTTAAAAGAATCCATTATTATTCGTAGGATTTTTACATCACGATTTTTCAGAAAATAAAAGAATTTGAATACACGATACAATTTAGTTTTTTCTCAATAGCAACAACCCTGATCGTAAGTCCAGCATGCAAAATTGAGTAAGGCTGTATAACGTTGATTGTGTGTTGCCTCGTTTACACTTGATTAGGCACATTAGGTTTTGTTTGATAGGACCAGAGTCTTGAGATGGAGTCATAGGTGAAGTTACATACATGTGAAAGCTGTATTTTGTAATAATTCTCGTCGGTATTAAGCAAATAGAATAATTGGTAAATCTGTTTCATATGAACTAAAACCGTAGCAAGAGAAGATCCGTGATCTCTGCCTACCTCTCTGGGAAAAAGGCATGATTTTATGTACCTATGTATATGTGTATGTCAAATTTATTTCGAATAAATTGCCCAACTGCCTCAGTTTATACAAAAATGAATATACACTAAAATATTAATTACTCGTAGTCCGCAAACAGTTTTAACCAATCAAATCACGTTAAAAAATCCACATCACCCAATCCCAGGACGAAATGGTTATACCTACCTATACAAGGTGTAACAGAAAGGGTATGTTAAGCGAAAAGCTATGTAAATAGCCCACTATAAGGAACCTGCCCACAAAATTTGAGGCTCGAAATCACTTGTTTATTTTTCCAGATAGTATGGAGAATTCCTAAACAAGCCAGGAATGTTCATACAATCTTAAAAAATAAACATGTGATTTAGAGTCTGAAATTTTGGAAATAGGTTCTCTATAGTGGGCTATTTACATAGCTTTTCGCTTAACATACCCTTTCTGTTACACTCTGTATATGAATGTACCTAATAGTCGTAGCTTACATCATGCAACTCTGCCACATCTGCCAAACAATTTCCGCCGATTTTTTAAAATTAATGGACATTTCTATAGAAAGCTATATTATGTCCGTTCTACGAAAAGAAACATTGGCCAATTCTGACAGTCTCAAAGATCGCATATGTTCTGATGCAGTGCATGTCTTGGAACATGGTGAAGAGATCTATTAATCAAAGTCCGGAGCGACGCGCTTCAATCTGTGGACAGATTTAAATATAAACCTGAGATTATAGATCTTTATGTATATCTCATTACGAGATATTTGTTTGTGCTATTTTGAAACGCGTTAGAATTATTTTGGTAGCGGTAAGCTTAAATGAGTATAGCCTTCAATATCTTCTAGGTCCAAATATAATACATACATACATAATAATCACGCCTCTTTCCCGTAGGGGTAGGCAGAGATCACGGATCTCCATTTGCTACGATCCTGACACACCTCTTTCGCTTCATCTATTTTCATGATATTTTTCATGCACGCTCGTCGGTTTAGGGTACTCTTGACCTGACCTTTCTTTAGAATTTCACCAATTTGATCGGTGAAAGTCCGGCGAGGTCTTCCCCTTCCAACCCTTCCATCCACTCTTCCGTTGTACACTTTCTTTGTCAGTCTACTTTCACTATAATATAATATAAATATAATAAAAGAGGAAAAAAATATTTGTTGGAATAATCTTGGGTAAATCTAATGACCCTATCTGAATATGTTCTAGATTGCATGGTGAGAATAGGTAGGTAGATATATGTATATTTTACGTAGTAATATCAATGTTTTCTTTACGAAATAAAAACGCGTGAGAATTTAGATACCAAAAGATGTCATTAACAACAAACGTCAAAACTTAATTGTATTGTTGTAGTGAAAATGGAAAACCGTCGGGCCGTAGAATAAATGCAATTGAATCGAGCGATTTCACGCGCCATAAAACATCTCGGCACATCGAAAATTTGGAATCGAGATTTCGAATCGAGACGTTTTGGTGTCCGTGCCAAATGATATTAATCGATCTGTTTTCAAAGACGATTTCGTCAATGTTTAATAAAAGGCTATTGAAAAGGATATCAACGCCGCTTTGTTACCAAAACGGTTTTAATTTGTGATTTATATTTTTTGTGATTTTTAGATAACTAATGGTGTTAATTTTTATCATCACGCAATGTAGTAATACCTATATAAATTATAAATATACTAGTTAATATTTTCTATAATTTTTTTTCGTTCTGAATTACTACAATTTAAGAACGAGAAAAAATTTCACGTGGACTGGAAAAATTCGTAGTCAGATGCTATTTTTATTACCAGTATGTAAAGAAAAAGAATTCTGTTTTTCATCAGTTAAAAAGTGTGGCTTTAAAATTTCTTGTGACATTTGGCATTATTTATAAAATAGAGTTATTGCGCTTTGAAATCAGTAACAAAGTCCTCAACCGCTTTTTCTCTGACGGCCATCTTCAATCAAGCATCATATCAGTAACTAATCCCCTGCAAGCCGGTGTTAATCCCCTCGTCCCTCGTGGCCGAGTGGTCATCAGTCCAATGATCCAGTCCAGTCGTCCAATCAACACCGAAGGGGGATGGAGCCAGGGGAATTACAAAGCGAGGGGCAGGAATTCAGTGACGGAGGGACAACTAACGAATTCAAGTTGTGAGGGACATGGTGTGATGCGATTGTGGAAATTTGGGGGCATAAATTGCATTTTTCTATGTCCAAGGGTGATTTAATACAGACGAGCTTACTTCAATATTTTTTTGTCACTGATATATTTGTTTCAACAATATATAATCGCAAAATATAAAATATACTAACAGACAATTTCAATAATAATAATGTTGAGAGATTTTTAGCATATCTCAGTTAATCTTCAATTATTGTTTTCTATAAAATTTTAAATAGGAAAGTATGGAAATAAAAAACGGTGATTATTTTCTTATCTTATATTTAAATTAGCAATAAAATGTGGAAACAAATGAAAATGGAAAATTTAAAGCCAAAACTTAACTCACGAAAGGCTTAACTTACGAATAGATCAAATCAATCTATATAATAGTAGGTACTGACATTTAATTTAGAACAATATTCTCCAACTTTAAATCACCATCCAACTTTCAGGTAAAAGCGCGTCCCTCAGCAGTAATTAATTGCAAAAGCGGAGAGTATTGCCTTAGTCCATTAAGCCTTGGTTTTATGTGTTTGTGAACTATTGTTTTTCAACCCTCCTGAAATCCCTAAAGTCCAGTAGCGTAACGTCCCTTGACCAGTATGTGATGAACTCCACCACCTCAATGTTAATAGGAGATTTCTATTGATTAATTTTGGTGGGTTGGAATCAAAGAGGCCAGGTTAGTATGGCTGGATGGACACAACTTTTGTTTTATGCAGTAGGGTTTTACCTGCTAAGAGGCGGCCACAAATTGGATTAGAGCTGTTGATAAGGTCTTTAATTTAAACAGTGACATTTCATCAGGGGATTGATATTGATTTTCAGGGAGAATAGTATCCGTATTGTTTTGGTTGGAAAATTCAATTCTCTCATTTATAGTTTGGAATTGCTTATTGAAGATTTACAGTTTAGGGAAGTTCGTAGAATTTTTTAATTTCCTGGATTTTATAAACTTCAACAATAGACTACTGAATACATGCCGAAAAGAGTACGAAGACGATGATGAAGGATGAACATTACTATAGAAATTGTCTATGTGAGTACCAGTGCCTTATATTTACATGTGATGTAAAGTAGGTAATACATGGTATAAATAGACCTTTCTTATTCATAAACATAATAGCATTTAAAATTCGTGTAAACATATGTTGAAACTGACGTCGTAAATAATCAGAAATCATAGATTTAGAATTAGTCGATTTAATTCCTATAATTGGACGTAGTTATGCAAACAGGAACCAACCCACTAATGTATTAAATAAAATTTTAGGCTGCATGAGCATTCAAAAATAAACTTTCTATCAACCTTGTAAACATCAAAATAATCTGTAAATTTTGTTAGAATTCGATGTTACTGTACCGTTTGCATAACTATGTCCAATTTTTACTTATATTTTTACCCCATTACGCCAGAAGGTTATGTTTTTCGAGTGTATGTTTCATACTCTAGCCTAAACGGCTTGTCGCACTTAATTTCGAGATTTTCTTTAGATTCGTTTAAGTCGTGAGACGAAATTTTTACGCTATAGGGTTTTTTCGTCAAGTAAATAAGATTATTATTCTCCGGTATTCGAAACGGTTGCATTCGTTTGACTAATTAAATTTGACAAAAATAGTTACCAAAGGTCACTACGTTCACACCTTATAATCTGAACGAGTTCTACATTCATTAATTTCTCTGACGAAACGGGTACCTTTTTGTTCACCAACTAACTGTATGTAGATTGCAGAATATGAATTAGGGTCTCTCTAGAAAGACTACTTTTTATGATTATAACATAAAAAAGGAAAACCAAAAGGCACGTTTTTAAGTGAGATCAAGTCTAAAATTTTCTGATGCCAAAATGAAAGGACAACCGAAAGTCAGTAATTTTCTGAGATAAAATCTATATTGCATGAAGTTTGTTGTTTAGTAAATCATGGTTAATTAGATTAGTTTTTGTTAAATCAGAACATCTACAGTAACAAAAAAAAATGGTGAAGCTGCAACAGACCTTAACGTATCATGTGGCCGTGGAAACCAACTGTCAGTCAAAATTATTGGATAACGTCAGCCAACCACGAACTGTTACCGTGCCACATAGTTTTTGGTATGTCGGGAGTGAGTGGAACCTTTAGGCAGTTTCATAATCAATTTCATAGCCCGCATAGACTGTAGCGACAGTTATCTTTCAATTTACCAGCTCAGATAAGTTTGCCGATCTGCAGCTACTTATTACAATTGTTTTGAACACGATATTCATTTCGTGACTATCTCGATGAGAACTTGTACTCGTATTTAGGTTCAGCTGTAGAAAGGGAAGTGGTGATGACATCTCTTTAATAAAGAGCTTTTATATGCTCCTTAAACGTTTGACGCTCGTCTAAATAAACTTGGTATTATTCCGAGATTCATCCGTGCCTCCATTTCTACTACTCTACATGTGCTGATGCGGGCCTTAACTAGAATACATCAGCTGCATCTCCTTCTGCGCATGTCGTAAGACTCGATTAAGTACCTCAGTGGCGAACTCTCCGGCGGATAGCTAGCAACTTGGCACATCTGACCCCTCATGACGTCATGACTGCAGGATTTAATTCGCGATAAGTTCTACCAGTCCATCGGTCAATTTTCATCCTAACATCCAACACTGCTTTGATCTAACTTTTAATAGTGTCTATGATTTCATAAACATCTGTCGTATGAACTATACATCCTTCCAGCGAGCATGTACCGTATCTTGTATGTATGTACAGACAGACGTCTGTATGTACTGGTACCTCAAAGGCCAGCGCGGCAGGCGGCGTGTTCACAGCGGGCGACCAGCGGGTTAAATTGAAAAACCATCTCCCGCCATTTTCGCCGGTCGAACGTAATAAATCTATGTACAAAAATTCTACACGTTATTTATGAAATCTATCCGAGCGAGCTATCTGTTGGGGTATAATGTCAGGCATAGAAAAGTATGTATATTTTATTTGTGTACCAATTTTAGGGCTACAATCTAGGTACTGGAACTATTTTTTTTTTAGATTAATCCGCATTTGTTTTACTTAATTACATTACATTAATAAATACATAAATCATTTAAGATTTACACAAAATATTTAATTTAATAATTTAAATTTAATTTATAAGTTTCATTCTGGGTTTTGTTCTGAATTACCTATATCATGTTACTATTGATAACTTACCTACAATGTGAGCGAGAATTTTCGTATAAATTATTATTAGTACTCCTGATTTCTTCCTGAGTCATCAATATTTAATACTAGTGGACGCCCGCTACTCCGTCCGCGTGGATTACAGAAAAAATTAAATGTCGAAATTATCCGGGTTATAAACGATAAAAACATTTTCCCGTGATAAAAAGTAGCCTATATTGTGACAGGTCCCACCTGTCACAATATATTGCTGAAAACTGCATGGAAATCGGTTCAGCCGTTTCTGAGATTAGCGTGCACAAACGCACAGATAAACCGACAAACAGACAAAAATTCCATTCTTTTGGGTACTATTGCGTTGATGAAGGTCTCCTATAATGTTTTTTCTTATATATCTTCCATGTACAGACAGCGATCCGTTACATTTTTATTATATGTATAGATAGATTTACGTAGATAAGTCAAAGCTTATACGAATTCAAAGAAAAACTTAAATTCTTAGTGGTAGGCTTAATTTCAAGTTAACCCAAATCCTAAATCTTGATTTTTCTGTTTCTTGTAGTCTTTAACAAAATAATTAAAGCCGTGTTCCTAAAATTAAACTGCAGGATTATAAAGTATTGAACAGTGACAAGTTGCTAGCTCATCGCCTGAGAGATTGCCCGAGTTCCTTAGTCGACTCTTACGACTTGCACGGAAGGAGATTCAGCTGATGTATTCTAGTAAATAAATTATATTCGAGTGTGCTAATTATTCATACCACAACTGTAACCGCTCTGTGGCTATTGTGGTATTAATTGCATTAATCATGCCGAGTGACAGATATTACATTTTTGGTGCTCGACTTTCGGCGGTGTCGGGCCCAAAAGTTTTATTCCGACAAAACAATGCTACAATGTTCCATTTCCGTTTACAATTACAAAATATATTTCATTTGTCTGATGAATTTATGCTTGTTAGGCTGTTTTGGTTCATAAGGGTGAGGGCAAACTAGCATATTATTTGCTGCTTTCTGTTTCATAGAAAAATACAGTAATTATCACAAACTCCGATGGATTTTCAAATTAAACTGAACGTAAATTTTCGATTTGGAAGCTTGAAGCATCGTTCATACAAACTGTATAGGTATAACACGACGATGATGCATTAACACGTGCATTTTTTATAACACTAAATAAAATTACGCAATAAAAATAAGCTATTCACAGCTCACGAAAATACGTTCATATGGCCTCACCCTAAACGTAATAGACCTAGCCCCGAGGTCCTGACGTTGTTAATCAGTATTAAAAAGGTAGGCTAGTTTTCAATGGCGTGCGTTAGGCCATTTTTACCACCTGTAGCTGAAACATAGAAGATAGATTTTTGTAAAATTAAGAAAATCGTATTGAGTGACTTATCCATTTGCTTTAAATCGTCAATAAATCGTAGAGAAAGTTTCCTAACTATAGAGTTAAAGTTAGTCGAATTACTACAGATTTATCCCTGCTTATCAGGTACCTAACACGAAAATTAGGCACTAGGCAGCCCAAATGGATTAATCCGATTAACCGTCCGTTTTTTTTCTATTATCTAGTAGAATTTATTACATTTCTATTCTCTAATTATTATTTTTTTTAGATTAATTTAGTTTTTAGTTTTATATAATGTAGTTAGTATTTGTAATAACGTAATATTTTATATTTTGTGTATTTTTCTCTAATTTAAAATTTAAAAGCATTTCAAAACCGATTATGCCCAAAAAGTTGGGTCCGTGGATTACGCCCACAGTGGTCGACGCACATGTGGCCGACGCCACTGATTCTAATAATTTTTATAACAATATTATTTCTCAGAATTGACTCAATTTGCACCAAGTACAGTTAACGAAAAAATCATTTAGTGACCAATATTTAAACAACCTTAATGTGTTATGTATACACGCATAATATAAAAACATTAAGTTTAGTAATCTAAATAAATTGTTTAGTGTGATAGTAATATATGTGTCACTAGTGGAGGCCCACGACTCCGTCCGCGTGAACTACAGAAAAAAAAAACAAAATATCGAAATTATCCGGGATAAAAACATTTCCCCGGGATAAAAAGTAGCCTATATGTTAAGTGGGACCTGTCACAATATATTTCTGAAAACTGCATCGAAATCAGTTCAGCCGTTTCTGAGATTAGCGTGCACTAACGCACAGACAAACCGACAGACAAAAATTTCAAAAATCATTGTTTTAGGTACTATTGCGTTGATAAAGGTATTCTATAATAATTTTTCTTATACAGGCTGATTTTTGGTCGTCAACGTTCCCGAAAACTACGGAATCTCCTCATCATCACAATCATTTTTCTCCATGGAAGCATACCTGGGAAGTGTCTGGTTCCCAAGATATTAGGGTCCAAAGTTGAGTAAATAGACTCCGTTTTTCTGCATAAATGCACATAGACGCGCGTAGCAAGATTTTTTCACGAGAAGTAATTAATCTCTTGATTATGGAGTCTATGAAAAAACTAGAATAAACACTGGACACTATAAATTTCACCCGAACAAGTAATTTAAAAAATTGTTTTTAAAAAAAATTTCTTTATTTCCCAGCATTTTTTTGGCAAAAACTTACTTTATTTGATGTATAGAGTACGTACCCTTCGTAAAGGGTGGAAACACCCTGAAAAAACACCTTGTTACATTTTTATTATAGGTATGTATATAATAAATATAATAATTAAATATTAATGTATACAGGATGTAACAGAAAGGGTATTTTAAGCGAAAAGGTATGTAAATAGCCCACTATAGAGAACCTATTTCCAAAATTTGAGACCCGAAATCACATGTTTATTTTTCCCGATAGTATGGAGAATTTTTAAATATCTCAAGAATTTTCATACAATCTTGAAAAATAAAAATGTGATTTCGAGTCTCAAATTTTGTAAATAGGTTCTCTATAGTGGGCTATTTACATAGCTTTTCGCTTAACATATCCTTTCTGTTACATCCTGTATAATAAAATATATTTTTTAATAAATATAAGATAACGCAAAATATCTTACTTTTTTATTTTGAAGAAAACATAAAGTAAAATCAATTTAATTTTTTTTTTCAAGAAAAACATCATCATTTACAGCCCCGAGAAGTCCACTGCTGGACACAGGCCTCCCCCAACAACCTCCACTCCGACCGGTCGGAAGCAGCCTGCATCCAACCGACGCCCTCGACCTTGGCCAGGTCGTCCGTCCACCTAGCGGGTGGCCTTACCATGCTGCGTTGCCGATACGTGGTATCCACTCTAGAACTTTCCGACTCCATCGGCCATCAGTTCTTCGAGCTATGTGCCCAGCCCATTGCCACTTCAGTTTGCTGGACCGTTGAGCTATGTCGGTGATCTTTGTACGTCATATTAAAAAATATATATATTTATTTCCTTCCAAATAAATATATTACAAATTGGTGGTGGAACTTTATCATACATACTGGAATCATACATAATCTATGATTGTTGTTACCTGACATTTTTTAAATTTATAAATAAATAATTAGGTGTAAAAAATAATAAGACTTTTATTACTTTACGAATAGTCCCAAAACGATTATTACCAACAAATCACTATAGTTTTCCTATCTGTAATTTCCATGCATAATTTTAAACTATAAAATATTAACATTAATATTTTAATGTATTCGCACAAACAATTTTGTGCCTGTCTGTACATTTGATCAAAAATTGGTTCTTATCAATTTTATCGCACTAAAATGAAATCGGTAGCCTCGGCCACATGTGCGTCGACCACTGTGGGCGTAATCCACGGACCCAAAAAGTTCCCTTAATTACATTAATATACCTAGTTATATTTTTTTCAATTCTCTAGTAGAATATATAAGCTGTCTATTCTCTCTACAAAAACATGGAGATCAATTAGGTTTTAAAAGCATTTTTCCATTAAACTGATGGAACTTGATGTTTTAAAGTCCATTACCCAGTTTCATAAAACCTGGAAACTAGATTCTGTTGATACCGTTGATACTCGGGGTTTTCAATATTGTAAAGGATAATAATTTTTCATTGATATTATAAAAGAAAAGATTTTAGAATTTAAGTATTTGTAATGTTTCACGTAAATTTTAATTTTTAATATTTAATAACGATCTAAAACACACCTCTACCTCTCATAATTACGTAAATCTAATGATATACGTAATTATGAATAACGATAAAGCCATCATGTCATTCTTACAAACAAAGATGTCTGCACTTTAGATATTTAGCGAGACTAACAATTTATTTTTTACATTATCATTAATATTAGGTACAAATAGGTTTATGTTTTTACTGATCAAGATTTGTCAACACTGTGAGTCTTACGAAATCCACATAGGTGGGCCTCGGAGGACGCGTATTTCAAAACGCCAAACTTCTATGGTACAATACTTTACATGGAAAACTTCCCGCGGACAATTCTGGGACTAACATTTTCCGTATACATTTATACAGATAATATAGTAATATATAGACAACTAGCGCCGCCGGTTAGAGGAACTATTAGGTAGAACGCGCTCTAGATGAGGCGGAGGCTGAGACGGCGATTGGTTTCGCCTGTACGCAGCCGAGAGCAATCATCAATTACCGGCGATTGTGAGAGATCAAAGCCGCCATGCAATACTCAGGTAACGTAAAGGAAGAACCAAGAAGAGCTGATGAGATATTAAATATAGATCCGACCGCTTAGTCTAAGGCCGCACTACGGCAAAACCGCCGCGGTTTTTAACCGCCGAACTTTCTTAGTATGACTGAGCGGCCGCTTCCATTAGTTTACTCTACTCACAAAGTCAGGCGGATTATAAACAGCGGCGGTTTTGCCGTATTGCGGCTTTGGACTAAGAGCGGTTTGGTAATATAAACCTCTTTAGTGACAGGCCAAACACAACTGAAACAATTGGGCGTAGGGAGGTGGAATTTGGCACGTTTAGCGTAGTTAGAGAGTTTAGTAATAGAGAAACAAAAAAATTTTTACAATATTGACACGGGAAAATAAAAGACCTGATTTCTACCGTGCCATCACAAAAGAATGTATACATCGTTTAAGCTAAATATCGCCTGAATTTGACAAATATTCTATATATTTTGATGTCAATTGCAACTTATCACTGATCATTTACCTACGTCCTCAGCCTACGTCTATCCTCGCTATTTAATTGAATATTTTATCTCTTACCATATTCTCTACCCTTTCGTCCATCATACGCAAAATGACGACGATTTTAAACAATATTAGGTCCTTTTGTACTTCCTCTACGTGAAGTATAATAGCCCTAGGGCTGGCGCTAAGCGTGCGAAATTTTGATAACATCATCACTATATCTTCCAAAAAAATATCTGGTCTGGCAATTTAGTATTTTTTTGTTTAGGTTCGTTTATATTCCAAAATTTCATATTAACTCTGTAAAACATATTGTAACAAGTGAAATGTTTCGAATTGCATACGATCTATTACAGAATGTCTAGTCATTCTATAAACAAAAATCTTATGAAACTTTCCTACATATTTCTAAAGTAAGAACATTAGATTTCTGTACGTAAATAATATTAGCAAAAGAAGCGACTGTGCACTCAATACCATAAATCAAACTAGGTCAGCGGATATGAGATCAGTCTACCAAGTACACAGAAAACAAAAGGCTTCGATCGTGAGGCACCAAGCTGCTTTGATATATACAGAACTGCGGAATCGTGCGTCAGAATCTATAGGTACCAAACTAATGATTTATGAACTGTCGATACAATGCGTAAGCATCGTAAGACGTCCTCTCCTCATTCCACATCCAAATAGCTAGTGATAATGATAAATATAACAATTTTACAAAAATAAATTCAAATAATATTCACAGTAAATTGATTAGTCGAATTGCCATAATGACAGGTAATAAATACCGAAAATGAAACGCGCGTTTAAAATATTTCTTGATTGATTGATGAATAATTGCGTTGAGTCTAGTTGTTTGTAGTTACGCCGCTGCACAAAGTACTATTATAACAGAAGCTTTGGTATTTTGATAACTATTTTGCTAATGTTACTCTGTAAATGACATACGATACTTTGATGATCTTCAGATTATAAACTGTACCAAATTTGGTTTATGATCAAGATTTCTAAAGGTAGATGTTGTTATATCTATTAAACATAAGGGGCTTTTCTATTGACTATACTAACAGTTTCTCCTTCAAAATATTGTTGCAGCATATTTTCTTCTTTTGAGCAGAATACATTAAAAATATGTCATATATCTGCAGTTTCAATAATTTATCAAAATTCACAAAAAACTATTTAAGTACTTACTCAATTTACCAAAGTAAGTTATTGATCAAGTAAATTAAAATAAATAGTTAAATAACCAATTACGATCACTCTGCTACAGTGGTAAGATAATTTACCAACTTGCCGTTTTTTTGCTAGTTCGTAAATTAATTTTCGATCTGTTTAACTTATCAAATTGTCGGCACCTACTGATGACTACTGGATTCGCCATCATTTATTTTAGAAGTAATTAGAATTGCTGATAAATCATTTTTTCATTTGGTGTCACTACGGATTTGAGGCTTCGCTCGTCATCGCACAATTAGCTGATGATGCACGTGAATAATTATTGTATGATACCTAAATATTTTTGTAGTAACTATGTATGTCTAGGCGGCTCGAATATGGATAGTTTATTTTACATATTTGCTTTTAGATAGCCCTACTTTATGTTCAATCAAGGATTCTTTTCATGTTAGCGAAATACGTTTATCTATCACGTGATATACCTTTTTAAACTGACCGCGGCTTGCTTAAAGTGAGGGTAATGTTTTACATTATGCGGTATCAGAATCCACTGTTCAGCATTCATAGTTAAAACAAAAGCGTTGAAGGAATTAAAAATAAATCTATGTTTTGGTACTTGTCTCAATTTTTTTCACCATAACCCATTTCCATAGAGATGATCTATAAAAAAGCTGAATGGAGGTTATGTTTACAAACATACTAACCTAGGCTAATGATCAGGGCCCGTAATCAGCGGCCAGTGACCCCTGGTAATGACTGCCCGATGACGGTGCACGCAGCCACGTGCGTACTTACCGTTCTGATGAGAAGCAGACATCTGGTGGTAGAGAGGGTGAAAAATAAATTTTAAATTACGAAATTGCCAGTTGTGTGTGTATTGTTAGGATCGCGCTGTATGAATTCGCTATCGGCCTTCTAGATGACGCCCATAACTCCGCGTAAACTTTAGAATTCTCGTCATTTCCCTTGCCATCGGAAAATTGTCTCTTAGCGAGTGTCTTCTAGTTATCTAACTTCCTGGCAAATTTTCATTGGTCAAGTAGTTTTTTATATTTCGTGATTTAAGTAATCATATTTGCTTTGAATAATGTTTTTTTAGGACTGGGAAAGTGAAATAGTTGCAATGTACATCATGGTTAAATGCTATATAGCACGACAAATTTCATGCGCGTTACTCAAAAACCCTTTTTTCACTTGCTTACAAAAGAAATTTAGGAAGCATTTGATACGTAAGGTAGGTACATTTATATTTTGCGAATATTTGCAACAAAAAGATTTTAAAGTCATGTCCGTATAAACAAACGTAACGTCAAATAAATGAAGAATAATAACCAAACATGACTTTTCAAAATTTAGCACAAATTGAACAATATATTTTGTCACTACTCTCACACGCAAAGTCCATTATTCGCTGTACTAAAAAGATGTGATTCGCTTAAAGAATTTGTCATCGATTCTCATCATCTTGTCTATGATCTGCTTTAACTCTTTGGTGTCATTACTATTTTCCACCTCTTTATCTATGAGTAAGCTTTTTCTTGGCTTCACGATGGCTTAGGGTTTATACTAATATAAATTGTTGGTATACGAGTATAGCTTGGTTTCAAAAGCTACACAAGCTACTATTAATACCTATTATGATTTATTTCAAATTATTTATTGAACCTAAAATATCTAGAAATTGTAATATAACCCAGATATTATGCTATATAATAGGTGTCAAAGTACTGCTAGTGCAGTTCTAATACGTATTTCAATGAATGTTGACAAAAATAGACCATCCCAACCAGTTATTGAATTAAAATTGACATGTCCGCCTTTTAACGGACGTACATGGGTTTAATCAGATTTAAGTAGATACACATTCGTAAATGTAGTTATTGTAGTATAGGAATAGTGCGCATTTTTTCTGTCGTTCATCCTAACTCATAAGCAAATTTGCGTAAAGATTTACTAGTAGATTTGAAGACAGTGATACCAGTGTATATAGTCAAAGTGGGTGTTTTCCTTCGGCATATGGATAAAGTACACTATATAAGTAAACTGCTAAACTCTATCTCACTTACTCAGATAGTAAGTTAAACCTTCTTTAAATATCAATCCTGTTTATAAACTCTTTCTTGGTCAAATCGGTTATCTACATCCTGTTCAGAAATAATCAAAGTATTTTACAGATATCTCATTTTTTGTCCAACTCCATTCATTACAATTCTGTCAACTTAATACCGCCTTGATACGAATTTTCATAAGCATATTTTCTATGAAATAGATAGTGAGCTATGACTTAGCATTTATACACACAATCGGATATCAAGCGGCGCAACTGACATGTAAATCGTGATCTACCGGGAATCGAACCCGCTACCACTACCGGTGCCACTGATCTGACTCAGCGCTTTTAGGCACACCTGCCGCTTTTATCTACCTACACCAAGTTTCACTTTACTGAAGCAACAGGGAAGTTTAAATCTTCTTGTTGAGCTCTAAAGGTATGTTTTTAAAGTGACGATGATGTCAGTTTTAAGACGTTAGGAGTTGAAGCTAAAGTTTTAGATAACGACATCGCATTATCGTTAATTACGGCAGCAAATAAATTTGTTCTGTAACATGTTACTAGTGATAAGATACCTTGTGATCTTAACACTTACAATCTTTTCTTTAATAAGATTTTGTTTTTTTCATTATGAAAATATCTATATTATGATTCTATTCATGTTTGACCAACTTTCAGAGCCTCATAATGTTTAACACTGAATAATTAATATGTAAAATTAAAGTAATTATCGTAGTCGCACATGAAACTTTCAAGATGACCTTTAAAACGACTGTTAGAGCTTTCTCTCTACAGTATAGTACTCAAAACCGTCTAGCTATAACTGAATATAGAGTTTCCAATCAAAGCAGCACCATATATCCAAACTATCAACGCCTATTATGTACCAAACTCAGGTATAATCCTGCCACATAACTGAGTACATAAAGCATCAAAATAGCCGACCTTCGTCAAAATTTTTATCTAAAGCATCCTCATAATCATACACCTTTGCCTGGGAGAGGCATTAAAAAACGTAATTCCTTGATCCTCTTAATGTCGAAAAAAATAAAATAAAGATGAAGTTTTTAATCTAACGTTTGAGAGATTGACAGGTCGGTTCGTTCCCGCAGGGTCGGCATCAGGTAGAAACTTTGATTAAAAATATTTTCAGCGAACCTACGAGCTTTGATCTTGTCATAAACGGTTTTAGAGAAAACTCATTTCTTGTTTTTAGCTTTGCAAATGGTAATCGTGTCAGAGATGTGAAAAGAAGTGTGAATAAAGATTTTTCTCTACACTATTAACAAGCATGTCACATATCAAAATATCCAACCTATCAAAGTCGCAAACATCTCAACTACTAACAAATGCACCCCATAAGAGCCATTTCTCAAATTGAACGGGAGAACGCATTCGAACGGTTGAGGGCCCTCAGAAAAAAATATTGAACTAAAACCATCCCCTAAAATTATTTTAGTGAAAAGAAAGGAACTTAATACAGTCCCCACCATGCCTCCCTTGGGCGCACCCTCGGGTTTGCGTGTGTGCGTCAGCTAGAGCGAGAGGGGTGTGTGAGTGCCCTCGGAACAAGCGGCTGACAGCTGAGTAGGATGGCCCAAGTTGGAACTAGTTTGAGACTTTATTTGAAAAACAAAGAAAAAAATTGTTAATTCTAGAGAGTATTCTTTTATGGTATTTCTCTGGCTCTTATTTCTGGTGGTAGCCTAACCTAAAATCTAAAGTTCATGCAAGCTTTTATCAAACTAATTTAATACAGCTTCATTGTTTTTTCAATAAGATACTTAGTTTACTGAACGTTGCCACCGTGCCTCCCTTGATACTAGGCTGGAAAGGTAGGTATGAATAAAAGATAACTCAGCTTTATCAGCCTGCTAAATTCTTGTAATTTAATTAAATTACAATTCATTAATTAAATTAACTAAAAATTAAAAATAACAATTAAAATGTAATAATAAAAAAATAAGTAATAATACCAATATATTTTTTTGTTTCTTGCATACCTACTTCAGTAGTTTTTATAATGCACTTACTTACATAGTAAGTACAGTTTAAACTTGAGTTGAAGCTAAAAGTTTGGTATAAAATATGTATTATCGACCGAATAATAATAATTGAGACCTACAATCATCCCCATTCCACCCTAGTCTGAACCGTACCGGGCGCGGCGTCGTGGAATCAACACACACATACACACAGCCCAAACACACTCACACATCAGCACACCCCATCGGGTACAAAGCTTGGCCGACTGACTACCGTTCAAGATATGGTATGTGATGTGATATATGGGTATATAAGGTAGGGTGTGTCTGTATTTTATTTGAGCTCAGCTAGAATTTAGTGTGGATTTTGTAGTTTTGAAATATTGTGCAGTAGACTGTATACCTTCTGACATACAGAGATGTTTGTGAAATGGTTGTGTTTTAGACGTTAAAGCGGCTGGAATATTATGAAGCGTGAAATAAATAAACATTGTTTATAAGGACCGATTTTATCTTGATCAATGTTTAGAAAATGACGGCTTCTTCTTTATCCTTTAGATAGGCCTGTGACCATTGGAGAAATTGGCCCTAAAGAAAGTATCATGTATAAACAAATCATTAATTAAGACACGCTTCTTTTGTTCCACCGCCGGAACTCTTTATTTTTATATCTATCTAAGTTATATTTCAGTCTAGGTGTCACCATTAGTAGATGTTTCAATAATCCAATTTACTTCAATTTAAATCGCTAGTATTGTTGACGTAGATCATCTAACTATAGAACGGATTGACGTTATAGAATCGGACCGCAAATCAATCGTCGAGCCTGAAGAAATATTGATTGGGTATCGACCAAACATTTGTTAAAAGACTACCTACGTCCTACATTTACTTGATCAAGTCGGATCAATAGATGGTAAAATATCTGTGAGAGTAGTGATGTTGGAGAATTCAATGTCACGGATTTTTTAAATCAAACGCATATTAACCGAATAAATCCTTAAAATGTTAAAATTACATAATCTAACGGTAATGTACAATCACAGCGAAGAGCTATCAATAAATTTTTTCGACTAGTTTCTCCTAAAATACACAGATTGATTTATTTAACGTGAAACTTCAACCAACACGCTATGTCTTCAGACATATGGCATTATTGTTTGCTAACAAAGAATCAATCAAAACCAGTAAATCCTACATAAATATCTCTCTTCATCTGTCCGTCGCACGTACGTAGCTCCAGTCGAGTATGGATTACATTCACCTACGACTTAAGCCACCCTAGCTGAAAATGTATGGCACAACTCATATAAGCTCGACATTATTGTTTTCGCAAAAATATAGTTACTATATAGGTATTTATAGATCCCTGCCTTTTGTACCTTTTTGCATCACGTTCTCTTTTAGTTTTGAATAATAATATGAATTCTCTTTCGATGGAACTATTGTAAATAAAGCTACTTCAACATGTTTAGAGAATTTATATAAGATTCTTCAATTGAGCATCTTATGTAAATTCTCTAAATATGTTGGTACTTACTTTTAGTTCTCTATATTCTTTACGTATATTTTCACTACTTTCTATATTCGTAGTTACTCCTAAATAATTTCAATCCTTTGTAAGTTTATAGCTTACCCCATCGCTCTGAATATGCGCTATATTTCTGCAGGGTGCGCACCCTCGCAGCCAGCGATGTGGCGACGATGTATTGAAATTTGTCGTTCCGGTGACGTACTTTAAGCCTCCCTTTCTTGGGAGAAATTGCTGACTACAGTCAATATGTTTCATCGTATACAAGTTATGTTATGGTTATGTTGCGGTTAGTGTAATCAATATCTACCTACTTCTTTAGTTCTTGCACAAAGTAATCAATCAATACAGTCGAGTAAAATACGTCTTTTAATAGCCATCTCTTTCCAGCTTACAAGTAAAGGAAAAATTCAATACTGTGTACTAAGTTTTAGGCAAGTGCAATTAAGCTTGCAGAGCGACCTTGATGCACTATTTCATCTAAGATGTCAATGTCTGGATGTTACCTGGGGGCCAATTCTCGAAAAGTCTCGAGTTGGAACGAAGCCAAAACGGAACCGTTGTAGACGCTCAGAACAAAGCAATAATTACTTTACGGTGACGTAATTAGACACATTTCAGCACGAGACAAATATTTGATTTTATTCTGTCATACTCGCGAACGATGCGTGCTAAAATATACCTTATTGCTCAAGCGGTAAGTATATATTGCTTCGCACTGCTTACGTTAACGGTTCGTTAGTGGTTGCGTTACGGCTTAAAAATTTTGAGGAATTGCCCCCCTATGCTGATGCGGGGCTTTAATCGAATACATCAGCTGCATCACCTTCCGCTCATGTCATAAGAGTCAACTAAGGAACTCGGGCATTCTCTCAGGCGATAGGCGTAGCAACTTGTCGCTGATTATTTATATCTATTTCCGCTATATCAAACGTGGCTGTGAGATATTCTTTATAATCTGGCAGTTCTGGCTACTCCATTTCGGGAACACAGCCGTATCTTTATGTACCTATATATGTTTGAATGTTATTGATTACTACATTTTCATTATTTACAGCTTTATTTTCCTGCCTGTATACAGTTAGTCTTAGGCTACTGTAACAGAAAACTACATTATTATCCAGAATTATTCAGTTTTCCTATACTAGTCGCAATTCATGCAAAATTCTTGATTCACAAACCCTTCATCAGCTGCAACCTTAACGCCACAGCACTACTCCCAAACTCAGCATCCTTAAAAATCCATTCCAGAAATTGCCTAGAATATTGCAAAACAATCCCGAAAATTCAGCAAGTCACTGGACCTTCGGCGAGCTTTAAGCATTCCCCTGAGATCCCGGCTCGCTCACCTTTCTCGTAGGTATCTGCTGATTGAGCCCTTTTACTTTACCGGCGTTTTTGTCTCTGGAGCCTGTTAAGTGAAGTCCGCTCCCTGGAGACAGCTTTGAACGGGTAACGAAACATATAAGATTTGCTATTTTCTTTAATAATATTAGTAGCATATATAGGTAAGATGCTTCTTAGAACTAGATCTACCAATATCCAGAATGTGAAATAATAATAAATTATGTAATGTATTGAATCAAACAAATAAATTATTTTAATATTATATCACATCTTTCAAATTTAAAATGTAAAATAGCATATTTAAAAAAAATTCTGATCTAAATATTCTCTACTTTTTAATAATCGACATTTTGTTAAATCTGAGAACCTAGTGGCATTTGATCAAATTCATACTAAATTCATACTATTAAAGTAAACGATTAGTTAACGTTCCAGAAACTAGCGGTGAGTCTCACACCCAAAACATAAGCTGCAAGAAGTCAGTAAAAATAGGGAATCAGACAAACGTTCAAGCTACCGGCAATAACGAAAAAGTTCCCCAAAGGATTACGAAGCAACAAACAATCGTCAATACGTATTGAGCATAAATCCGTCAACTGCAGACGGTAGCTAATTCTTTATTTGCATACAAATTTACTGACAATAACTCCTTTGTATTTATCATCTTTGCAAAAACTTGTCCTTTGAGTATTTGTCACAAAAAGTCTACCTCTTCTACGCGGTAATGGCAAAGGGTTCAGCGGAGCTTCTTTGCAAAGAAAATAAATATTTCTGTGACTAATTTGTCAGTTTTTGCATATCGACCTTTTGTTTTCGATATAGTGACCAAATGACTTTGCGAATTCAGTTCGAGTGACGAATAGGTAACCAATATATCATTTTCGAATGCTGTCTATACTTTTGGATAATTCAATATTATAAGTGGTATTTCTCAATTAAAAAATATTTCTAAATTACAAATGGTATATGTATTGCAGCAGTTCATTCAAGATAAATGATGGGTATCGCAAAATATTGCAAACAATATAATCATTTTCAAAAACACTCATAATTTGCACTTAATCGCAAATAAATAAATTGGAAACAATTTAGTCAATGGCCATTATTTACCGTTTTCTACTGTAGCCTTGTTCAGTACTATCTGAATATCTTGCGCATACCATAATAATAATATAAGATACTTACTATAATCCTGCCCATAGCTTCCATTCGACTATTGGAGTCAAGGAAAACGGACTGGTAAATCTGCCTCAAGCCTCAACACTGGACGTGGCTGTAAGTAGAAGATACGCGTTGCGTGCCGACCACACAATGAGCCTGTGACATTGACAAATGACTGCGCATTCAACGAATACATTACGATTTTTGCTTTCATTTCGTTCGATACGAATGTCACAAGGTTATGATATCGATGCAATGTGTACGAATGATCGTTCGAGCATTTATATTCACGCAGGTTTTTGGCAATAATTTTTTGACATTCGAAATCACTTAGAACTGCACGTCTTTCTTAAGAGTTCATATTTATGATAACCTAATGAAACTTCTACCACATGGAAGATGCCTTGTATGAAAAAAATTGTAAATACTCATACACACATACATGCTACTTCCCTTTGTAAAGTTTCAATGTGTGATCATCAATGAACTGTCAAAGAAGATACGTAGCTAATAAGTTTGCGAATCGGCTAAAATTTAGATAATGTGCACGAATTAGGATTAAATAAAGCAAATTACATGTTATTCTATGTTTATTGATTTTTTATTCACATTTTTCCTATTTTAGTTACAAAACAATTTTTCGTTTAAAATTATATTCCTCATTCTGTACTTAAACCTAAGCCATTGTCTACATCACATAAGTCTCGCTTGTGAACGTATTTATTTACAAATCCATACCAGACACATAATATTTTACATAGGTACTTAATATTACCAGAAGATTTTATGGAAAACGTGCTAATAAAAAACATACAATAAGTATAGAGAATATTTTAAATTAGCCGCGTGGTGTCGGCAGAGTAGAGTTTGTATCACGCCATTCCTGCCCGTACGAGGTGATTAAGGGTTTTCGGGAGGTGGGCAGCAGCGCCTCCCGTGCTGACATAGCTAACATAGTCCAAAAATCAGACTGCGGTCACCAACTCGCCTGCCCAGCGTGGTGACTATGGGCAAAAACCCCCCATGGCAGTAGCCTTATGGCATGCCCTGGGCGAGGCTTACGTCCAGCAGTGGACTGCAATAGGCTGAAGGAGAATAGAGAAAATATTTTTTACAGAGAAATGGTAACTTACGAAGTAAAACTTCAAAGAACTGTAACAGTACCGGCTGTCAATGATTATTATGATTTATATAATAAAGTAATAATTGTATTCAGTTAATATGGTCCTTGGTAAATGCTGTAAGAATGGGTATTGTTTTCTTAATGAACAAAGTGCATGTGCCCGTCTTTTTGATAGAGAAAATTGTTGAAAATGCCTTATCTAAATAAACCACTGTGGATGTATGTAGATTTTCTCTCCTATTTATTATTTAATGTGGTCTATTTACATGATGTTTATAACCTGCGATGCGCTTCCTTTAAACCTTTAACCGAAAAGTCTCTGACAATGACTTAAATATACAAACAAATCTTGCTATCCTAAAATAAAAATAATCACACTTTTGACATTGTAAATTTTTCGACTTACCTATTCAATTTTATGACTTTTTAATATAATAGCTTACATAACTTAGAGTAATCTTAAAATACAATTAATCATCACTTTAATACACTTTATCGACACAAAGGAATGGTAATTATAGTTTTTAAGGAAAATATAGTTTCTTTTCTATAATTTCTAGGATTATAAGGCGGTGAGACCGTAGTCTGACTTGATGACTGGTTGGTTGGTAGTATTGATGCCAGTCCCACACCCAGCATTGCTGACAGGAGATCCGTGGGCAGTAAGACTCGCGAGCATAGCAGGATCCATGCCTCCATGAAGGCCCATCATGTGTAAGTGATGCGGCGTCATAGGATGGCCAGGATTCATCTGACCTGGATGCGACATCGGACTTATAGCAGAATCATGCGACATATTAGCTTGACAATGCAAGTCATTCATAATATTATCAGTAACATTCTCTATACTATCTGGTCTGCCATTATTATTGGATTTCTTTTTGTCGTTGTTATTCGTATTCTTATTTGATCTACTCTTTGGTGTGCCTTTCTGCGTGGTCGTCACTCCAGCCGGATTGGTTTTTCTCCTAACGTTTTTGGTGTTCGGTAGTTTGTTATCTTTCTTCCACTTCATCCGTCTATTTTGAAACCATATTTTTATTTGTCTTTCCGATAGGACTAGAGTGTGGGCTATTTCTATTCTTCTTCTTCTCGTTAAATACCTGTTATAGTGGAATTCTTTTTCCAATTCTAATATTTGGTGCCTTGTGTATGCTGTGCGTTGTCTTTTCGGTTCCATGCCGGGTTGGTACGTGCCGTTTGCTGTAACAAAAGAAGATAACATTTTTAAACTGCCAATAATTGTAGAGCTAGTCGGGTTTTCAAAAGTATTTCCTCTAGACCTTTGTTGAAATATAGTGCAGTAGGTAGGTACTATATTTTTGATGGTCTATCTATTGGTATCTATTGGTTTTGACATAAAGGAGAACTAACTTTAACAATTCTTCTAGATTTATTTTCATCTTTAGGCGATCATACATTATTAGTTTTACTTTGGTGGTCATAAAGCCCCGAAACGCCAACTTGTGCTTCGTAGTCCGTATGAAATATACGGCGAACGACAAAAAGTACCTAACATATAAAATTTTTACAATTCACGGATAAGTTTTATTAGTAAGTATCTCAAAGTTGTGCAAAAGTGATGAGCGGGTGGATGTGTAAAGGATTTAAAATAAATAAATAAAAATAAACATTCACACACTACACAACACATTAACCTAGTCCCACACTAAGATCCCTAAGATCTTGTGTCGTGGCTTAGTACCAACGGTATATAAATACATAGATATGTATAGTCCATGACTCGGAAACAAACATCAATATTCATCATATCAATGTTTTTACACCTACAGGGATTCGAACCCAGGACGTATAGCGTCGTAGGCAGGGTCACCTACTAGACCAATCGATCATAAATGTTTTCCTGATAATCGTTACAAGCATGGAATCAGGTTTTTTCAATTGATACCCATCTAGACCCTTAAAAAGCTCCAATCCCTAATATAACTGGTCTATTATAACTGTACCCTAAAATTCAAACTTTATTTAATAATCACGCATACACGAACTCATATTTCAAACCACAGCGTAGTGTATGTCCAAAATGTCCAACAACATCACTCCTATCAGCAAGGTGACATGTAATTATAGTTTAATAAATAAGCTCAGCGTACAATGTGCGAGGTAGCATACGTTGTACGGTACAAAATAATTTATGTACAGCAACCTCTGGGTTAATTAATGTGCATAATAATTATGTGTGCACGAGCTCAGGCTTCCTTTTTTGTTTTGATTAATTGTTCTTTTGGAATAAGTTCGTAGTTTAGATAATTAGTCGTTACAGTTGTATTTGGTACCTAGGTTCATAGTACAGATGTCTTATACGGTGCTTTATATTTTAATTCTTCTTTATTTACTAAAATCACAAAAAACTTAACAGCCTAAATTCAGCTTTGTACCAAATGTACCAAGTGACCACACAGGTAACAGAATTCTATAAATGGATTTTTTTAAACATATATTGCGCTAACTCTAACTAAATTGAGTCTAATTTCATTACAACCTGATGCTATGAAGTTAATTGTTATAAACAATACATAAGGGATAATTATGTGAATTGTCCTTTGTGTACTTGTACCATAATAGTCAGTGATTATAAGGCGCTCTACATTTTCATTTTATGTTCGATCCGTTATTGAAAGTATCTACGTAATACCCTAATTTCCTTTTACGGAAATTGCTGTTGTAATCGAAAGAATGGTAGTGGAGTTGCTTGAAAAACACTTTAGTTTTGGGATTATAAAATGAATAAACCGATATAAGTAAAGAAAAACAATATATTGGGCGTTGTATGTTTGTTGAAAATGCAGTTCAGGTTCAGGCTGATCATTACCTAATTCGTATTTCAAACTCTTTCTTATATAATATGTAGGTACTTTTGTTTTAAATTTAATTTACCCAAAACTTTATACAATTTCATCTGTGTATGAAACATGCGAATATTCAAGACCTTACTTATTCCGACAGCAAAATGTTATTTCAAAAGACATTTTAAGCATAGATAAACAACCAAGTACAAAACAAACTTTATAAGCCTTGTAAAGTAATCATCGTATTCACATACATATACAAAAAGAGGATCTATAAACCATTAAAGATAGACAAGGACGGCCACATTTCAGTGGGCTCCACTGGAATGCCTCAGGGGCCGCCAGTGGGTTGGTATGTGCGGTCGGAACAGATTTCAGTGGTCAACTGACATCGCCGCATTGATCCCGGTTGAGCTATACATGTATAAGTAGTCTAACTATGAAAATTCCAGTATTTTCTATTATATTAGTACCAAATATTACGAAGGGTTTTGGAATTGGAGTTCAAATAAGTTTGATGGGCATTTTCACTTATGGGATGGTTATAGGGGAAAAGGTAAAAAGTGTTGGAGGGACTATGTGAGAAAGGATATACGTTTACTAGGAGTGAGTAACGAGATGACTTGAGAATAAGGATGAATATAAGAAGAGAAATTGCGTCAACCGCAAACGAATGGGCAAAGGCCAGGAATATGATGATGGGCATTTTTACTTTAATTTTTCAAAGTAGATGGGACACATCGGCAATTATTACTCCACGTTGTTTGAGTTACCCTTAAGCCGTGAATAAGTTTTACAAACCATGCCAACCAAAGGCCTCCAAGATATGTAGTTAATGGGTTTGAACTAGAAGTTATGGGTCAGCTAAATACAATGCTCCAACTTTGCAGTAGTAAAATTACTTCAAATACTATAGATATAAAAAGAGTTAATGTCAAATAAAACATAGGAAGGAATGAGTTTGAGTGAACCGACAACAACTATATAGGTACAATTCGGTACAAGAACCTAAAAATAAAATGAAACATTTGTAGAAAAACAGCGTATTGTCAGTAACAACAATTCGCATGTATCTAGTATCTATCTGTATCTTATGGTGTTTATTATCGCTAGACAAAAATTTAAAATACTTGTTCCATGTTCCTGTATTTTGCATAGTGATATTATATCTTTTTGTCCACCATGAATAAGAAACACAGACCTATCGATCATACAAAATACGGACGTCTGCAAAACAGCCCGTTACTGCTACTGGTCAAACGGCATTCGATCTTCGTTCGTTAGCGTATCACATCATCAGAACGATGACAATCTCAATTGAATTACGGGCTACCTGCGACTCGGCGACCAACGTGTGGTCTCATAACCGATCTGGTTAATCTCAAGTTGATCTCCCGACGCATGCACTGCTCCCGCCTGGTGGTCTCGCCTCATTACAACAACCAAGATAAATGGGGCTGCATCCAAGGCGCCACTGTCTTTACCGAATACCATTAACGGTCTTCCTTAGATCACAACAAACTGGCTATTTAAGTCGGAGCATTGGACTCTTGCTTGCTGGTCAGTATGATCTCGATGATTTGACTGGCCATTGTTGCAATGAAAAATATAGGTGCATTCGAGTGGCAGCTCTTGATAAGACAACAGACCTAAAGCGCGAATATCGTTCTCACAATTTCCTTCATAATCAATCAATATGGCGAGGAATGGTGTTATCTTAAACAGAAATATGCACTTCAGAATGTGAGTAATATCGCTATTACTCATGTTGATACAACGTAAAAAAGGCATCTTCAACCGCCAAAATGGTAAGATCGGTCATATATTATACTGCGTTGAGTTGAACACAATATCTACAATTAACATAATATAGATTTTGAAACCCGTTTGGTGTACTTCGTTGACAGTTAGAGGCCGTACGCGATATGTCTATTAAAAATTTACATAAACGTTTCCCGCTGTATAGAAGTCTTCTTGGAGTAACCTTCAGTTATTTGTCCTTTTCCATCACGACTTGTCAGAAGCTTTAAGAGCTATTTGCATTCTTATTACTCTTTTTATATGCATGGCGCAAATTACGCTTAAGGTAATTAATGAGCACTTGGTAGTGTTTTCGCCAAGTTTACAAATGTGACAGACCTTGATGAAGACTAGTTGAGAGGTTTACTTTTATTTGTATCTCAAGTGAAAGTATGCTTCTATGTAGGGTAGATAAAAAATTGAAGAGAACAATTTAATTTTACGTTGAAAAAATAACAAATCTGATGTCATCACATGTAGTAATGCCATTCTCTCTACCTTCTCTAGGTACTTTACCTACCCACTAATCTATGTAAGTATGTTAAGAATAGATAACCTATATTATATTTAATATATTTAGGACCAATTTTCCCAAACTTCAGATAGTTTATCAGAGGAATAAAGTTGTTGCTGTTAATTGTTGAAAATTAATTGCTGTTCCCTGTTTGACTCCATTCCATTTTCGTAGAGTTCGTCTAAGGAAACCTTCCTACATATACGAAAACGTATAAAAATATCTTTTTCTTACAATTAGTAGGTATTCCAGCAAGTAAAACCGCTGAAATGCTGAAGGGACGCTGGTTATTAAATAAATCATCTCAAAGCATCAAATGTTGAACTTGGCTATTTTTTTTACATTATCATACTAAGTTGGATTATAATCACACAACCCATTCACAACGTCAATTCTTGTCATGTTCAGACCTTTTATGAAAGGAATGTAGTACAAGTAACTTTATTTATATGCCATTAAACAAGTTTTAACCAAAGATCTGCTTATGTTTTCATACTTTGGTTTTTATATTCACTGTCCAGCTTTGTAAGTATATTCTACAAATTCTGCGTAAGAATGCATTATGAATTTCAGCCATCTTCGATACCCAGCTATACCTATGTATACAAACTTCAAGAACATTATGAATATGTGACAAACTTACTTTCGCGTTTATAGTAATTTATAGTTAGATAAGCGGTGATGGCCCAGTGGTTAAGACGTGCACCTTCCAAGCGGGAGGCGTAATCGATCCCAGTCACGGTAGAATCAATGAATTTATTTCATGTACAGATTTTAATGTTACAAAATTGTCACTTAGCTCGTGCCTCGGAAAGCACGTAAAACCGTTGGTCCTGCACCTGATCTCTCTCCGGTCGTGTCTGCTTTCCGTCCCATCGGACTATGAGAGTAACGGAATAGAGAGTGCATCTGTGTTTGCGTACACACTTGTGCACTATAATATCTCCTGCGTACCTGGCCAATCTCCGTAGAGATTGGTCGCCTTGACCGAAATACGGTCGGAGATCATCATCATCATAACTATGTCTGTGAAAGGAACTAATAGTTATTTTTTCGCTATTAGTTATCCGTCTATGTGTCCCGTAAATCGGGTAAGTCCACTCTGATCATATGATCCGTTGTGAGTGGAAACTAATTACGCGTTTTGGTACACTCTGATCACAATATCAGTTTCACCTAAAAGGATGATGGGCAAAAATGTATGGGATGGGTCCCCACCGACCAATAACGATCAGACATATATCGTTGGAAAACTCTAAAAATGCTTTTAGACTTATGTAATACAGGGTGATATTTTTTTGGTTTGGCTCTTAATATCTTGGAAATCAGACACTTCCCAGTTATGCTTTCATGGAGAATAAGAATAATATTCCTGATGATAAGGAAAATGCGTAGTATTCGCAAATCTTGACGACAAAAAAATACCCTGTATAGTCCTATGTATGTAAAAGACTATTTTTAACCCCCGACGCAAAAACGACGGGGTGTTATAAGTTTGACGTGTCTCTCTGTGTGTAAATGTGTGTGTGTAAATGTTTATGTGTCTGTCTGTGGCATCGTAGCTCCCAAACGGATGATCCGATTTTAATGCGGTTTTTTTTATAACAATTTTATCGTTTTATTTTAATCATATATTTTTAAGATCACTTAGCACTTAAAAGTACTTGCCTCTTAAGTGAAAAAGGAAAAAACGTATTTTTTTCTATTTTTTGAAAAAATCTTTTTGCTATAACTTTTTTTACACAACGATTTGAGATCGACCCAATAGTAACAATTGATAATCACAGAAAAGAGCTTTCCAACGATATACGTCTGGTCGTTATTTGTCGGTGGGGACTTTCTGCCCGTCCTTCTTTATCGAATGAAAAGTAGAATCCGATCGCGTGATCAGTTTCCACCAAGACAAAGTATATAATTAATGTCCACTTTGATCACATTAACTTCAAAGTGTTATAAATATTATAGATTACTTACAGCTCCATTGTCTAATATAGTAAAAGAGTAAGTAGAAAATGTCAGTAACGATCACTTATACGTTTTTGCTGTTAATGTGATCACTTTGAATTTAATTTGATCAGAGTGCACATTGTTATATAGGTACGCTTTTAACCGACTTAAAAAAAGAGAGGTTATCAATTCGTCTGTATGTTTTTTTTTATGTGTGTTGCCGGTGCCGGCAGAGTAGAATTCGTACCACCCCATGTCTGCCCGTGGGTATCGTACGAGGCGATTAAGGGTTTCCGGGAGGTGGGCAGCAGCGCCTCCCGTGTTGACAACATAGTTCAAATACAAACTGAGGTCACCAACCCGCCTGCCCAGCGTGGTGACTATGGGCAAATACCCCCCATGGCAGTCTTGAGGCGTGCCCTGGGGGAGGCCTACGTCCAGCAGTGGACTGCAATAGGCTTATGAAGATGAAGATAATTAATGATTGGGAACAGGGCAGGAAGAAGGACTGTAATTATATGTTGCTTATATTGTCAGACGTCAAATTTCGAAGCCTAGTCATTTCTCTCAGTGCCCTTTCGTCATGTGGCCGATTTAATCATTTGCTGGCATCTAAATCTGACAATATTATGTCTTCTACACTTCGTGCACGGCTTAACGCAATATATATTTGCCCTTTAGCAAAATTTTACTTTAAAGTATGCTCGAATTTTGGCTCATAGGGAAGGAAGTCAGTTTTTCGTTTTAAAAAAATTATCATTCATTTGATTTGAGGCGAAACAGATATCGTGATCAGGGTGTACCAACACGCGTGATCGTTTCCGCTCACAACATATCATATGATAAGAGTGGACTAACCCCGTAAGTCTGTGGAACTCGGACATTGTCTCAGGCGATGAGTCTATTAGACGAGTATATCTACTCGTTACTGATCATTTACATCAGTCTCGGCTATGATGAAGGTGGCTGTGGCTTCTCCTTTATGATCCTGCACTTATGGCTACCCTATTTTAGAAATACAGATGTGTATAATGAATACTAATGTGTCCCGTTAGTTTGTATTTGAGAATATTTGGTAACGAGCGTAACTACCTGTCGCTTGTTCAACATACAGTCGCTTCATTCATAAGCGAGTGCGGATACGCTTTGGATGCTAAACCACATGCGAATAGATTTCATTTGCATTTAATTTAGACGTGTATTTAACGTTAATATTACGACGACCCCATAAATAATGGGATAAGGGCAGGAAGATGATGATGTAATGGACGTTCTACTGACATTTCATTTTTGTACAAAGCTTTCAGGGATTTTTTTGCCTATCCTGAGTTAATTATATACATACCTATACATACAGGATATGGGTGACAGCCAGGCAAATACTGAAATGCTCAATAAGTACCATTGTGTTGAGTTATACCAGTGTTATTACGTTATCGTACTCGCAGGAAATGTATTTTTGATTTGATTATCAGTAATCTTTGCTCTGCGTGCTAATTGTAGGTATCGAGCGATCCTATGACTAATTAAAAGGGGATTATTGGTTGTTGTGTGACACATTGCTGTTTTTTGGATTACTTGTAACTCTCCATTAGAGTTGATCAGTTATTAAAAAAAAAAATTACATCATTTTTTTGTAAATCATCTTTTGGTTAAAATTTTATCATTAAGCCATTATCTAAGGCTTGAACCAAACTATGTTTCTCCTGAAAATATGAATTTCCTGAGAAAATTTTCAGTGTTTTCCGCCTCAGAATCATGGTCTGAAGTCATGGTATTTATATTTGCCTGGCTGTCACAAACACCCTGTATACAATATTATTATTATTCCTAAAAATGAGGTGGTCAGAACTGCAGTATCGTGAATTTCCGAATGAGATCCAACAGACACGTTTAGGGCCGATTTTTCCAAACGTTAGACAGCCTATCAGAAGAATAAAGTTGATGCTGTCTCTAACATGATCAAGTTTCAGAGTTTGGCAAAATCGGCCCTTGTATAGCGAGGTCAGATGTCAGAGATCCGTGGAATTGCTAGCTCATCGCCACGCGCCGCCTGAAAGAACGTCCCTATATTTGTTAGTCGACTCTTACGATATGCACAGAAGAAAATGCAGCTCATGTATTCTATTGAAGCCCTGCACCAGCTAACATAGTTATTATAGTAGAACAATCTATAGAGCAGAACAATCTATACATTATAATTAATCTGTCTGTAACTCTACTTTGTCATATACCTACATAAATATAGGATCTTTTGAGAGCCAATAGAAGCCATAGCGACACTATTTAGATTTTTTGTCTATCTGTATGTCTGATTGTTTGTATGTATTATTTGTTCATGCGTCTCGCAAAAACTACTGGATGAATTTAAATGTGGTTTTCACTAAGCTATAGTAGGAGTAAGTTATAAGTTATAGACTCTATTTCGGCACACATTTTCTACACAGCCATATGATTATGTATATGTACTTAGGTTACCTTCATGTCCACCAGAAGGTCCGTTTCAAACGAAAATAAAACGGAATAATTTGAAGTTCCAAATAATTGAATGGAGTTGCATTTATCATAAGACCTCCTTACGACATGTACTGAAATTATGACTATTTCAATACAAGAAATACAATAACTTTACTGTGTAGGTACAATAGAGCATAAGAATAAGAAATTCCAAGTACATACAATTATGACCTATTCATGACTACCATAGCTATGGCGGTGATTGATAAAAAGTAACGACTAACTACGAGTACAATGATAACTTCATCTAATGGAGAAGTGTTTTATAAATTTAACTTATAAAATTATTAATAAAGAAATGGAAAAAATTCCTCATCCGAGTGGGAATCGAACCCACGACCTCTGCATACCGTTTAACTTAGCCAAGATATTATATATTATATAAATTATTAATAAAGAATTAATCTCTATCGGGTGAAAAATTTTGTCATTTCTTTATTAATAATTTTTATAACTCCATCTAAGACTAACTATATCACTATATAGGTAGTTTCATCAACAATCTAATATCCAAATATTTTAACTTCCAAACATTACATACACTGCGTATAGTTTAAAATATAAAATATATTGGAATATTGCAAAACTCCACTGATAGTCCTATACTCCTCTCACGCTGCTCCAAATATAGATTACCAAATCAATTATTCAAATAGGAATGCAATTTGTGATCATAAGTTAAACAGCTCAAAAGAAATCTTCAACAACATCCAACCACTACATAAAAAAATATTGACAAATCTAACAAAAACTATCTACTAATATCCGCGGCGTATTCCAAACCACAAACTATTTTAAAAGCTATAAAAATTAACTATGCTCATTAAAATGAGTGTTTGGCCCATTGTCATCCAAGGGCCCACGACTTGTATGCCCATTTAATGACAACCCATTAGTAACCTGTCAAAACATATCAAAGGACACACGCCTAAGGATCTGGAGGGCCCTCGAAGACATTGGCAATTGATTGGAGGTGATTTGTTAGTTCTTTCAAACGCCGCGGCTGCTAAAGATTCGCACGTCGACTTAAGGCACAGTTACATTGCTAACAAAACCGAAATTAATGTTACCACATTAATCTTGACGGATTCTACATTTTATACATCAATAAGATAGTAAAAGGCCGTTTATAAATATTTAAAGCGATATTTGTAACGTTAGATACAGTTTTTTTTTGAGTTATTTTATTAGGTAGGTATGTGTGGTTTTTGTTTGGGTTATAATCTCTATGTGATTTGAAGGAAAACTACAATACATTGTTAGGATGAGTGAAGTGTGTGAAGCATTATCCTTAGAGGTTAATGTATCCAGACAACTGAACGAATGAAGTTACTTATGACCATTTGATGCGTGCCTTTCTAGGCACAAGATTACTGTTGCCTTTATTAACCAATTGCGGGTCCCACTTATGAGCAAACAGCCAACAATGTTATTATTAGGTCTTAAAATGTCAATGACACTGCAAAACTCTAAAGTGATTAAGCATCCATATAGCACGTCCAGCGCTTTGTATAAGCTCTTAGAATGATTGTGGTTAAAACTACCCTAAAGTCTAGTATTCTTTGACCTCAGTTTATTAGTAGATAGGAAGGAACTAATTGTAAAAAAATATTTTCATGTCATTCAGGTATTCTGTGATCTATAATTTATTGAGGAGGTTCCAGTTAGTAGATAAATTATTAGTAGAATCCAAACTAGGTATCTATCGCCAGGCCTATACAATACGTTTGAATAAGTATGCCAGGGTCATATTCGTAGTACATAATTACACCATAGGGGTATTATATTATGTAGATACAATAAATGTATAACTATACTTACACGCGCCAGCAACGTGAATTTTCTTCATCCATGGATAAATAACCCTGTCAGTGTTATCTGAACAAATAGAGGAGTCATCATCATCGACCGGCGGGCTTTCTAGCAAGAGTCTTTCATCATCCATTTCCGATACAGGAGATCCTTCCCGTCCTAGAGCATGTAGTTTTCTGCCAGCAGGCGCAGCCTCTTCTATATGCCTCTCTAGTCTAAGTCCGAGTTCTGCAAGACCTGGTGCTATTTCACCGCTATGAGGATTGTAACCATGGTCCGCATCAGAGGGATGGGAGGGTTCTGGAGGCCTTGGTGGCGGAGCCACTGGAGGATGCTGTGGCAAAGGATGGTAATACCCTCCATAACCGTAACCTGTGCCGATTTGCACCGGCGGATACTGATGTTGATAGCCATATTGTAAGTGTTGATGCTGGTAGTACTCTCCTGGTGGTATGTAGTCTGCCTGGCTGTACTCCTCGGAAGGCGGGAACTTGGGGTCCGGCTGCGGTTGGTACCCGCCGTTCATGAGGAAGGAACTCATGGTGGGCGTGGTTGAGTCGGCGCATTACTCCACTATCAACATGACTGCGAATATGGCCGCCATGCGAGTTCCCTACATGTAAACATTTTCTCCAAGAACTGGTTTTGCTTTTACAATATACAGTCTTAAAGCTGCTGCACCAGATCTTGGTGATCTAAGCTTAAATGTGAAAATACTTATCTTTATAATATCTAAATGATTTGCGTAACCATCTATGTCAAATTATAATCAATCTTGTTTTATCACTTGTTTACTTTCAATTGTTTCAATTTTATTGGACCTGTTGTCAATAATGTCCAGTTTTAACATAAATTGCAACGTCTTCAAGTCATATATTTATGGTTCAATTATCACTGGCACTCACTTTATAATCCTTGTTTCTTTATTATCACCAATTAATTTAGTTATAACACTGTAGGTATCTTCTAAAAAGTTCACTTAGAATAAAAAATCTGTTTAAACAGTTCACAAAATTCTAGTTTCTAAATCAACCTATAATTTTGCAAAGTCATTTGATTTATCACTCCTGATAATAAACAATGATTTTTGAGAGGCGCTCTGTTGGCGCGACATTTTGAGACAATATACACTGCCCGGCACGCCAGCGCACTCTGTCACTTTAAGGACTCCTATACATGTTCATCAATTTTTACATACCACCTTCCATTTTTAAGGCGGAGCTGTTCTTCTACAAACTTAATCCGAAACTTCATCCCAAAATGAAATCTACCAAACAACCCGTAGAGTTCAAAACGCATAAACACTGAGATCAAAAGCATCAAACCACAACAATAATGCTCCTCTTTCTACGTATAAACAACTCCGTGCGTGCGAATGAAACAGAAACGCCAGCTGCTTTGGAAAATAAGAAGCGAGACATTATAGCCATCCCTTTCTTTCATTAGAGCTTTTGTGTATAGAAAGAAGAGAATGGACTTAGGCGTGGGTTTATTGCGTGCAGCAGATTAAGAAGCTGTTTTAATAATAATACAGAACTAACATGGTCACTACTTCTAACGACACGGCATTTTAAATATTTAATATGCAATTTCCTTTAGTTTCATTATCATTCTCAAACTACTCCAAATTATTATAATGAATGACACGTGAGGCGCACCTAATTAAGGTATGAATTTATAGTTTTTTAATAGAGTGCCATCAAGTTCATTAGAACTGCATTGTAGGTAGCTGATAATTATTATTTCAAACGAGGAAAATGATGTTTAGAACAGACATAATACTGGTGTCATATTACTTATTAGGAGTTGAGAAGTCGAGAGTAGGTACTTACATAGGTAAATTTATCTATACATATAAGCAGTAGAGGCTATATTAAGCATTATTGATTATAATTATATAGAATTAGTAGATAAGAAATCATCAAAAGATAAATTTAATAAAAATAACATAGAAAATGTAGAATCAATTGTACATATATTCACTAAAGAGCTTTTAAACGATCACAGTGACAACTCACTATGACCCGTAAACAATCAGCTAACTAACCATGCAGCAAATAAAAACAAAACACGGAAAAAACTAAAAGTCACGCTGCATAGTACAGCGTATCATGGAGCGTAAGCCGCTAATACAATACTAAATCCAGCCGACAGAGTGGCCGACAAATAAACAAAAATGTCCGGTGATTTTATTGAATTAGACGATCACAATGGTACCACGGTCGTCTGCGGACATATCTGCTGAGTCATGGCAGCGGCTTCCAAGCTCCTGGCACAAAAGGTGGGAACACACGATCAATGACTGTTTGATCAATAAATAGATGCTGGTACTGCCGCGGCTTTGAACTGCTCTGGGGGCTGGGTCGGTTAATTTTTATGGGATGTTAGCAATTTTATGTGAGGAAAATTTACTAAATATTATTCGGATATTATGTAGATAGGTACAAATACATACAAATGTATACACACGGCCGTGTTCCCGAAATAGGATAGTCAGAATTGCAGGGCACAAAGGAGATCCTAGAGCCACGTTTACCATAACAGGATCAAATGTAAAAGATCAGTGACAAGTTGCTAGCTTATCGCCTGAAAAAAACTCCCCTAAATTCCTTAGTCTTTCATACCTTACTTTATTTACGTTTATTCTTAAGGATAAATGGGACTTGTATGAGTACATCTCAACTATACCCTCAAAATTGGTCAGAAGTGGCACCATGTGATTCTATCGGCCTTTGGTGCTCTGCCTACCCCGTAAGGGATAAAGTCGTGATTATATGTATGTATGTATGTATAAATGAGAAAAGTTGGTACAACTAGGTACCTACTGAATAAGGTATGAAACAACAATTGTGCTAACCTAGAAAAACAAAGTTCAAAAGCTATGCTTTGTCCAGAGTGTACTTATAGAGTGATCAATTTATTCAACCATTTTAATACGGGTTCCATCGCTCAATGGATTCTTCTGTATTTATGGTGTGTCTATTTTCAGAACTGTGACAGTGATTCCGGAAGTGTTCTCATTTGAGTAACAAAATACTAAAAATATTCTCCTCATTCTGAAAGAGAATAGAAGGATAATAGAAATAGGATTTATTTTAAGCTTTCATTTGAGATTATATTCGGGACAATGTAAAACTGTAAAAACATCATGTTGTGTGTGTGTACTTATGTAGGTTCGAGTAGATCATGTCATTAGTTATACAGGCAACCTATTGTACAATAAATAGGGAAGCTTTATGTATCTAACTGAATTCCAATGCAAATTTAAAATCCTCAGCATCTATTTCATAAGCAGTTATTTCATTATACAAAAATGTTAACAAAATATTTATTTTTAGAAAACTCAGAATATCATCTGAATCCCGAAAATGATATAAACTCAATTACCGAAGCCGTTGTTTTTGCAAGAACTTCTAAAGTAACTTTGCCCTTCCTTGTTCTGTTTTTTTGCCAGCGCTAACCGGCTGCCAGCTCGTTCTACCCAGCGCAAACTTAATCCAAGTTTAATGAACAATACGACAGACCCTTAATCAAACTTTGGATTTTCTAACTTAGCTGATTCTCCATTATATACTCTATCATTTATAGGTATAGTCCGTATTAGCTGAACCAACAGAAAGCGTGTACGTCCTTTTGTTTTTTTCAAAAGCATCTGGAGAGAAACCTATTTGGCTGACTTTGATCGTATTATTTGTTTCTTGTTTTTCTTTTTCTTTAGTTTAGTACAGAGAAATGTTATAATAGGTATTATGATTCTATTAAGATTTCCAGCTTTCATCATTTTCACCCCTAAGTTTTTAAATTACAGTAGAACGCCGATTATCCGAACGCCGATTAACCGAAACGCCAATTATCCGAATCGGTCCTAAGCGTAATATAAAAAATTAAAACCAAGTAATTTTTGTTTTGTTTAGTTGTAACAAGTTGGAACTCGCTGGAGTCCAGATATATTTCAAGTGTTACGTGAAATTTCAAGTGAGCATTATTGTAGAACTGCGTTTGTTAAACTTTATAAAGTTTATTCTACTCGTATGTGAGAGTTCGCTTTTCTTTATTACCAGTCCATGTCCGATCATCCGAATTTTCGAATCGTCCCTGGCCGGACCCAATTAATTCGGATAATTTGGCGTTCTACCCTAATAGCTTTGAATCAATACCTACGCGGCGGCTAGACTTCCAAATACTAAGCAAGCGCGTTAGTTATAAATCACTTTACAATTAGCGACTTCACCAGAGAGCTTTTGAAGTGATGATATGAACTATGTAAGTTTATATTTTCAGGGATACACGTAAAATAAGTATATAAATTATACGTAAAATGTGTGTTATATCTGTGCTAGGTAGTAGTAGGTACCTACTGAGCACCTTAACTAAAGAAATACGTTTTGAATCTTTAGATTATCTGGACGATAATGCCAGAATCGGCTCCGATGTAACCTTATAATTTAAAATTTCGCATTAGAACCAATCACATGTAGTTAAGAAGGGGACCGATGGACCAATTTTTGTAATGGCGGGTTGCATTTCCTATCTTTGTCGGCGGAGCGGTTTTTTGCAAGTCTCGCCCCTCCCCGACAGGACCCCCAGCCAAATTTATGGGATACATATTATTATGTATGGACGGCCTTCTTTTTTCTCTCGTTCATTTTCTGGCAAATAGACAGACGGCTAATTAAAATTCATTGATTTTAAATTGAATAGCTATTTCTTTATAAATAATGTTTTTGTGTTTAGTTGAATTTGAGTGGAAAAGGTAGCATCATTAATATTGTTTCAACTTAGTTTTTGATTGATAACCGTCCATTTCAGCTGTAAATTTGCATTAGGTTTACAATCTTTACCTCATAGGTACTGGGTTCAGCGTTTGGTTTCAAAGTCTGTCTAAACCTATCCGACAAATTTCTAAATCATAAATGAATTCTTACAATGTCTGTACCCGTTCAAATTTTTAAAAGGGTAAGTACCTACATTTAAATTACCTATAGATTACCTACCTACAATATAGTCATATTAAGTACGCCGATAAAATGCACTAGTAGAGGAGACCGTGAAGATCGACCTTCACCGATCTAATAACTCGATGAGACATATTTTTTATCAAATATAATTTATAAACAAATATGCCTATTGTGACTTGCCAATCGAAAAGTGTTCATAGCTATTTTTAATTATAATTTTTTTCAACACCTGCATTTGCAGGCAAGCCTATATGATTGGTTTTGTAATTAAAATGTCTTATTATGATATCAATTTCGATTGGTTAACAGATCAGTGTAGTTACCTACATTGACTTACCTATTCACATCCTTGCTAGGTAGCCAAATCACGTCACTGGTAGCCATGCACGGAAATAAGTAGGCAAACCTACCTAGGCATACTCTCTGTGTTAAAAACGATTAGTTAAGATAAAACTCATTCGGTTATCATAAGAGTGAAGGTGATGAAAGAAAATTGATTAAAATAAAAATAGCTATGAACACTTTTCGATAGGCAAGTCATCATAGGCATATTTGTTTATAAATTGTATTTGATAAGAAATATGTCTCATCGAGTTATTAGATCGATAGAGGTCGATCTTCCACGTCTCTTAAACTATACGAGTATACCCGTCACCTCACATAACGTCTCGAACAACATCAAGGCAAACTTTTCGCCCAAGTTTCGACGTGCGAACGTCATCGTATGTCAAACGTTTGACAGGCGACACCTCCCTATCCCTACCCCCTATGTGCCCCCCAATGACGTCATCCACCGGGAATATTGAGGAACCATCTCCCACCGCAATTTTCGATGTCTAATCAAAAATTTGACGTTAGAGAAATTGATGCCGGTGAGGGATGTCCGTTTTATTTTGCGATAGAGCTGCTATATTTTGGTATATTAGGTACGGCGGGAGGAAATAAACGAAGTTTTTAAGTTCAGTTAACCTTACTAGTCTATTTTGGTGAAATTTACATATATTCATTGTAAAGACTACCCGACCAATGGTTAGATGAGTAGTTGGACACCAGTGGATGAGGTTGAGCCAGGACAGAGGACAGTGTCGTAGTAAAGCCTTTACTTAGGCAGGCTAAGAGGCTTTTACTTATAGACAGATGGTGTCTTTTCAGAATTTGCTTGTATTTCCCATACCATCACTGGAAGAAGTACAATGTGTATAACGGAAAGGAGTATTGAAGTGTGTATAAAACTATAATGATATTGGAAGTAAAGTAAGAACACCAAGGTAAGGGAGAATTTTAGACAAGTAGACCTAAAGATAAAAAGTAAAATAGATGGTACAAAAAGTCTTAGTAGCTGTAGTTTACTTGTATACTTAGGTACCTATCTATATGTAGGTTCATATTTTGCACTTTACCAAACTCATATAATACGAGTACAAGTAGGTATATGTCAGAAAAACGTCAAATGTTAACGTCAAGGGAAAATGTTTGGTATTCTGAAGAGGGGCAACACGGAACGTCGTAAGACTGCCAACGTTTGATGGGATTTCCAACCCTGACTATAACTGCGTAAGAAATAGCTTTATTTGCTTTACAAATGTCGCTTACATGAGTTTACAGATGAATAAGCAGGAGTTTCATTAATCAGAAAACAGTCGCGACAGTGCAGTGCTCGTCGTGGCACTTTTTTTTTCTCTTGCGCCCTTAGATTGGATATTGGACACGATTTCCTGAGAAACAGGGGTGACGATGGGTGGTCGCTGATTTGAAGCTACGTTGCAGATATTGGCTAATCTAAAAATGCTCTATATTTTCATAGATAGAAAGGAAATGCTTATAAAATTGTGAATTGCCAACCAAAAAGCTACCTATAAATCTATTTTAAAAAATGTACCTATTATCAACCAGAAAGTCGCACTGAATTTCCAAAAAAGAACATTTAAACCATAGTAAAATGCACACTTGCTAAATTAAATATAAAAGTATCTGATAGAATGTATGAAATAAACAAAAATCTAAAGAAAAACTTGAACGTACAAAGAACAAGAGAAAATCCAGTTCAAAATCAGACTCGACAAAATTTACATTTTAATGCATAATTTAACTTATGTACCGTTCTTGGAGAGGGATGTATAAATAAATATTGTTATCTTCACCCCTCAGTCACTCTTTGCACTCCATCCCGCGAATCATCCCTCTGGGATTGGGGAGGTCCTCAGTTTCTTTTGTACTCTTTTTTTACTCACGAATAAATTTTATGTATGGCAAAATGGGGTGGCTTTTTAGATACCTACATCGGATTTCACTTGTGAAAACTTCTTGTTTGACATATACATACATATATGAATGGGGTAACCAAACCTGCAAGATAACAAAGGATATCTCACAGCGTGTGAAGCAGTTAGATACTCTGTTACGTAAATATGATCTTGATGCATGTATTTACAATTGTATTTTTCCCTTGAGGATACACTTAGTTGAGTAAATAGCACTTTAGATCCTTGATATAATTATTAATTTGATTTTAAATTACCAAGAAGGTTCAGGAGTAAGTTAAAAAATATACATCGAGTAAGTTCTGATTCTTGTGACATTACCACATGGACATTACTCTGAATTTATGATTCTCATTACTTCTTAACTTTAATCGAACGCATAAAAAGCTATTTCACTATAAGCACATATCCAGGCCGATCAATCTACACCTGACACTGGTATAGAGTAAATTTTAATTTCACGCATCTCCAATACATCTTACTTTCTAGAAAGATCGATCGAGTGGAAAATTGCACTGAATCGGCGTCAATATTTTGACAGAGGCAGAGTATCGTATTACGAAACAATCGATTTTGAAATAGCGCATTGTGATCGCTCGTAAAGTTAATATCCAGACGTTTGATAGATCGGTCCCGGGGTACGAGAATCAAACAGTAGCAGTTTCAGATGGGACTAACAATGGTGCAAGTTGTGCCACTCGGGACCAACGATATTTGGAGAATGTAGTGTATACTAGTTGATGAAGATAAAGGATGTGGTTGTTATACAATCGTGCAACAAAGTAAAATTTAAAAACATCCAAGTGAGCTGAATACCACAGAAATTAACAGTGGTTGCAGAAGGCACGGGAAACGGTTAGATGATGTTGTGAAAAGAGTATTATACCCAGCAGTGGGCTAGGAAGACAGGTGTCAACTCAGCTGAAAATATAACTAAAGGACTTGTTATCCAAAAAGGAAATTGTGTTCATAACTCCAGTGCTGCCTTATAATTTATAGAAATTGAAAATAATAATAATTGTTTCTTTTTTAAAAAAGGCATCTACCTACACCGTTTCCCCAACTGCACAATATCCATTCGGAATTGCATCGGGCTCTGTAAAAAGCAACTCTGCAACAGGATGATTAATGGTTTAGTAGCCTCAGTTGCGTATTTACGAAAACTATTTCTAGGCGATTGCTTAAGGAAACATTTAATAGGTTTTATCTTGAGTCTTAACACCAAATACTTGCAACACTTGAAAGAATTTGGAGCTTATTAGTCACCAGTTAGTCTTCCGTATCGCAGATAAAGTTTTGATCATGTAGATATTTCTAATAATTACGGTTAAGTTAAATGGCAACCTTTCACAGGGATTTAAAAAAATACTACATCATCAGGCACTGAGCGACTTTTTCATCTGGTATACTTTTCTTATAACTTTTACTATCTTGAATGCTAGTTAACGCCATGCCCTAACATTTCACAAAGGACTTACTTATGTATTAAAATTTGCTTTTCATTTTGTTTAAAACTGACATAGATATAACTCCTGACATCAGGGTAAATTATAAAGATTGCTAAATTCAGAAGCGCATAAGAGCATAGTTAGAGTATACATCGACCGCATTGACTTGAATATATTTTGACAAACAAGAGTTTATAAATACGCCTTTTCGCAAGGATTGCAAACTACGAGTTTTAAACAATGACAGCGATTGAAATTCTTATAAATGTGCCGAGGTTTAAAGGAGCCGCAGAAAATAAATTAATGATATTTAGTTTTTTGTAAACGAATAGTCGGAATGTGAAATATTTTTATAATAATATAATAATTTTTTCCAAAAATCATACAATGGCTTGGGAGGGAAGACTTAATGTTACATAATATCTCCAAACAGGTTATTATGAGATTTATTTGAGTTTAATTAGCTCGGATGAAGCTAGGCAGTGTAGGTATAAGCAACCTAAACACAGTTAAACCCAAAGCCAGGGTCCAATTTTATCACAGTTGAAAGCGAACAAAGAGAGGTACCAAGCCAATTCTTTGCACCGAGCGGGAAAAATAGTAGGAAATCCATTAATATCTGTCGCAGCGGCTCCTTGTTAAATGCATACAATACTCGGAGCTTTAAAAGACGTACAAAGGAGACTTGGCTAAATTAAAAGTTTTTCGATACGGCCGCGAGCGCGACACTGCGCGGAACTGGAGGACCGTAATTATTGTGGCCTAGGTATGGTTGGCATAAATAGAGATAAGGTTATATTTTTTTATTAACATACATACATCTTTTTA
This sequence comes from Carposina sasakii, assembly GCA_014607495.2. Classification (NCBI taxonomy): domain Eukaryota; kingdom Metazoa; phylum Arthropoda; class Insecta; order Lepidoptera; family Carposinidae; genus Carposina; species Carposina sasakii. The sequence goes on from CP053158.1 coordinate 9,682,682, forward strand.
TTAATAGTTAGAAATTATGAGTGTCCATCTGTATCCAACTTAGGTATTACTAAACAAAAGCTAGTATATTTTATATACATAACAGTCACAGCCACAATCTAGATGAATCATACAATTTTTCTGATTATATAAGTATAGATTGAGAATGAAGAATCAATAGGCTAGTAAGTAACTGTATAAATTACCACAGTGTATTATGATCGATTTTGTTAATCAGAAGACTTTTTTTATACCAAAAACCTGATGGAAAATGCAATACTATTCTGCTTTTATTAGGACGTGTTCCCTTACTCGTATATTTCCTTGTTTAAGTAGCGATAAAATATAGAATAGGTTTACTATTTAAGGATCGAATGTTAAAAAAACTTTTAGATTGAAATACATCTCCATTTTAGATTAAGTTTTAAAAAATCACGCATAATTCACTGCCGATGCTGACGCTACCATGCACGTCATCCGACACAGGTTTGTAAAGACACATTTAAGTGGAAAAAATCATAATTAATGATACAGTTGGCAGCTAGTAGGGCAGTGAATACTACTCGCCTTATTGTACTAACTCTATTCTGTGATTTTCTTGTGCCAGCTATTTTTTGAGTTCCGGATTTAAAAAGTTCTGTTTTGTTTAGCTAAACGTTATAATTGTAAAATAGGAGCTTCACTAGAATACATCAGCTGCATCTTCGATCACGTCATAAGTGTCGACTAAGGAACTCAGGCATTCTCTCGGGCGATAAGCTAGCAGCTTGTCACTGATCATGTGTTAATTATTTACGTCTGCTTCCACTATGCTTAACATTATGTTTCGGCTATCCCGTTTTGAGGGTTGATCACTGGCTAACTGCTCTATGACGGCTTTTACATGTACCTACTAATATAGAGCTGAAATCTTCCTCAGAAAAAAGAGTGCAAAATTGTAGTTGCCACGCTAGTTCCTACTGTAATTGCATTGCTGATGTAAATACCACGCTAGAATATATTTATTATAAGGCACATACTTTTATAAGTTTTTCATTGCACCGTATAAGAATGAATTTACAAAGCTTTTTGTTGAATTGAAGTATTATAATTTGGTATTACATTACTCATATCTATAGCATGAACGAACACCCACTAGTGAGACGACAATGTACAAGACCTTATTTTCGCGTAGGTAGAAATACAGATCTTTCCAAATGAATGCTCATTGTTGATTGAACCAACTTTTTATTGACAATAAAATTACATTCAGTACAAGATACTTAGGTGCACCACCCACTGAGTATTACGTAAGTACAATATTTTAAAGATAGTTAAACTATTTGAAATAGACAACGTGACTTACAAAATTGGACTATATTAATGGTGACTCGCCTAATAAGAAACTTATGGCAAAATAAAATAGCCAAAAGAGTAATAATTAATCATATTAAAATGATATCCACAAAATCAAAATTATAAGCTGATTGACAAGTCGATCGAACGTCGAAACAGTTTTTTACGTCAAAGAGAAGCTTTTAACTAGTAGGTTTCTTACGTTATGAAGAGACGAAGAAAGGGAATTTATTTACTCCAGAATATCACTACATATAATAAAATAAAGTAGCTTCCCGCTGTATATCTGTCCCTATGTATGCTTAGATCTTTCAAACCACGCAACGGATTTTGATTATGATTATGAAGGTTTACTTATATGTTTATACATTTGCTGATATTATCAGCACTGCACCCGTGCGAAGCCGGGGCGGGTCGCTAGTAAAATAATATGAAAAATGTTCACTTAATTTTAAATATATAACCTTAATTCCCAATAACCAATGAACCCAATCCCACGCCCAGCCTTGATTGACTTATCGGCTGGATCTCGCGTGGCAGCCCAGAATCATCGCCAGATAGCCAGATACCATCAGTGCTGACGATGACGGGTCCTGACGTACTGATGTGTCACCTGTCAATGTTTTGACGAAGGCTTTTATAAATACCAATACTGGAGTACCAAACAAACTTTGCATGTGGATGGAAAGGGATTGAAAAAATATCTGTGTTGAAGTTAGTGCTCACGTAGACAATGACGCCGCTTTGATTTGTATTGTAATATCATGTGATTTTAGGAACCTTGACTTGACCTTACATAGATCGAATAATTTGAATATTGAACTTGACTACCTATAATTTAAATTATATGTTTCAAACTGGCCAGTTATAAAAATATTACTCGGGCGATAATCTATCTGGTGCTCTCATCAGAATGTAAGTATTTCCTTCAAAAAGGTTTCAGATTCAGATCATTTATTTGCATAAATATAGGTACACAAAGATAACATCATTGAAAATTTAGCTCCTGCATATTTTGCCATTAATTGGCATGCAAATGTTAGTGGGTTAATATATAGGTAGATAGGATTGTTATCATAAGTTAATGTTAGAGCCAACCATCACATAAATGAAATAAAATAGGTGGCGTCGTTGAGATAATTTCTTCTTTTTCTAATTTGACAAAAATAATTATAATGTTTCCCAATTTTACAACTTTTGAGATCCTTTTCAAAACGTTTGTCCATACTGCATCAGATCCTCTATATATAAAAAAAAACTCTGCAGCATTACAGCACACATTGGATGATGTAAAGATTATTTCTTGTAAAAATGGTACAATCAAAGAAGAAAATGAGTATCCAGCAAAACCTTTTAAGAAGCAAAGTAATGACCACGATCAGCAGAAACCCATTCGAAATAACAAACGGCACCCTTTAGAAATATCGACCGATGAATTTTAATTACTCGAACAGCGAGCAATCTAAGCGGGACCTTGTGACCCATTTTAAAAGTTTTATTCCACCGATTGCCCAACAAGGGGAGTGATAAATGAATAACATCAATCAGACGATATTTGAGTGTTGCAAATTTTCATCCGCATCTGAATCTGAATATTTATCTCCAGTTTCGGATGATAAATAAAATCATGGTTCATTTGTTTTGGTATTCTTTGCATAGATATTGTCAAAGATAAATTCAGGGAAGTTACTAGTAAACTCTACGTAGAGTGACATCACGCTCCCACGATGGAAACAATTCTGCTTTGAGTTCATAGCCACCTAGATACATAGAAAGGTGTATATATCAAGTGTCAAAATTTTTTCAGCACATACCGTATCTTTCAGTTTGTATTAAAAATAAAAGATTACCTATATGGTACTTGAACTTAATATAAAATATTGCAGACATTTGTACTTGGTCAAGTAAGCCTTAGTACTCCAAGAATACTAAGATATTCTTAGAACAGAATATTCCATGGATTCAATCAACACAAATTAACTAAATTTACTGAATTTAACTAAATTATAATAAATTAACAGAGCTATATTGTGATGTAACATTATAATATAAAACAAGACGCTAAAACTGAATGAACATCTGAAGTTTTGTAAATTGCCCTACTTTTCTATCAAAAGGTTTTTTTTAGCAAGAGGTGAAGTTTTTACAGGAAATGATAAAAGGTTTTCCATTTTGGAAGTAAATTGGAAATGCCACTCCACGAGGGGCTGATATAGAGTCGTCAAGATGTTGATAGGCGGCTCGATATCGGATTATTGGTGCGAACAAAGACTCTGACTCTGAGAAAGGTACCGACATACCTCTGGCATATAATTCACGAACTCATTTACCTTTAATTATATAAGGTGTTTTAACAATTAATGATTAGCTTTAGACACGAAACTAGATAGGTAAAAAGAAACAACTTTCACTGTGGGAACAACTCCGAAATAGTGAAAAAAATATCAGCTGTTCCATACATTTCAGTGCAGTAATTATTCAAGATACTAACCTGCAGAAACCATTGATATCCTACATCATCGTAGGCATTAAATACAAAGTATTTTAAAAAAAGCTCAAGATATAACTCTGTCCATATCTCAGGCGAATACTGCAACGATTCTAGTTCTAGAATTCAGAATTTTTTATCAGATTTTTCTATCTCTGCATAGTCGCTTCTGTGAAATTAAAATACTCTTTGTCTTCGAACCCAGCCAAACCTCTCAACAAAGCACTTTCATAAGAAACTTTTAAGTGAAATGTTGATTCCAAAGTAAGTGGGAAATTCAAGCTGACACTCAGAGAGATCATTCGAGAGATTTCTATTATATTTGGATACCTCGTTAAGGTGACTCCGTGCTCAATAATAATTCCAAAACGCATATACCTACTGAGTTTATTTATTAAAGTTTCGAGAAAGTTTTACGCAATTTGCGAGTCCCACGAATTTCTTGAAATCTAGATAGATCGCGAACAATGTTTCAAAGCTTCAACGTAACAGTCATTCCAAATTCAAATTGGACAGTTCATCGTTCACACTTTGCCTATATATTTGACACTAGTGGATGCCTCCATCTCTGTCCGCGCCCGATCGTACATACTGCAGAACAAACAAAATGTTGAAATTGTCCGGGATAAAAATGTTAACCCGGGATAATGCCTATGTGTTATTTTTTTTTTACACTTAAACACATTAGATTTTTATTTACAAATATGACATATTATAAGTAACTAGGATTAAAATGTAATCCTAGCAAAGTCCACTGTTATTCATATATGTAAGCTATATTATCTTGAAGTTTCATTAAAATCCATTCAGTAGTTTTTGCGCAAAAGAGCAACAAACATACATACATCCTCACAAACTTTCGCGTTTATAATATTAGTCGGATTATTATGAGTGATTGAAATGTGTGTGTTTGCCAAATTATCTGCAAAGTGGCAAAAAAAAGGAACTACAGTCACCACGTTGAAATATCATTTCGTTCGGTAACACACGGCGACATCTTCATTTTACTAATAAGTTGGTAAATCGACTAGAGAAATGTGACACACATACGAGTAACTAAGGGTTTCCACACATGCTGCGGTGTCGATTCACGATGCGACGTCGTCGGTTCGTGGAAATCTACTCGTATCTACTTATTTGTTTTTAGTTAGTAAAAACGTTATAATTCATCCTGCATTGTATTGACGACACGGGTGGGTAAATAAATATCTTATTTACTTTTATTACGATGGGCGCGGCGGCGGCGGTATATTCTATAAAATAGGCATTCATAGGTCGTCGTCGTCGTAGTAACATGTAATCGGTGAGCCAGCCCCACCGTCAGGTTCCACGTCTCGGCTCCGTAAGTCATGGCTAGTAGAACGCACTGATCAAACACCTTGGTCTTGAGGCATTGTGGCAAGGATGACTCAAAGATATGACGTAACTTCCCAAACGCTGCCCAGCCAAGCTGCACTCTTCTGGTGATTTCTCCCTCGAAGTTGTCTTTACTCAACTGCAATATTTGCCCAAGTTATACATATTTCTGAACAACTTCTAGGGCTACACCTTCGACGGATATCGGCTCAGGGATGATATGACCTTGGTCTTGTCCAGGTTCATCCCGAGTCCCACACGCCTCGAGGCAGCATTGAGACTAGACAGCATTTTTTGTAGGTCCTGCAGCGATTCAGCCATCAAAACTATATTGTCTGCAAAGCGGAGATACGTGAGACATTCACCATTGACGTTGATACCTAGTCCATCCCACTGTAGCATCTTGAAGACGTCCTCCATCGCGTTGGTGAAGAGATTCGGGGATATTACGTCACCCTGTCTCACACCTCGGATTAATTGGATCAGTCTAGTTTGGTGGGTTTGGACTTGAACGATTGATAGGTAATATTAAGTAAATATAGAATAACAGTATAAGTTCGCTATGATACTGTTATAGTACACACACATATATATATATATATATATATGAATGGGGTAGCCAAAGCGTTCGCTAAAACTTATGCAAAACTTCCTACCTATATCGGCCAAGATCACGTTAGTCACGCTCTGTTGTTTCCAATCATTGACTATGCTGATATCTGCTACCCAGATATTACAGAGGAACTCTAAGATAAGTTGGACCGCCTTCTCAACATGTGTATTCAATATAATTTTTGGATTGCGTAAATATGACCACATATCCATATGCAAATATCGTGCACAGCTAAACTGGCTCAATATTAGACATCGACGTAATCTTCACCTACTTTCCTTCTTGTTCAATACCCTGAACCATCCTCTTGCTCCCTAATACATTTCCGAATGCTTCGATTTCTTCTCCTCCACATAGACCACTCCGGTCTAGCCGCAACAAAACCCTCCGTGAGCCCGAGCGCAATGCTGCTTTGTATTCTGACTCGTTTACTGCTACTGTTCGCTTAGGGAACGATCTACCAGTGACGATTCGGGAGTCTTCTAATGTGGAGGTATTTAAGTCGAGAGTAACTGAGCACTACAGGAGAGTCCAGAACCTGGTCCATGTCTAATGTCGTTTTATGTGTAAGTATGTACTAATTATATAATTAAGTGTGCTTAGCTACTAATGTTTGTTATTTAATATTTATTTTTATGTATAGCCTACCTATAAAATTGTTTTGACCATTGCGCTACCTGTACATTCTCACTACAAATATTGTGTTGACTGGTAGAGAATGCTGCATAGTATTAAAAGTCCGCCATTATACAAACCTTTAGACGTGCAATAAATTTTTTTTAAAAAGCGTCATCTGGTTTATTCCAGTAATGCCCCGCATGAATGCAGGTAAAATATTGCCATAACAATTTTATTGTCTCAAGTACTCGTAACTGCCTAAGACTCAAAGATTGTCCCGTTTGATCTTGCATCCCGCGATTTCCTAATACTCGTATCTAATTCCTTTTGTATTACCTAATATGAATTTACCCTTAGATAATAATGTCAGCCAGTAAATAGTCAGTTAAAATTTGACAGAGAAAAATAACAGCGCGGGAAAACGACTGACATAGACCCAGCGTCGATCAAGGCCGGAGGCCGACTGAGGGAGGGTGGAGGGACGTTTATTTCCATACAAATATGAGCGGGGACTAGCTTAAATTGAAAGAGCGTAAGCAACAAAACATATTTTCGCGTTTTAATTAAAAACTACACAATATGTTTAAAATGTGCAACCATACTTTTTTAGAGTATGTTTAGACAAGTCTATTGATATAAAAATTGAGGCTTAAATCGCTCTGGTTTGCCTGTAAAATAAACAAATTTGATAAAATAGAGGTATCTTTGACACAATTTTTTATCGTAAAAAAGTCTATGAATCGTATTTCTGTAACCATAAAAAGTGAAATAATATAGTGTAGAATTCGATTATTAAATATCACTTTCCTATATATTGTAATGGCTTAGAAAAATCGACTTAACTAACGCCAAGTTTAGCGATTCGTCATCTTAAGTACTTCAAGATTTCATATCTATGATATGGTACATAGAGATATAGGTATACCCTTTAGTATTCTATATGTGGTCTAGAATTTATATGATTTATTTAATTATGATGATGACCTTATTATGATCTTTATGATTTCCAATAGTATAGCAACAATAAATTCCGGTAATGCGAACGAAGTCGCGAGTGTTGGCTAGTGTCAAATAAAACCATTATTTATTGAAGCACAAAAAATAATGTCTCTACAATTTAATGACACGGTTTCATCTTCATTACGTTTCGAACCAATATCTTCATAGTGCTGTCCGGAATCATTACATTTGACTCATGTAGGTCTCGATAAGCGACAGATTCAGCTAACTATTAAAAAATAACTCTGTCACTAGCTATTAATCAATCGGTCGATAGCATTCGAATGGGCGGGCTGTGTTGTAAGCCAAGTGATTTATTTTATAAGTCCAAATACGATTGAAAGAGTAACGCAACCAGTTTAGATAGGACCATTTCTTTGCGTGGATCGCTCGCTGCTGCAGTAGAATTGGGGGTTTATGAGAGGTTCTTCTACATTTGTTGCCTTATATTGGTGATGGTCGATAGTGACCGCTGTATTGACATCGCCCTGTGCACAATGGGCAATACATTTATCAGTACATCGTCGATAGAGAGCTTTAATATGAACTTTTGATGCCTAAAGCTGTATGTAACCCTTTGTGTGGTTTATCTGGGATCTATAGGGACTTATATGTGAATGTGGTGGTTGACTGTGTTTCAAATAGTAGGTAATTGCCCAGGCATCGATTTCTAAATGTATGTTCAGAAACTTTTTAAAAACTTGCACGTGGCCACATTATTAAAAAAATACCTGAAAATATACATATTTATCTATTCTATTCTCATTCAGTCGTAAAGTACCTACAGATCTTTTTCATAATTATTGAAACGACTTTTTACTTTTAAGCCTCATTTACAGGATTTTTCTTAACTGTAAGTACATTATAATTGACGCAACAAATGGACTTGAATTTTAGAAACATTGTTTAAGTTTTCACTAGTATATAAAATAATGGCATATCAATAATTTTATTATTCTAATATATTTAAATAGACTCTTTAGTGTTCAAGAAAATGGTATCATGTAGGTAAATGGGCCTTTCGCCCTCTAACTTCGTAAATTATTGCCTTTTATTAGTTACTCTACTTATTGTGTTAAAATGTGTTTCTAAAATGAAAATACGTTTCCTTTATTGAAAGATATTTCGAAATCAATTTTGGCATTATTAAATACATGTGCTGACATCTATTTCACACCCACGTTTCAGCCAGTTTGTTATACAAAAAAATCAGTAACGCCATCTATTGTTGAGTAGCAAAACTAGTTTTCAGACGTGTAGCGTACCTATGGAGAGTTTAAGAGCGTACCTCGTGTCATGGCACTTTTTCAGAGTTTTTAGATAATCGTATAGAGGTTGTTTTAACATAGTTACAGATGGCGATTTTTAAACTACAGCGCCAATCGTGCCTTTGAGATAACCGTGATGAACTGTTGCTGTAGGTAAGTTGTGATCGTCTATCTGCGTGTGATGGTTTAGTTTAAGGCTCTTTAGGGGTTTGGCCGCGTGCAGAGTAGAATTCGTACCACCCCATGTCTGCCCGTGGATATCGTACGAGGCGATTAAGGGTTTCCGGGAGGTGGGCAGCAGCGCCTCTCGTGTTGACAACATAGTCCAAAATACAAACTACGGTCACCAACCCGCATGCCCAGCGTGGTGACTATGGGCAAATACCCCCCAGTCTTGTGGCGTGCCTTGGGGGAGGCCTACGTCCAGCAGTGGACTGCAATAGACTGATGATGATGATGATTCTAGGGTTTTAGGATACTATTAGCGTTTGTTTGTCACCGTACCTACGTACACCAGACAGATTATTTTCCAAGACAGGAAATTAATGTCGACGTATACAGGTTTGGTCGTCAACGTTCCCGAAAACTACGGAATCTCCTCATCATCACGATTATTTTTCTTCATGGAAGCATACGTGGGAAGTGTCTGGTTCCCAAGATATTAGGGTCCAAACTTGAGTACATAAATAGACTGCGTTTTTCTGCATAAATGTACCTATACATAGACGCGCGTAGCGAGATTTTTTTAACGAGAAATAATTAATATCTGTCCATCAAAAAACGAGCATAAACACTGGACACTATAAATTTCGCACGATCAAGTAATATATATTTTTTGCAAGGAAAAACATGTATATTTGCCAAGATGGATATACCTATACATATGAGTAGGTACTGGACCTATTATGTTGTAGTCACTAAGCTATAGGCAAATATTAAATGTAGTCATTTTGTCTTGTAGATCATCTAAGACCGACTCCTACGGCCCGCTAAGGTATGCAGATACTACAGATACCTACAATCCATCCTCTACCTACATTACATTATGCAGGAGACCAACGTAGCATATCCGTTTCTATTCAAGTCACCACAGCTTCATTCACATCGCACTTTTCTTTGTTCAGTTATCCCATCACATATTACTATACTTCCTAATAATCTCATCGGTGTTCATTTTTCTAGTGCCAACATAGGTAGGTATCTATTGGAGATTTGTTATTTATATCATATCTATATCAGTATAGGTGAGAGCTTCTCTCTCAGCTAATCACCCGATAAATCTTTTAAGACTTTGTGATTGCTTACATTCAATGTGCTCAGAAATCTATCTCCTGGTTATATGGGTAAAAGGGAAAAATCGCTTGCATTGTTTGCATTCTTCAGGAGGCATGGTTGATAAAGTTGAAGTACCTAATACTTCATCATCAAAATCTGAATTAGTTATTCACCAAAATCTTTACATAGATATATAAAGTAAAAACAACAAGGATGTGGTTTATGACCTAATTAATATTCATAGGAAATTGACAATGCGCTGTTGACGGTTGAAAGGGCAGACTAGCGAGCGGATGGCTAATATTGACACTGATTGGGTCAGAAATGCCCTGATTTCATGATACTCGTATTGGCAGTTGTAGGTTTACAATGGATCATTGCATATCTTTTTTGTCTTTACTTCATTGCCTTAGGCGGCCTTTTTAAGAAGGTTTAGGAGATGGGTATACCTACCTTACATTCAGTACCTGATATCTACTTACCTTATTTTTTATATCTCTGCATTCAGCTACCAGCACTGCAGCAAGATCCTGTTCCCATGCTTGTAGCTTCAGGTAATGTGTATCCCAATTAATATTATAAATGCGAAAGTAAGTTTGTTATCTCTTCTCTTAGTGTCAATAAATGAAACGTCTCTAACTGTGCAGTTAGACATGAGCAGGTTAGTAGTTAAATTTAATAATTAATTAGCTAATCGTGTCTTTAAGATCATCAATTTATAGTTATTATTGCGATATTTAGACCTGCTTACTATAAATAGCTTTGAAATTTGACAAAACAAGTCAAGGTTTTCCTAAAATTGAAGACGGATGATATGATGATCTAATACTGATAGATATCAAACATTCTATTGGCTGGTGCTCAATTTCCATAAGTATTTACTGTATGTACGTACAGTATTAGTAATAGGTATATAACGAAATGCAACACACGTACTTACCGCTGCAATGTGCTTGCACAAAATCATCCCTGAGAGTCAAAGCTTAGTAGCTTTAAGAGGGTGCCACGTGAATAGGATTTCACTATGAAGTCATGGCCGAGCCACTCCCTTATAACGTATCTAACTAAAGCAATGCGATAGTAACGCAAAAGCAAAATATATAGAATCGTATTACGTAACAGCAATCGTGAAGGAATTTCCAATTATAACGCAAAAATTGTAGGTACAGTTTCGTTTTGCTATCGCCTTGCTACTGCAAGATACGTAATCAGCCTACTGGATGTGCCTATGTGCTTGGTAAAGATGTAAGGTTATCCTTTCTAAGTTTTACCATTATTTCTTATAGCAAAGATTTAATTATGTATTGCGTGGAGAAGAGGCCTATACTCAGCAGTGGATGAGTGTGGACTGATTGATGATACACATATACCATAGCACCACCCCATATCTGTCTGTGGGTATCGTAAAAGACGATCAAGGGTTTCTGAAAGGTGGACAGGTAACAACTTCCTCAATCACAGTAGCCTTGTTGCTGGCCCTGGGAGAGGCCTACGTACAGTAGTGGACTGTAATGTGGTGGTGGTGTGGACATACATATACAACACGCAGCTGGGCTCCGAAAAGGTTAACCAATACTGCAGGATCACATAAGAGCCAAATTACCATCTCATCGACCGAGAGAACGCCCCTGAGTTCCTCAGTCGACTCTAATGACTTGCTCGGAAGGAGCAAATGCAGCCGATGTATTCTACATAGTTAAGCCCCGGATCGGTACAGGATTTATTTTACTTGTTTGTAGTAAAAACATAATAACAAAGTACGAGTCGTGTATTGATTGCTAGCATTTTATTTATTTGAACCCTCAACCCTCCACTAAGGTAGTAAATAGGGTTGTAATGCAAGGTTTATTTCCGACCATAAACGCACCTAATGGTGTCAATTTCGATAGTTTATGACATGTTTCATGACGTAGCTGTACCAGTTGTTTTTTTACTGCTAATGATAGCATTTGGTGAGTGCTTGTGGTTTTCGTGCTTGCCTCCATTATTTATGTGGCCAAAATCAATTTTTTTATTTGATTTTTCATAACTATCTATATTCTTAAGTGTTTCTACCTTATAGTGGCTCTATCAACTCGAGTCTGCAATTTTCAACAAATTTAACAAGCGTCAATTAAATTGTTTACTTATTTATGCAATAGAACATAGACAGATATTGTAATTAAAATCAGAATTGAGGATTTTATTAAATATTTTGAAACCCACCGCCGCGCGGGTTTCTCGTAGGTGTCACATTAACATGTTAACAATCAATCAAATCCATAGAAAAATTATAGTTAAACATTGGTAAGTGTAAAGCTCGGTACTAACCGACCGTTGTAATGTTAATATTACACGACGAGCAGTCATGCAGTCAGTACGTAGTGTTACGGGGAAATCAGCGAGCAACGAACCGCTTTTACATAGATTTTGGTAGATACTGGGTGTAATACCCTGTTACGACGGTTAGTACCGAGCTTTTAGAAACCGGCTACTTTAATTTTTCTAATATGTTCATGTAGTATTCATGAAGACTTGTTAATTTCTTCAGATTTCATGCACACAAATATTATATTTTACATATTTCATGATAAATAGGAACATATTGTATTCATTATATTATTATACAGCGTGTGTAACAGTACAGGTTATGTTAAATGAAATGCTATGAAAATGGCTCTTAATAAAGAGCCTATTCCAAAAATATGAGACTCTAAATCACATGTCCATTTTTCAAGATAATAATAAAATACAAATTATTCCTGAGTTATTAAGGAATTCTCCATACTTACCTACTATCTAAAAAAGAAACATGGTGATTCCGAGTCTAAAATTTTGTGGACAGTTCTTTATTGAGAGCCATTTCCATCACATTTCGCTTAACATACCCCTTTTGTTACACCCTGTATACATATAATGCATTATAGCAGTAAGCCCAACTTGCACCAAGCAACGTATGATTCATTGAATTTATTTAAATAACGTCCATCAAACACTATATACTAACATGAAGAGCTTTTTGTGTGAAAAATAAGCAAGATGCAAGCGGATACACAAATCTATGATACGCATTTGGTGCAAATAGGGCTAAATGAGATTATCTTCAAGTTACGTCGTCTTCTCTTCTGAGTTTTCTTTTTTTATTATAGTAGCGAGGTCTTCCAGCCGTGAGATACCTGTAGAGACGAGCTTCTGATGTGGACAAAACTACAAAAGCCCGGATCTACAGGGTAGATCACGAATGTGCCATTATATATTTATTCTTTTTTTATTTAGTGTTCATTAGTTCCTTTTTCAAGAATTCGTTTTTCTTGTAGATGATCTTCGGTTGTTTCGTTTTTTGCAGTAGATTTGTGTGTGGCTGCGAAGTCACGTGTTTCATCTGAAACTTTTAAACAAAGATTTATATTAAATTATGTAAGTTTTAGTTTGGTTATGTCGAACATTCATGAAAACATACATAGATAGTAAAGATAGTAGATATATCTATAGATAGGTATAGGTATGTTGTTAGCTTATAGTTTTATTTATGAGATTTTGCATAAATCAAACTTAACTTAGATATGCTAAAACCAAGTTAAACCTTCAATCAAATAGTAATTTGTGCAAAATAGGGAAAGCACAACATAGTCTTGTAGGTACTATAAATGCATGATTTATTTGCATGGAATTTCTAAAGCCCCTGCACACAATAACTAAGCGAGTGACATAACTCCATGTTGGATGTAATTAACATGACAGGGGCGCGTTTAATATGGAAATCTCGTTACTCATCGTGACATACTATAATTCATAATTTATTACTTCACAAATAACGTCGCTGAAACTTGGCCAGATTTTTAAATTTGTTATATAAAGTAACATAATATCCCTTCTGATCTAAAGCTAGAAACATAATATTTGAACACTTCCTTTTGTGACGTATAGGACTACTACTAAGAAGAATTCCCGAAATCCCCACGGGAGCCAAAAATAACAGAATTTCTAAAACGAATAAAATTTTGGGTGTCCACTATAAAAAATATAATCCAAACAAATCCGCAACCTTGTAAGTAATATTTATAACCCGACTCGGTGGAAATTCGGCAAATGGTACATGGGAAGACTAATGAAAAAAATTTGCCCTTTGTGGTCAACAGATTCAATTTACCGACAACGCGTTTTCCCCAGCGAGAGATAGCATGACGAAGGATCACAAATCAAACGAATCGGCATTGAGCTCCCTCGGGAGGCATCCGCGAAAAAAATCTCGGCCTTTCCGCAAATCATGGGCACCATTGTATACCGATAATGTACTGGGAGAAAGCGGGCCAACAAAAAGGTTCACTTAATTGCACGAGGGAAGAGACCTGAAAGGCTTCGGGTATTGTTTCCCGAGCCACCTTTGTGCTCAGTTCGATCGCCTGACTCATCAATTAGCTGGATTGACGCTACAGCGATTAAGACGTAGTTCTTCTACACTAATTTGAGACGGAGATCGACTGAAAAATAGGATGGTTTACAGTGCACTTCGCCCATGATCGTGTTGTCATCAATCTACCTTTCAGATTTCGACACCCTTTTAACTAACAAATTGGCTAATGTTTGGGATAAAATCTAATGTTGGTAATCCAAAAAAAACTGTTTACTATTCCTATATAAAGGTATTTGTAATTATGAATGAAATTAAACGTCCTCATACTAACTACAAACGAGAATATTTTTACTATAGGTAGGTACTACACACATGTAACCTTCAGGTAATTACTGAAAACGATGCTACTACCGCTGAGAAGGCGGGTAATAGCAGATTCTACACTATTAATGATTATGTGCTTTAGTTAGGATTTACTAACATTGCCGAATTAAGTGTACTAAATGAAGCTCATTTATAATTCCAACAAGAAGTCCGTATACGTATCTTCGAGCAATTAAGTGGAATAAAAGAGAACTTAGTATTTGTTTTGGGCAACTAGGACCTTGGTTTGATAATACTGTTTAGTAGAGTCATTGGTTTATGTATAACCTAAGCAAAAATCCTATCACCGTAAATTTTTGCAAAAAAAAAACTATAGTAGTTTTTTATACAGACATCTGCCTAAATTAGTGGCAATTCCACATATTATCTTGTAGAAAGTGTATACCACCTCCATTTACATTTCAAAACTCAATATATTCTTAACAAAATACAAAATCACATTCATCACAACAATTAGATTCAGTTATAACAAAAATTACTGTGAATTTCAACTTGATTTGTCTCTGGCCTTACTCGGCAGAATTGTGCTGAAATCTCCGAGTGCTCCCCCCTACCCTTCCCATACCCCTGGCTCTGTGTAGTGTCCTCCTGCCATCATTAATCAGCCGACTCCGAGCAAACAACGTTCTCGAAACAACTTTAGAGCTGTTCCATGTCGATAATTCAAGTAAACTATCGTAGATATGAACGATAACTGCCGAGAGATTTGGCTGGGAAACGGTGGTGGTTAATTAGATTGGGATGTTACGGTTTGAAATAGTTTACTACGTAAGGTTTTGAATAATTTTTATATATGTCTGGTATCATAAATGGGAAAAAAATATGTCTACCACACTCTGACTGGCTGTCTGTCTTTATGCCAAGATTATAGGGCAGACGGATATTTATCATAATTACTTGTAATAGGTTTCAGATACGTGGAAAATTTACGTTTGTTTTTTACCAAATCACTAAAAAGTCTTCCGGCGACTCGGAACGCTCGAAACTCGGACCGCGGTCCCAATCGCCGGATACCGTTTTTGAATCCGTCGACTGGAACCGTAAAATATCTGAGGTAAATTGTACAGTTACCAGAAAATTTTTAATACCAAAATTTTGTAGGCAATGCAATACTTAAATATATAATAAAAATAATTAAATGAAATTAATGAAGTGAAATTTACTTAAAACAAATACATATCTAAATAGAAATCAAAGTAATAAAAATCACCAGTTTAAACATCTATCGGCGCGAACTGATTCCGGTGACAGTTCATTTACAAAATAATTATTTTAAAAAAACTAAGAGAATATTATTTATATACAATAACAACAATGCATCACTACAGTAGTATTTATTTTAGCTCTCTCGATCCCTCGTGAAGTATACAGTAGACAAATACACGTTGTATCCAAATTGCCGGTTTTTATAATATGGAAAAGCGGTCGTACAAGAAACGGAATGATTCTGTTGGAGCAAGAAAAGTAGACTTTCCGTATAGCAGCCGATGTTGAAGTGCCTAAAAAGTACCAACATTTGTTGCTTGCTGACTACAGAGAAAGAAGAAAGCGCATTTTAGTGTTCGCTGGTGAAGAAATGAAGAAATACATAAAGACATGTAAGCGTTTTTTTATTGATGGTACCTTTAAAATCTGTGTCAATACTTTCTATCAACTTCATACGCTACATTCAGATGTAGGAAGTACTGAAACCCACTTGAATATTGTTCCCGTAACATATTCATTGTCATACAATTTAAGTATAAGATAATTAATAGTTAATGTGTAAAAGGCAAATTCTATTTAAATTGAAATTAGTTATTAAACTTTTTGTAAGGAACTGGTGTGATATACAGATTGTGATTTTTTTAAATGTTTGTTAAAGTTAAAAATATTTTTTATATTGTTATTATAATTTATAGTACCTTACATATTTGCTATTTGTATGTGGTATTAAAACTGATTTTTTTCAACAATCTGTCGGATTAAAAACGAATATAACGAAGAAAACATAAAAAAAAATTTCTTCTAACTGCTTCTTACTCGTACTACAAATCGATCATAACAATAGATTTTTTTATCCATATTGAGCGTGGTCCCAGTCGCCGGAAGAAAAATATTAAATTTAATAAATCCGGCGATTGGGACCGCGGTCCGAGTTTCAAGTGGTCCGAGTCGCCGGAAGACTCTCACTAAAAATTAAATTAATAGTCGGTACTCCAGAATATGGTATCGACATGTAAAAAAAATTCTGAACCTGTATAATATATAATCTATACGGGTTATACAATCATATAAATGTGAAGTGTGTGTATGTGAATAAGTAATCTCATTATATTTATTGCGAATTTAATGCTTAGTTTTATGCTTTGCTTTCATAAAACATTAAAATTGCTTGTATAAATAAACGAACACCAAAACCATATGTTACTCTAATATACTCTACTTTATTGCTTCGATAGTTATTTTATCGACAACGTACTTCTCTAGAGCAGTCAAAGTGAGGATTTCAAGACGTAAAATGGAAGCTTCGCCATCAGCTATCTCTTCTATTGGATTAGGGGACTAAAGTTGTACTGTATAAACCGATAAAGAAATATCTGTTTATATTTTAAGACTTATTTTCCTTTTATTTTAAAAAGCTAAATTTTTTTGGTAAAATTGTTTTGGTTTGAAATTTACTAAAAGGACGGGTTCAGGATATTCTTACATAAAGTCCGTATTTATAGGTAAGTATAGGTAATTATATATTTTAGAAAAACAAATTTGTAATAGGCGGCTATGAATTCAATAAAAAATTAACATTTATTTTAGGAAATGGAGAAGGAGACGAATTGATGTCAAAAGCTCTGAAAACTACTCCAAGCAACTCCAAGGTTACTAAATTACATAAAAAAGTCATGTCACGTCAGATTTATGAGTAGTCAATTACGAAATTGTTATAAAGGTGTATTTTGCGCTTCTAATTCAAATAAAATATAATAACGTTCATTTCAAAAAGGGCGCGGCGATAACTTTGAATATAGATCACTGAATCTTACCTGTGCAGAATTGTTTTCGCTCGGTTTTCTCATATATGCATGTTTTCTCGCGGGACCCGAATCATTCCGACCCAAATGTTACATTTCAATATGCTGACTCATAAAGGAATGAGAAAGTGGAGGTGGCACAGCGGGTTTTTCATCGGTTGACACCACGGGCCGATAACACCGTGGTGTCAACTACACAAGGACCTTTTTTGATTTGCGCGATGGGCACCATGGTGGATTATAGTTAGTGGTGGTGTCAATTGATCAATAAGTCTTTTGGACTTCGTCGTTTGACACCATGGTCCTAACCAACTTTTTCAATAAACCTCCTAAAATTTTGTACTGACCAGTACAGAAATAACATTTCTTATTTTTATTCTTGCTAGTCTTAGTCATCTTTACTTTAGGACCATGGTGTGAAACGACGAAGTCTAAATAAAAGACTTATTGGTCGATTGATACCACGGTGTCCATCGCGCAATTCAAAAAAGGTCCTTGTGTAGTTGACACCGCGGTGTCCTCGGGCCGTGGTGTCAACCGACGAAAGACCCGCACAGCAGGGCTTGCTCAGCACATATAGCATAACTATAGGTACTAGTCCAGATAACACTATTCAAATGAAAATCGAAATGGGTACCTAAACAGTTCGCTTTCAAATTTTTTCATAACGATTGAAAATTTTAATGAACTGTGTGGTGTAGTAACTTTTTTAATATTAGTTTATTCATTATTTATTAGTGAGCATCTTGTTTTTATAACTTATTTAAAAATATTACGAATGTATTATTTAATTTTCAGAGATGAGACGATGGTTCCCTCAAAACACACGCTTGTCGCGCGGATGAAGGGCAGAAGGGAAAGCAATAGTGAGAAGTAATTGTTGGTCCATGATTGGTTCATACTACGCAGCGTTAGCTACATTAGCGTTCGTAAACTCCACAACTCATTTTTGTCCTTCCTTCATGTGCTGACTCCAACAAACATAACTTTTACTTCGACCCCATATTTTACGAGAAAGCAATATGTCCCCCTAGATGTATGTTATACTAAATTTCAAATTTGCAAAGTTTTGAAAGGGCTGGGAACTTTGGTTAAGCTGAAGATTTGAAAGAAAAATTTTGTGCTTCACAAGCAGATCTCGTATAACCTACATATTTATTTCTTTATTTATCACGAATATAAATTATAATCAGCAGTAAAAGAGGAAGGAACGAACAGGATAAGATTCAGCTAGGGTTGGACGCTTACAACATAGGACTCGTTATAGAACATTATAATATTAATGTCAAGTTTAATTCCAATAATGTTTTTTTTTCATGTATAAAACTTAATTATTAGCTTACATTAATTTAAGATTAGACCAATTGAACGGAATTCTCGGATGTTATTCAAAATGGCCATCGCTTTTGTAATATTACGTAGTATAAGGTACAATATGCCAATGTGCCTGTTAGTATTAAATGTTCAAACTTTGCTATTTCTACATACACGAGCAACACATTTAGCATTTACCACAAAACGTGTGTCCTTCCCAAGCTAATGCCATTAACAAAACTTTGCCCTTAATAATTTACCTAATGAGTCAACTTTACGCACTCCCTCACCCGAATAGGGAGTTAATTCAAATTCGCCAGATTTGTAAACTTCCAGACATGTTAATAGTGTAAAAATCAGGTATACATACCTATTTTACCAAAAAATATACATACGTACACATAATCACGCCTTTATCCCTTACGGGGTAAGCAGAGCACTAAGGGCCGAGAGAACCGCATGGTGCCACTTCTGACCAATTTTTAGAGTAATATATATTTATACATTACAAGACTTAAAATTAGATACAACTTTCCATAAAAGTGCTTGCGCCGTTTCAATACTCAATACTCCATCATTTATTGCATTAATTAATAATTTACAGATAACATATGACCCTGCTGGGCACAGCAACATGGTTTTAGTATGGTAGGCAGACTGAAGCATTTCACAATCCGGTTAATTTAAGATTCAATTTTAAGGTTAATTTAAGGTTAAGGTTTGACTGTGGGATCCGTGATTCTGGAGTAGCCTGTGCTGATGCGGGGTTTCTCTAGGATATATCAGTTGCACCTCCTTCCGTGCATGTCATAAGAGTCGACGAAGGAACTCGAGCATTCTCTCGGGCCATACGTTAGCTGGTCACTGGTCATTTACATCTGTTCTCGCTATGCTGAGCGTGGATATGGGACCCTTTATGATCTTACATTTCTGGCTACCCCATTTCGGGTACACAGCCGTATGTGTGTATATACAGGATGTAACAGAAAGGGTATGTTAAGCGAAAAGCTATGTAAATAGCCCACTATAGAGAACCTATTTCCAAAATTTGAGACTCGTAATCACATTTTTATTTTTCAAGATTGTATGAAAATTTCTGAGATATTTATAAATTGTACATACTATTGGGAAAAAAAAAATGAGATTTCGGGTCTCAAATTTTGTGGATAGGTTCTCTACAGTGGGCTATTTACATAGCTTTTCGCTTAACATACCCTTTTTGTTACATCCTGTATATATACAGGTGTTTTTTGGTCGTCAACATTCCCGAAAACTACGGAATCTTCTCTTCATCACGATCATTTTTCTCCATGGAAGCATATCTGGGAAGTGTCTGGTTTCCAAAATATTGGGGTCCAAAGATGAGTAAATATAGGTAGACTGCGTTTTTCTGGATAAATGCACATAGACGCGCGTAGCAAGATTTTTTCACGAGAAATAATTAATATCTGTCTATAAAAAACTAACATAAACACAAGACACTATAAATTTCGCCCGATTAGGTCGTATTTTTTTTTACATAAACTTAATTTATTTGATGTATAGAGAACGTACCCTTCGTTAATATATACAGGGTGTTTGTGACAGCCAGACAAATATTGATATGGTGTCTTGAGACCATGATTATGACCACTGAAAATTTTTGCAGAAAAGTTCCGACTTTATTTTTTATTTTTTTCAGGAAAAAATAGTTCAGTTTATTTAATTAGGCCTCAGATAATTACCTACTTAAACACAAAATTTCAACCTATAGATAATTTAAAAAGAATTGGTTCTCAAAAAACTTAAAATAACTGATCAACCCTAATGGAGACTCACAAGTGATCCAAGAAACAGCAATGTATCACACAATAACAAAT
Organism: Carposina sasakii; assembly: GCA_014607495.2. Classification (NCBI taxonomy): domain Eukaryota; kingdom Metazoa; phylum Arthropoda; class Insecta; order Lepidoptera; family Carposinidae; genus Carposina; species Carposina sasakii. Next base: position 9,703,511 of record CP053158.1, read on the forward strand.
AAGCCCATTTTAACAAGTCAAAGGATCGCCCAATACAATTGGCGCGGAAAACAATCGTTGCTGAAAATCAAATTAAATATGCGTTTCCTGGGAGTAATAACACTGTCGTATGACTTAACACAATGGTACTTATTCAGCATTTAAGTATTTGCCTGGCTGTCACCCAAACACTGTATTATGGTGTAGCCAGAACTGCAGGATCATAAAGGAGTTCCTACAACCACATTTAGAATTATGGGGCCAGATATAAACGTAAGTACATATAGCTTATAGCCTGAAGTGTCAAGTACCATGACAGTTAACTCTTGGAAACACTTTCATTTCTTTCTTTAGACTGCTGACAGGAGTCCACAACTACTTTAATGTAACACCTTAGATTAATGATAGGTCTTCGCGAAGCGGAGCGAATCATTATTCTAAGGTGAAGACTAGTTGTGTCACTTGTTTCTGTCGATAAACGGAATACGTCAAGAATTTCGTCTCACCCGGGTGATTTTTTTTTCATTTATTATATTATTTCTAACAATTTTGTTGTCTATCCGTTTACTAATTATAAATTAATTACTTAATTAGCAGGGTTAGTAATATCTACGGAGCCTAACCTTCTAACTTACTATATCGAGTATTAAACTCGTATCTATCCATGAGAACTGTACATTATCATAATTGACCAGGGTATAATTTAGCGCCTTTAAATACTGTATCGATAAATCACGCTTTTAAACAACAAAATATTTTCATATAACCATGAAAACTGCTTAATTTCCCAATTTTCCCTAAACCTTCAAAAGGTCTTCCAAAATGTCGATAGCTACGTACTGAAACCTTAATATTCAGCCATATTCTTCATATTTACATAACTTATTCATTGATCGATACATTCCTATCATGGAAGACAGTTTCTGTAAAGGCAAGCATTTTTATTCTTTATTGCCGAATATATCACAAGGTCCTATGGATATTATGTAGGTAGACGGAAAAATAAGCAAAATATATTATGTCTTACATCATGTATAAGTAGGTATTCTTTATAAAAGAATTTGGTTTTGGGTATATGGTTTAGCTTTAATCGAATTTACTTGTACCTACTAACAATAGCTAGTTTAGGTTAGGTTAAACAGTTACGATCCAATTCTTAGTAGTTTCTTTGTCTTCATTTTTATAATAAACTAGCGGACCTGACAGACGTTGTCCTGTCCCACGCCTTTGAACTAACGTCACCCAATTGTTTTGCCTTCCCGGACTTTCAAATTTCGAACAAATTGTTTGTATGGGAATGTAGAAAAGGAATGTTTTAGACATGTTCAGGCATTTTTTTATATATTTCTCTCCGTTAGAACTATCCTTGTACTTCAAGGAATACGCTAAAAAAGAATTAGCGAAATCGGTTCAGCTGTTCTCGAGATTCGCGCTTACCAACACATTTAGCGATTCATTTTTATATTATAGATTAATTTTTATAAGGTAATTATTTTTTGTTTTGTTGACATCGAATTTATTTTGGTTAAAAGTGTGATTGAAGCTTAAGTCAACTAATAAGAATTAATTACTTAAGTGTAGTTAGTTTCTTATTTCTCCACACATTTTAAAACAAGAGCTCTTAAAGTAAACAGGAAAAAAATAAAATAAACAACAAAACAGAAGCAAAGAACAAATTTCAAAAAACCGGGCAAAATAAAGATTCTTAGGTACTTGTTTGTACAAGTTAGAAAATTGTTTTTCTTTAAACAAACAAAGGGAACATCCAGACTCGGAGGAAATTAAACCTGCCTCCGCTGAATAAAGGAAAAATAAAAAGTCTCTTGTAATGGTTTTTTCTTGGGATAGCAAAAGTCGATTCTGTCCTTCATCTGTTTAGGAAGAGCTAATAAATGGCCCAAACTTTATCGATTATGGCGTGTGTGGTGTTTAAATAGGATCCCAATAATGTGAAGATGGATGCTATTTAACTTGAAATACGTGACTTTACACTGCCTAAGCTCTTTTCTCTAGCCTATCCTCATATAAGTAAGTAGGCGATATCATAAGTAGTCACGGTTATTTACATATGAATTTTTTTTTACAAAGATATAAGCAATTAATTTTTTGCGTTAACGGGTACTTACAGCCATTAATTCTATACGGGATTTCTAAACTTATACTTAGGCAAAGTCGAGGGCCGCTAGTACAGTACCTACCACAAATTTTCCAATTACTAGATTTACGAAACAAAAGTTTTTAAATAAAGTAAAGTTGGGGTACCAATATAAGCGGGCACTATCGTGCAGAATAATTAGCTGATTGTAAAACGCTTCACTACCGGTAGTTCGTCCAATACATAGACATTTTGAAACATAAAACTATAAAACAATGGTATTACTACAGCACAAAGCGAGTACAGCAAGTGAAGTTAATTTATCACTGCGCTATCCGCAGTGGAACTCACAGTACAGCTGCAGGCTCGTTGGCCCATAAATACTGCTTCCTTTATTGTGTGTGGGGTGTGGTCTCAGTGAGGGCGGAATTTACAAACTCAATGTGTATTCTATGTACTTGTATGTGAATATAAAATTCAAGTAATTTTTCGGCTATTTTAGTAAAAAATATTGGTATTGTAGATACAAAGAGAATTTTGGAAACTGTTGTTCTAAACCTAGCGACTCGTAAGATGAATTGTGGATATTTTTTTAATTTAGAGAAATAGAGAGATCTTAATGCGACAAAACGGTTCAGTCTATAAAATTTATGAATACTGCTAATTAGGTAAATACTAGTTATGCAAGCAATCCCAACAGCAAGCAATGAAACCGCACGAGAAAACCAATTTACTAAAATTAAACGTACTTAGTTTAAAGACAACCATCTCATCAACTTAGTTATACTAACTTTAATCATACTAATTATCCGTGCAGCCTTAGTTACCATCAATTAGTTCATCCGATCAGAAAAACGGCTTAATTTCAGCTACATAATCCGCTCAGCTCTTCTCGCTTCCCAGTGAGCCGTCCTTAAACCAGGATTAAATCGGCTACTAGGTTGTTTGTTCAAATTGCATTTGCATATCAAACTACTTGGGATTCAGTGGGAACAGTCTTAATAAGGAAATTAGAAAATATCAAAATGGTCGTAGAATTTAAATAAACTTTAAACGTTTTAAAGTGTTAACACAAACATTTTTTTGTTGTTATTAAAGGGTAAGATTAAACCGATTATAACTGTGAAATGTAATAATTTATACCTAATAAAGTTTTATAATTCAAAATTTGATAATTTGTCCTTAAAGTAGCACTATGTTGTAATGTGAGAAGAACACTTAGATTTATTACCGACTTCAAAAAAAGGAGGAGGTTCTCAATTCGTCTGTATGTATAATATTTTTTTATGTATGTTCACCGATATTTCCGTCAGTTATAAACGGATTTCAAAAATTTTTTTTTTTATATTGAGGCCAAAGAAACGTCAATGAACAAGTGCAAGTGAACAAAAACTTGGTTGGGATCGACCATCGACCTTACGTTATAGCCATATCGAATTTATATTTGTTCATTTTTTATATTGTTTATTTGGTAACAAGAGCCATAATATTTGCTACCTAACAAGCTGTTTGTATTTCTCATGCCTCATTACAATGTATTTAAGTTTACTTGAAGTTGGTAATTATATCTTTATTTCAAAAGTGGAATAAATAGCCTTGTTTCATGCAGAAGAAATATTAAACATTAGTAGCCGAGTTGTGAAAGTCGTTTTTCATATTTATGCAAGTTTTAGCGCGCTGGCGATATTAAAGCGCGACGGCGGTCATATAAACTTAAATAAATATGCCTGCGAATTGCACCAAACCGTAAACTTTATTACTAAAATTTATTATACTTTTCTCACTTTTTGCAGTTACAAAATTTCGGCGTGTTTCTGCTAAGTTAATCCATTTTTGACGAACATAGTTAACATAATTTATTATAAAACATAATATAATACCACTAGTGGACGCTCGCGACTTCGTCCGCGTGGACTGCAGAAAAAACAAAATGTCGAAATTATCCGGAATAATAATATTTTCCCGAGATAAAAAGTAGCCTATGTGTTAATCCAGGGTCTCGGCTAACTCCATACCAAATTTTATTTAAATCGCTCTAGCGGTTTTTACGAGAAAGAATAACAAATATCCATCCATCCATAAGATAGGATTACTTACGTTTACATGATTAGATTATACGTTATCGATCTATTTTTTATATTTTTCTAAAATGGTTTCTAACTTGGTGAATAAATTTACCTGTCATTATTTTTTTTAAAGTAAAGCCTGCACTCTTAAGTGTTCTGTTATACTTTTACTTTGTTATAACTTTACTTTGTAGTTATAATATAATACATTTTGTATATGTATTCTGCCAACTGCTGGATTACAAGCAAAAGTTGTATGGAAATTATTTTACCTACATAGGAAATATACCTACCTAGCATATAAATGGTAGTAAAATTAAAACAAAAACGTTGAACTAATAAGTTGAGCTTTCAAACAGTTAAAATTCACCATTTCATTGTTAGCGAAATCCCAGTAGCAATTTAAAAGTGCTGGAAAATTTGTATATTCGCGACTAAAATACAAACAAAAGATACATTGCCCGTTTTGTGCACCAAAAAAGGACATTAGCCGTTCCGTGTACGCAGCTTACTGCATTTTAATTGTATTCTCGCCAAATCAAATGCCAAGATGGCCGACAGGGGGGATTTGGTGGGGGGTTGGGGGTCGTAATTTCACGACCCGGGCGACATCTATAATTCCACAGCTATCATAAATTAGCATACGTATTAGATAGCCAGGGCCTCGTGCGAATTCAATGCACGAAGCTACCGAAATTCTACAAACGATATGCCACAAGAATTAGACTTAGACAATGATACAGTATTACGAGCGATAGCTAAGAGGGCAAAGTTTTATTTTTAATCTTCAATAGGTAGACTTCGTTTAGCGCGTTCGTTAGATGACGTAATGAATGTGAAATGCTATTGGTGGAGATGTTTTGACAACTTCGCGAAATTCGCTATCGCTCGTTAAATTGGACTCCTTATTTTTACCTTAAGCATAGTTATATTTACAGTTAAATATGAAGTGGCGAGTACTTACAGTAAAGGAATTTTGGTGCGCTCAAATCGTAGCTCATTAGTTTTTAAAAATTTCTGATCTATTTTTTATCTGGACTAAGGAATTAGTTGGCTTCTATATGGGCACTGAAATTCAGCTAGGTTTTGAAAATATCTTTTTGGAGAAAAATGCCTAAACATGAGCAAAATTGTCACATTCCTGTGGGGCGATTTTGCCAAACGCAAGTTTTTAACCGACATAATACGTAAAGTTAGTACGTATAACAAAGATATTATATCTAATCACAGTAACAATTAATGAAACTTTGCTAAAACGTAAAAAGAAGTTATGTGTTTCTCCCTAATTTTAATATATTTTTCATCATAGAACAGGGGCGACACGAATTGTGTATCACATTCCTGTCAGCTAAAAACATATGAAAAATACCAATTAATTCAATTATGAGCGCTGTTAACAGATTTCAGAAATAAAGTGCGTAGCGCACTGAGGTCTCAGCCGCTTAAAGTCCCGCCTTATAGCCAATCAGATTGTCACCACCAAGGTGTAAACGGCCGCAGACGCGTTCGAGTCAGACAACTTCTCAGTTGTATGGAATGTATTTACGTAAACAATTCATTGGATTTCTTAAATTATGTTTACTGTTTTGATTAATATACCTAGTGTAAATATACCATAAAGCATGAACATGGCATTCAAATACAGCGTTTTTGTGTTTTTTTTAATGAAAAAAAAACAATATTATCACTTTCCTGTGGATCCATTTATACAGGAAAGTGACAACATTACAAGAATGTGATAAACACTCCTAATTTTACTCTTAATATGTATGAATTATTTATATTAACCCTTTGAGGTCGTAGTTCCATAGAAACCTAAATGCCACAATCTAAGAAAAAAAACTAAAACCCAAGAAAAAGAAGTATTAGCACAAAAGCGAGAAAATGAAAGAAAAACAATTGAACGAATAAAAAATGATCCACACATGTTAGCTACTTTAAAGAAAAGTAAAAATAGTATTATTTTAAAATTTAAATTATTTAAAGTTACTACCTCGAAACAGGCTGCTGTTTATTTTTACATGTACTTAAAGGGGGGGGGGCTTCTCCCAGAGAATAATCAGTAGGTGCGGGCGAACCATTTTTTCGTTTTTGAGGTAAATCCTCAAATTATAAGTTTTTATAGTTAATTGAAAAATTTCGGGTGTTATTATTATAAATCTATCTAATAATATTTCTGGGAAAACTGATTAGCAATATAAATCTTAAATTTTCACCAAAATTGCTTCGCCCCAAGTGTTATAGCACTCAAAATGCTTTAAAATCGACTTTGCTTCAGTAGTTTTTTATCGAGTAAAATGTTAAATACGAGTAGTTTCTTTTGAACCAAAAAAAACACTAGATCGAATATGATTCTGTATTATATATTGTTTTTTTTAATTTTAATTTTGACGATTTCTTTAAAAACAAGTTAATCTAAAAACGTGATTTCTGACAAACGGGCCCTTAAGTAAAGTATTCATAGAAAACATTAAGTTTGTTAATTAAAATTCTTGAAGATAAAATTAGGCTATTAAGCTACAAATACTCGATGAAATAGTCTGTTCTTATTCCTAGTGTTTTTATCTCTATGTGCCTTAAATAAATCTGAGTTTGTATTTAAAATCTCACTTTCCTGGTTATTTCTCACTATTCTGGCAGTAAAATAACATTCTCATCATAATATTTTCAAAAGGTTTTCAGTAAATGTATAATTATACAATACCTATAGTCCAGTATATTTGCATTTTTATCATGCATTTTTAATCATATTTTAAGTTTATTTTCATTTTCCTGTGCCATATATAGGTATTACTTGCCGGTCCTCAATTTTTTTTAAAGGCCTATAATTTAATTATTTACAAATATTTTGTCTGACCCACAAAAACTCAGCTTATTTAAGTAAAAACCTTGACCTTTGGCCACATAGCATACTAGATTTATTAAATAAAAGTTTGGGACAAAAAACGTGCCATATTATTCCTTTATAATGAGAATTAGCCAAATAGATACTAAAAATTTAATTTAATAAATAATTAATTTTGTATAGTATGTATAAGTTGTGTAATTCTCAAACCACAATTCAGATAGGTACTAAATGAAATCCTAATCTTCTTTATTCTTTATAACCTAATCTTCTGTATTCTAATGGCGTAGTTCTATAAAACCCCATTAAATTCCGCTACATTAAGTTCAACCGCGGGAATCAGTTTTAATTATTTTAGCTAAAGACAATTTAAGATAATCCTGGCAACTATAAAGAAACATGACTATTTAAAATACTACGAAGTATGAATATTACAAATAATAATGTAGCATGAAGTTTTTAGAAATCATATAGAAACCTAATTAATTACCTATACAGAGTGTTTTTTCGTTGCCACTCTTAACGAAGGGTATGTACTATACATGAAATAAAATAAGTTTATGCCAAAAAAAACACTGGGAAACAATGTAAATTTTTTTGAAAAAAAAAATTCTTGAGCGGGTAAAATTTATAGTGTCCAGTGTTTATACTATTTTATTTATTTTATAGACAGATATTAATTATTTATATACATACTCGTACATATAATCACGCCTTTATCCCTTACAGGGTTGGCAGAGTACTAAGGGCTGATAGAACCTCATGGTGCCACTTCTGACCAATTTTGAGGGTACGAGTATAGTTGATATGTACAAGTTCGGTTAGTAGTGACAGGTGGTCAACCTAGCCTACAAAATACCAAGACCGTCGTGAAAAAAATCTTACGCGCGTTTATGTGCATTTGTGCAGAAAAACGCAGTGTATTTACTCTACTTTGGACCCTAATATATTGGGAACCAGACACTTCCCAGGTATGCTTTCATGGAGAAAAATTATTGTGATGATGAGGAGATTCCGTAGTTTTCGGGAAGGTTGACGACCAAAAAACATACTGTATAGAAACAAAAAAGCTTAACATAGTTATAAATTCAAAATATTTTCCAAAATCCATATTCAAAATAATAAAACCAAACTTTTCGAATGTGACTCTAGATTAAAAGTCCCGAGTTGTTTCAAATAGATTGGGGTGCGACTTAAAGCGTTTTACTCCGTCCGCTGCAATAAAACGGCCCTTCGTAAGACTTGTTGAGTTAACTCATTAGGTATTCATTTTCATCTTCGTAGTTACGACTGTAATTTTGCTCGTCTTATGAGTTTTATGCTGATATAAATTTTAAGTGCGGTATGAGGTAGTAAAGTAGTTCCTGGTACTTTTGCACACCAGCAGCTGGTTTAACCGTATTTTCTGTGAGTGACATTAGTTACTGGCTAGTTTAATTTGAGAACATCGTAACTAATATTACCTCTTTAGATTTTACAAGAAGAAATATTTAATTATTATCAAGTAACTTTATTGCAAGTATTTAATCATTTATAATCTTATGATATTAGTGATATACCATAGAATCGTTAAATATTATTCTTTGTAAATGACAAATAAACTTTTAAAAAATTAAATAGAATTATATGTTGTAAGTATAAAAATATAGATAGTTGAATGAATTGTATGAATTTTAGGCGTAAGAGAATCTATATTTCTATATCTTTTTTTCTATATTTTGAAATAGCCTACTGAAAACATTTTTTTTATCTTCCAACAACTAATTACCATGCTAATAATATGTCCCCTCGTAGATATGCATTTATCTAATGTGCTTACAACCTCAGCTTAGACATAAAAATACATACTTGTAGTATTATAGAGATGGCAAAATCTATCGGAATAAATATCACTCGGGTGAAATAAAATTCTTTTCTTTATTAATAATTTTTATTATAGTATTAAAAAAAAATACTACAAATTCATATTGGTTGTCATATTTTTATTGGTCTAACGATTGTATCTATTTATATTGTAATGACTCTCGAAAGAAAATAAGATTTCATAAAATTATTAATAAAGAAAATGGAAAAAATTCTTCACCCGAGTGGGAATCGAACCCACGACCACTACAAATAAGATTTCAATTAATTATTACGCTATGCTTGTTGGCATATGCAAACCAATTTTGATTAGCAATTACATTCTATCTATTTGGAATCATAAAACTTGGATGTAAAATAACGAAATCTACTACCTCCCCCGCTATAACAAAGGCCCCACACATTAAGCGAGCGGGACACCGTATCGCGTATTAATCTCGTTGGTCCCCGCTGGGCCACTATAACGAATGGCAGAGGCAATCATGGCCAAACCGCCTCTTTGTAACGTCTGAAACTACCTACATGTATTTGCTACATGATTACGTCTGATACTTGGCACGTCTGCGCTAAGTTTGCTCATTTGAAGCTTATGTATGAGATAATATGACACGTTATGACGAAATTTTATATGTATTGCCCTGAATTAAGGTAGGGACAAACTGAGACTACGTACGCAACGTATACTACGCATTATGTATATGAAAATATATGACTTAGAAACACACTTGTCGTATGCAATGTTGCGTATGATAAGTGTGTTTTCAAGCATATAAATTTCGTAGTCTAGATCTCATAATGCGTAGCATACGAGTACGTTGCGTACGTGAGCTCAGTTTGTCCCTACCTTTACTTGTTGTGTTGTCTTGTTCGATAATATGCATTTGAATTTAAAATCTACTAAATATGTAATACAAAAAAAATAGAATACTAAATATGTAACTATAGTAATTGATATGCAGAAAACATTCTCGAATGAACATAATTTGTAGGTAATATAAAAAAATTATAGATAGGTAAAACTAGAAACAAAATTCCTAAACCAATATCAGAGTAAAGAAATAATAGTAAAAAATATAAGGAAAATTTACCTTACACATCCGATGTCGACACACGCAACTCCGCACGCCATCTGTAACATAAAACACATCACTAAATCACGAAGAACTCGCAAAGAGGGACTAGTTAATAGACGAGTCAAAACAAAATAGAAACAACAAGTCAACAACACTTCAGTGTCGCGGGCAGGCGAAGAGGGTCGAGTCAGCGCCGTCCAGGGGTCGTCTAGCGCGTTCTAATTATATCGGACCGCTCACAAAACGAACAATTACAATAGAACGTACCTTAGATCGATTTTCATTGCATCAGCATTCTATTTTTGATATTCCTAGCTCAATCAACATGAAGTGTCGTTATCGCCGGGAGCTCGGTCGCGTCTAACTTTGCGGCGAGCCGCGCCCCTATACACTCCTCGTACTGAATCTCTACCCTTATTCCGGGCTTCGGGACGCAGCTTGCGATATACATTTCAGCTTAAGCCAGCATCTTATCTGTAACGCAAAACACACTTTATGTTAGCTGACTACAACAGAATTTCGCACAGCGGAGTTGTCGGGTACAACCTTTCAATGTCTGCCTACTGTATTCGGTAACAGGGGATGCTGCGCGAAATGCGAGCTCGAAATATGGACGAGACATCTCGGCGCTGGCGGGTGCGGAGGGGTGTGAACAGATAGGGAATATTTGAATAGACCGCGCCGGCTCTTTCCCGCGGGGGTGCGGGGATGTTGTGTCGGAAGCACGCTCCTGTACAAATCGACGATATACACCGAGCAACAAATGTGCACATTCCATCACAGTTTTTATCACGGCTCTCACTTGTAAGAAAAATAAAAGGGCGTAGATAATTGAATCTGTTCTCATTACATTACACCGCAGACGGCTGAGAGAAATTGTTGTCCGCGAATTGCGGGAACCGCATAAAATCTTTACGATAAGATTACTGTACATAGTAATGGAAATTTGCCTCATTTTCTTCGAGCTTTCCAGCGAAGTCATAACATTTTCCATTTAGTTCGATACCAGCTGCATTACATTTCAATTTTGCCTTTCCCTGGATAACGATTTGCAATATCGTTAATTCTCGTTCTATTGATATCTGTTCAATACAAAGGCGATACTTATGAATTTCTACCTTTTTGATTTAAAATAACATTTCTTAAGTGCCTAGGTATATAAAATTATACTATTACGACATGGTTTCTTTTTTAAATTCACAAAACAAATTTTATTTAAGTTCAAATCATTGTATTTATTTACGTTATACAAAGTTTCACATTATACCTATAATAGGTAACAAAAAGCGTATTTAAGCGAAAGGCTCTGAAAATATTCTAAAGTAGAGAACCAATTTACTACTCGAAATGGCATGTTTATTATTTCAGATAGTATGGAGAAAATTTGAAACATCTCAGGAATGTTAATACAGTCTTGAAAAACAAACATCAACTTATAAACCCAATCAACTTCATTGTTTCAACCCTACTCGTATACTGCCCTTTTTTTCGAATTCACTTCCTCTAGATTTTCACTACCAAATTTCACTTAAATTATGTCGTGAACACGCGACAGACGGTCAGAGTTACTTTCGCATTTATCAGTAAGAATATTCTACTCTCTAAATACGACTTCATATATCTTGATAAGACAATACCATATTAAATATAATTGAAGCCCCAAAGGGAATTAAACCAGACTATACAACTGGAGCGTCCACACAAATGGTAACACAGCTATAAATCCAGCTGTCTATTGAGCTAGCCGTGTGGAATCCTCAGATAATGGAACCTTGCAAGTAAGGCTGTGTACAACCAGGTTGGATATTAGAAGAGGTCGGAAATGTATATCGCCAATAGAAATTAGTTCCATTGCTAGAGGTGAATAGAAGCTTTTATACAAAAAAAAACTAAAGCGTTTAATTCATCACTTCGGTATTCAAAAAAAAAATTACAATGTTCACTTGCAAACGTTTAAACAACATAGTCTTTCACTCTGTCGCTTGTTCCTCAACTTTGACCATACGGATAATACAGATATCTTTGGACTACAAAGATTACTCGAGCTCCATATCATACATAACATACATGATGTATCTAAATATCATCTTTGTCGTACGACGTCTTGTTACTATCGCACGATACTTGATAGGAGGATAATTTATAAATCCTTGTTGATTTATACTGATTTTATTTACTACACAAAACTTGTTTCTTATGTATAACGTACTTGCTACGCTGCTGTTATGCGACTACTACTTATTTTAATATAAAACTAAATCTGCTGACGGCGGAAAATGTACGGTATTGAGACCGTACAATCTTTAAACAAATACCATCGCGTTGCCAAACACATTAATCCAACTAAGTCTTATAGCTTGACTGTACAATTGGCAACTGTACATTGGGTAAACAGTAGCTAATCCGCTTGTCTCTAGTGCTAGCGTGCTAAAGCCAAACGGAGATAATGAAACACTGAATTGCCTTGTGCAAATAGCAGCAGCCTGTATTACCTTGATCAAAATCTCGTACACAGTCTCGCTTTAATTAGCAATAAATATAATTAGGTATATTAACATAATGGAGAGATTGTGGATGCTACAATAAGTAAAATCAAGGGTGATATTATGTGTGTATGAACATTTAACAGTAGAAAAAATACTTTCTCGAAAGCGTATCAATTATCTCACAATAAGAATGGGTCAAATAAACAGTATGAATTTAGTTTAAATCGCGCCGGTCACTTAATTAGCGTTAGAGAAACTAACGATTAATGTAACACCAGACAAGCTGCCAATTCGCACAGCTCTCCGCATAAGTAGGCACAGCACTGTCTGGTCCCAAGGGGAAATCGATGGAGACCCGGAGGCAAGGCATGCTGGAGTTGATTAGTCACAGCAGAAAACGAATCATACATAGCCTATGAATCCTAAATTAAGAAGAATAAACTTGTTTGTACATATTAAAAGTCGGAGATCTGCCAATTTTAATTTGTACGCTATTATATAGGATACAATATTTAAGTAACAACTCTTAAACGTGCCTGTATACTTTCTCTTTTGTGGAATTGTAGCTTAATCCTATTATTCAGTGAATTTCGATCGGGCAATAATAATAAACCACAGTAATAATTTGACTGCAGGTTTAATGAGTTCCGCGAGGAATTAGGAATATACCAAATCTAATTCGTTGGTAAAGGCAATAGCGTTTAGTGTGGCTTTAATTCCTCCTCCATACGCCTACCTTCTGTTGCTAAAGCACTGGCACATAGACAAGCCTGTATATAGAAGTGCAATATTGGATTCACACAATTAACAAAACTGGAAATACTAGAATATAATAATAATAATGTATCTAGGTCCGTATTTCGGTCTTGGCGGACAGTCTCAATGAAGATTAGACCGTAGTATGTACACAAATGTGTATGCAAATACAAGTGCACTCTTTATTCCTTCACTCTCATAATCCGATAGGTTGGAAAGATTCTCTCTTTCCAGAATATACCTACCTACCTATGTCATTATTATAGCGCTATGTGCTTTCTACAAGTTTATTTCAAATATTTCCTTCTCTTTCTATTTTGACTTTCAAAAGGTGTATTAGCGTATAGATTATTTATACTCGATCAATATAGGGACGCCGATAATTCTATTGACAAAATTCACAACCAAAGAAAATTAACAAGCATTTATGACTAAATTTATTTTATATTAAATATTTAAAGATTTGGAATTCTATTTCAGAAACAAACTAAACTTGTTTTCAGATTTTACTGCGAAAGTTTTCTAATTTAAATTGAAGGAATCAATCTTCAAATGTTAATAGCTCTAAATTATCGGAAAAACATTAATAAAAAATGTCACATAAATTTACAAAACCAGAAAATTTTCCTTTCTATTTTATACTAAGAAATTCGCTATGTTAACGGTCAGAATTATCACGTGTATGTTTTATTTAAATTCATATTTATCTAGCAACAAATCGCTTGGAAAATTCTACAGATATTTGAAACTAAAATGTCTTTCAAGGCATCATTTACCCGAATAACATAGACTGCAGTAACTCATAGGTGAACGGTCAAAGCGGTTATATTCCCATACTTCATCCTTAGTCCACAGCAATAAAGACGACACCAGACAATATTTTGCCTTTAGCAATAGAAACCACATTTCTATGTTATCCTGCCACTGCTGAAACACGCCGAAAAATGGTTCGTCTTTTATGTATTTTAAAGGATGATTTAAAGCGGAGGCATCGAGGCGTGAGTGCCAAAATTTTCATAGTGAAATCAACACATGCCAGTGGGATGAATTATCGTATCGTATATTATAACCGGAAATTTTAAATCATGTAAGAATAAACTACATAAAACCTTTATATAAAATTTAAATATTACAGGAGGAATAAGTAAATCCGTATCATTGACATTATATAGCATGTTAACATATTGTGCAATGACGAAAGTTATCATAAGGTGTATCGATAAAAAAAACAAGATACGGCGAATATGAAAGTCCCTCACTCGATCTTTTTCATTATCATTTTTGGAACTATAATTATATTGCTGTACAGTAGAGTCATCTAAGCCAGTAAACTAAAAAACCCTTCTAATTGGATACTCGTATCTACAGCGAATTAAAGTTAAATTACTTAACACAGCACATGGGAGAACGAATCGTCTGGAATACGACCCATACATAAATAATGAGGGTCGACATCTGAAATTACAAAGACGTTACCAATTCCTAGACGGTGAAACATGTCCACGACAGCGACATTTAGTTAGACCTCCAACAGACGGGACTTTGGCCCATGTCAAGATCTGGAACTTGGATTTGATATTCGAACTTCGTAATTGTGTTTCTGAACTGGTGCCAAAGTAAAAAAGTCAAAGTAAAGTAAGTTTCAATTTTCCAGCAACTACCGCCAATTTCTATACCTGAACTTGAGAGATTTCTTGCATATCTCAGATTTAATCGTCCATTGTTTTCATACAAAATTTCAAATTAGGAATAAAAGAATCCAAGATTCTTTTTAATTTCTTGTATAGAAATTGGCCGTTAGACATGCAAGTTAGTTAAAGTATATTCAATAACCTGAATAGATTTTTCAAATTATGATCGTGCAGCTATGTGTTCTGGCTGCACTATTTTGGTACTACATTTCTGTACATATTTATCTTAATATATATAAATCTCCTGTCACGATGTTTGTCCGCGATGGACTCCTAAACTACTTAACCGATTTTAAATTAAATTGGCACACCGTGAGCAGTCTGGTCCAACTTGAGAGATAGGATAGCTTAGATCTTTAATTATAGTCGCAATTTTATTTTATTGCAAATTATTTGTCTATAATTAATTGACAGTCACAATTATCTGTTAACTCCAAAAGATTCTAACAGATGTCGATACTTTTCGACTGGATTGAGTAAGTAATCAATAGATGGCACTGCTATGGTAAACCGACAAACGTGTCATATAAGCTACAATTCAATTTCCACGCGGACGAAGTCGCGGGCGTCCACTAGTAATGTATATTGAAATAAGTAGTTGACTAGAAAATTGTGAACAAATACATTCAATAAAATTGGCAAAAATGTTCATGGAAGAAGTTCAGTGCTTAAAATTTTTACACCAAACGGAATTTAATTGTAATCCTAACAAATAAAGGGTTTACCACCAGTCGCAGACATGCCAACATGTCCAAGATAGAAGACATGCAGAATTCAAATACGGTCTCGCTCGGTAAGCCCCATTAATTGCGCACAACGCGCACGGTTGGGCTGCAGCCAAGTTAATGTGTAGTTTGGCACGTCTTGAAAGGACACACTGACTATAATATCTGCGATCGTTTTCTGACTTGCTTGTCATAGCTATAGAGCCGGGAATAACTTGCTTACCGGTGTTTTACTATGAGCATTGGAGCTAAGTCAGCTGATGTTTCTTGCCCAATTTCATTAGATGATTTCATCCCACACTTTTACACACCAAGTTATTGTATAAGAACTTCGATGTACCTACATAGTGTAAATCTTTACCGGCGATTGTTTTTCGGATACCACTTCATCAGATTATCGCAATTACTGTGTATGTTCAGGTTAATGCTCCACCATTGATCGCGTTAGCTATTTCGTATTTCACTACTCAGTAGTAAAAATCTTGCATTATATCACGCTACTTCAGTATAAATATTAACAACTGCAATCAACTACTAAAGGTTTTCATGAGGTTATATTTTTACTTTAGCTACATTTAAAATCCGTTGATGACTATGTCCTTAGTGTATCCCCAAAACACTACGTATATAAGAATAGAGCCTACTGTATACTGAACGTTACGTCCTGCATTGTATGTGGTGTTAGTACTTAGATTAGCAGATTATGAAGTCTTGAAGCTTATTGATGTAAAATGCTGTTATCTTGTTAATTATTACCTAATACCATATATTCACTTGGTAAATTAAACACCGAATAGAAGTTAGTATACCCAAAAAAGAAAACTCTATTTCATTCTGTCATTCTTATTATCTACTTGCATATAATATCTAATTATCTAGCAACTTCGATTGATACAATTGGATTAATTGCTAATGATCATGCCTGTAATCTACTAGCAAGGAACATCCGTAATTATTTTCAGAGTTTTTGTTGTTGATAATTAAAGTAATTTTCTTTAATAATATGTACATAAAAAAAACCAAAACAAACCAGAAACTTGGCAGCTATTACCGAAGTTACAAAAATAGCGCGGCTCCTATCGGCCGTTGCTTTTATTACCAGCATGTTAATTGGACCCGAAGGCTGCAACTTGGTTCTAGGCCAAATGGGATCGCTGTGTCCTTATTATATAGGTTTTGGGAGATACTAGCATGTAGGTACAATATAATTTTAATCTTTAATATTAGATTGTAAGGAATAATGAAAAACACTTCAGTTTTGGACCTTCTTTATGATCCTGCTTCTGACTTTCCCATTCCGGAAACACAACTGTGTGAACCTCTTCAGTATCTAAAGAAATATTGTAAAATAATGTCGGTTATAAAGTAAGAAAATAGCTAAAATACTAATACGTATGCATGAAAAAATGTCGCAGCAATTTGCAAATCCAGTTCTATTAGTATAACAAACGACCACAAAACATTTTTATCTCCCAGTTTATCAATCCAATTTTTAGATAAATTACATACATACATATTTATAATCACGCCTTTACGAGTATCCCTTACGGGGTAGACAGAACACCAAGGGCCGATAGAACCACGTGGTGCCACTTCTGACCAATTTTGAGGGTATAGTTGAGATGTAAAAGTTCACTTAGATAAATTAATGTTTTGTAATCCGACTATTTTGCTCAACTGAGATAAATCCTAACAGTTGTATAATCATTATGTAAATGAAAGATTCGAATTGTATAAAATATAACATCTTTGTTTAGCTAAATTTTGTAATATCGGCTAAACAATAAGGAACTCTCTGATCGATAGGCTAGCTTATCACTTATTATTTACATCTGTACTGTACTCGCTATGCTGAGCGTGACTGTGGGATCTCGTTATGATACTGCAGTTTTGGCTACCCAATTTCGGGAACACAGTCTTTTTAAATTTATATAAAAATAAAAACAAGTCTATTTAAATAAAAACAAAAATATTGTCAAAAAACTAAGAAAAAAAAAAACTTATTCAGAATCAGTCTCCACCGAAACGGGGTCAGGTCAGCCCTGTGCTCTTGGCGCTTAACGTTTTAATTTTACATAACGAACAGGAACTATGTGCTACGGACAGTTATTTAAGAGCCCATGTGCAGTTAAATAAGGTTTAGGAGCAGAGTTACGGCGGCACTCGGCGCTGTTTTATGAGTGCTCGAGATTTTCGAGTGGAAGGAGATTTAAAAGAAGACGGGACTTGAGGAAGCTTTTGTCTTTGAAAAATGCTTTCGTATCATTGGAACTTTTTGGTTTATATCTTTTAGCAAAACTCGAGCTTTGTGGTTTAAGGGGAATATCCATCTTTTACGGATATTTTGCAATGTAATAGTCTTAATATTACCAATACTAGGTATGGTCATAAATAAAAGACCTTCGGAAAAGAAGAGGAAAAGGACTTACGTAAAACTTCTGACAAGTGTCACTTCATTTTCGCAAGTCAATTTCTGAATTTACTGTCATTTCTACCAGATGTCACCTCCCATAGCAGATGAAATTTTTCGTATTCTTCTGAAATCATTTCAGAGATGGCCCAGTGCTTTTATGACCCTGAAAATAAGGAAAAAAGTTATGGATAAAAAAAAATAAGCATGTAACTTAATACCTAATTTGTGCACCAATTCCTTTATTGCTCTTATTGTGAATATCACAGTGTATCACATTTAAAAACGTAGACTGCGACTAAAAGCTTTCGAATTAGTAAGAGGAAAAGCTGTCAAATTAATTGCTCATTATGATCTGTCAGTAGGTATGTACGCCTAGATATATCTAAAATATAGATATGCGTAGAGATCATGACCAGACCGGAATATAATTGAGGATTTATGACGTCATTAAATTGATTCAGAAATAGTGCACCAGTAAACGTCATGTAACGTCAGTAAAACTTCAAAATATATCTGATGTTAAAACTTAATTATGAAAAAACTATTGGAATAAAATCTTGTAATCGAACCACTACTTTATTAAAGAAAAGTTCTTTGTTTAAACTACTGGAACTACTTTATGCTACAAGATAAAACATTGCTTTATTCAAACAGTCACACTTTCGCAATTTAGAACGGAGTCACGTCTTACCTCAGTACTAATGCAACTATAACACGCGTCGTAATACTAAATACACCGTTTATATTCTGCTAACGGTACCTTCTCAATAAATCAGTGCGATAATAATTACAGAGAAGCTATTTGTTGCCTAAAGGCTGGAGCATACCTACCTACATAATTATATTCCTTGAATTCGTTTATAATATCCTTAAAAATAAATATTCGCCATAGAGCAGAACTTTTTCCTAAGAAAAAACGATATTTGGTATACCATTTCCGTAAATTAACTTTTCCCATTCTCTCTTAGGGTTCTATAGTTGAAAGAAGCCCCTACAATATTGCCGTTATATACCTAATAAAGTCTATCTGCTGTTGTTTAGCCAGTTACCTAATTATTATTGATAGTGTAGTAAAAAGGCAAAGTGACCTATAAATGTATAACTATATATGTATTCCATTTCATTTTACACTACCTTCATTTACATTGGTGGTTATTGGTGAGTATCGATCGCTGAATCTGGCGGACAGTGGTAGTGTCCATGAAGGGTGAACGGTCAGCAGAATTTATGGAGTAGACACTACTCTTCCTTTACATATTTAAAGTAAGTATTGTAAGTACAGTTCGGTACTGCAAGTACTATTTACTGCTTATTTATGCCAATATCCTTATGTAAATAGTAACATTGTAATAGTAATATTGTCGATATAGGTATGTATGAACATTTAAAATTACTAATGGTCTGCTAAGTATAGACCTCCTCGTCAGTGGCCACAGTCTCATCCAGTGATGATCAGCGAGGTTGGTAATCTCCAGAGATATTTAATTAAAATTAAGCCAAATGTAAGTATCATAAAATTGCATTTAATAAAATCCTTTGTCATAGTGTTAAACAAATCCATTGTTTGAACAGTTTCAATAATCTTTAATTGATGTGTCGGAAAACATGGAGCGGAAAGCTTCCGGCCATTTTGAATGGTTTTCAAATTAATCCGAAAATTATCGACGTATGAAAATATTGATAAGCGATTTAATGTTTTAG
The DNA here is from genome assembly GCA_014607495.2 of Carposina sasakii. Classification (NCBI taxonomy): domain Eukaryota; kingdom Metazoa; phylum Arthropoda; class Insecta; order Lepidoptera; family Carposinidae; genus Carposina; species Carposina sasakii. The sequence goes on from CP053158.1 coordinate 9,723,204, forward strand.
CTGTACTTGCAGCAAACGCTAAATCTAGAAGTAAAATCGAGAATTAGTACATGCCGTCATGCCTTTTTTTACATGAACACATAGTGATTTATTAAAATCTACGTAAGCTTAGAGTCATCAAATCGCGGTACGAATTGCCTAAGAGTTTTATTTACCTATATTTGAATGCCCTTGGTAGTTACCAACGCTGTGTCCACCACTCTTGGTGTTAAACTTGAAAAATTGGTACATGGACGTCTAAAATGTTATTAATACCAAAATGTGCTTGTTACGTCAGCAAAGACGATGACGTAAGAGCTATCGATACAACACTACACAATGCGCATTATAGAGCTATATATTGATACCGCAAAAGCGTCGCGACCCTTCAGCTCGCAACCCTTTTCCAAGAGATTACTCGTATCATACCCGGGTAGGTAAATAGCCTTATCCCTTTACATTTATCGGAATGTTCATGTAAATATACATTGCGACCCGGATTCGTTGGCGTTTCATATTCTCTCTAAGTTAAGCGGGAACTTATCGCGGCTACGTAAATACTAGCTTCATGTTTCGCTTTGTTCTATTTGTTTAGTATTGTTTGTTTGTTGTTGAGGATAATGTAATCAGATTTTTAATTAATATTTCTTTAATTATTACCTACATCACCTACATGTTAATATACACTTACGCTTTTGTAATTTTGAAACCATTTACCTAACAGGAAATAAATGTATCTGAATATAAGTATAGGTGATTTTTCACAGAAAATTAATTTTATGACGACTTGACAAAATTATTATTAGTCGGGAAAGCTTAAATTCATTATTATTATTAGTTATTAAGATATTAAATTTCAACTAGGTTCTTAATTTATTATATTAGTGATGTATCTACTAAAAGGGTTATTCAAAACTAGGACGTCAAACTGCATGTCACCATCTTCCATAATATTGAACCCTCTCTTTTAACGGACGGATCCCTTTTATCTGACACTGTCGAATTTTTTTCCAGAAATCATGGTGTAAGTAATTTTTTGAAGTTTTTGACACAGTAGATACTTTAATATACAAACCCTAACTATTTTGCCCAATAACTTGATATCGAAAAACCCCATTGAAATAAATATCTACTTAATTTTTTTTTTATTGCACTATCCACATGAAATCGTCGTGGAAACTTTTTTATATTAGCGAAATACATTATCCATTTAGACAAAATTAAGATTTTAGGCCATATCAAGTTTCGAGCAAATAGTAAATACATCCCAGTCCCCTGACGCCTACCATGTCACAAGATATGTACCCGAATTATTCAGTTTTTTACCTCCTCATGGGATGATCTTTTACCACTTTCAATATAGCACAAGATCCCCAGGAAATAAAATGTGATTTGATCTCTCACATTGAGTCGTAAAGTTGGTAATCCTTTATCAACAAGGTTGGAGATATGTTTAGCGCTGGCAAGCGTGCAGATTTCTTGTTTTTACTCTTGCGGTGGGATTTGAAGAGCTTTTGTTAAGTGTTCAGCCTGTTCGGAATGATGGAACGGAAATTTTCTTTGCACATTTCAAGAAAACGGTTAGAGGATTACTTATAAAAATTGGCACGGAATGCAGAGGTCGTGGGTTCGATTCCCACCCGGGTGAGGAATTTTTTCAATTTCTTTATTAATAATTTTACTTATAAAAAGTTTCTAATCCAAAATACTTTAAATGCTGATTAATGTTAAAGATGCTACGAGATGGACTTATCACTTTGTAGAACACGCGATGTCTTATAAAAATTGAGGTGAATAAAAATAGCTCTCTGTCGTAAACAATGATGACAACGCAAAATAACAAGGAATAAATCTTAATATTTGAAATTATTCAAAGTCGATATTGTTATTCTATGACAATATGTTGTCGATCGTATCTAATAAGGTGATTAATATAATGTTTCCAATAAAACAATTGTATAATTCCGCAAAAAATGTCTCGCTCGATGTATTTTCGGATAAAACTAATGTCAACCCAAGCACCCACTCAGCGAGAAAAAATGCCGATCCGAAGGCGAGCAAAACGAAAATTCTTACGGAAATCCGTTCCGGCCATTTCCATGGACAAGCTACATAAAAAATGCTCCGGTGACCCTTGAAAGTGGCCATCAGAACCGATGGGAGCGGACAATAAATCGTGCTCCCGTACAACTCTGATAGCCAGTGGGCCGCGAACGAGGCCTAATGTGGACCTTTAATGAAGATATAAAACTGGCGTTGATTCCTAGCCTGTTCAATCTGGTCGGTTTATTAGAGCCGGTCTAGGATTTTGGTGATGAATAAATTTATTTAGTAGAGAACCAAGGAATGGAAGTTAAGAATAGTCCATCAGTTAGACGATGGAAGTTGACATAGAATTAGTGTATCTATCTAGTAAAATGTAAAGGTGTGATACTCGTAAAGTACAAAATGCCATAAGCTACAGGGTAATTTACGAAAAATTCCATAATACATAGGTATTTTAGTAGATTTGAAAATTAACTTGGGGTTTCGTTGCCGCTGTCAATATTTTTATAAAAATTAGAAAACATAATTATTTCGGCGTATAAATTTTTAAACACATTGCCGGTCCGGGCTAACTTGACAATTAAATATTTACACTCCGTTTAATAATTTTGAACTCCCAAAATTTTCATAATCAAGCATTATCTCTAGACCCAGGGTAATGACATTCAACCGCAAATCGCTTATCGCTTCGAAAACATGTTGTTACAAGGACCCTAAAGTACTTCTACTCCTAAGGTTTCGGTGAAAAGTCCCACCTCAAATCTGTACTGACTTGCGACTTATCGCAACTGGGACGTCAGTCGCGACAGAGTGAGAGCAGATTCGGGAAGGGTACATGAGTGAACGTGACGGCAATACCTTTCGGTAGGTCATATTGATCTTTCATCCGCCATTTTAGCCCGTGCCATTTTCGCTCCGGGCGTCACATGTATAGGGGCTCGAAAGAAAAAAAAGAAGCCCTTTATTCGCCTGTCATTTACTGTTTTAATGAAATATTCCACAAAAAGAGGATGGAGGTAGATTTGATGTAAATTAGCATTTTTTAAGGTGGCGAAAATGAAGATGGGAACCGCCAGCCCAAAGGAAGTTATGGAAAATTCAAATTTACATTTTCACGGCCTTTTACGCTGTGCATTTTTAAAAGCTGTTGTTTTTACATGAATGCTTAATTATGCGATGCAGTAGGTAGGAACCAATGTTTTATGCGTATTGGCACTTGGGTTTTAATACTGGTATCGGTTGTACCTGAAATTTCCGGACGTAATAAAAAGTAATGCCGATATTAAACCGTACTCTCCCATGGGAGGACGCGAATTTTCGTATTTGTATGAGCAATTATATACAAAAAACACAGCAACTTTGAGCAAGGTAAACCTATTTATTTAATACACAATTTTGGAATCTCTGAACTGGGATCTGTTTGTTTGGGCGTTGGAAAGAACCTTAATGTTTTTTAATGTGACGTCAGCATGTTTTAAAGATAGTATTCAGAGAATACAAAGTCTCAGCTACTTTTGTAAATGCTTGTGTTTTTATTTAATTTAATTTAATGTTACTTTTAATGATTTCACTGCATTATAATCTAATTATGTGAATGAAATAACTATTAATAAGTTATGTGTCATGAAGATCTGATGTACCTACTAATAAATCACATTTGAGTATGTGTATTACTACAATCTGATCTCTTACAATAGAAAGAGATGCTCTTAATAAATTTTAGATTTAGAATTTCCTCGGCAAGAAAATCTAAATAATAAAAAATACAGTATTCATGCTACAATTATCCTCGCTGTAGGTAATTGCTTATTAACTTACTTATAAAGTTTGAAAGTTATTAAACAAGAAAATTGTGTTTTTCACGAATAATTCCTCTATTCTCGGCGTTAAATGGCCAAATAGGAAGCATATATTTCTTATCTAATCCGAGTGCAGCGTGCACTCGACGTTTCCTGTAATTAAATAGAATTATGTATCTTATTTAAGATTTATTTAGTAGAAATTATATTTTAGTTTATTTTAAATATGTGAATTCTTATATTCATTTTTACGAATCTCGGTTCTAAAATAAAGTCTACATTAGCGGTGAATTACTTATTGAGACATAGGTATAGATATTATTTATTGGAACATTTAATTTGCTATTTGAGCCAGTTGGAGTAGCCAGAACTGCAAGATCATGAAAAAGATCACACCGCCACGTCTCATAGCGGGGCCAGATACAAATGATCAGTGGCAAGTTTCTAGCTCATCGCCAGAAAGAAAGGCCCTGACTTTAAAACCAAAACGAAAGCTAAAATTCGACAAACAAATGCAATATTGTATTTTTGTGCAAGCCATTAAGGTAATTAGGCTTGATATAGCTGCCCTATTAAGCTAGTAATGGCTTGAATATCTAATAGACGCGCATTCCATCGCGTGACAACACTGGAAATGTCGCCATTTGCAATTACTGGTATCAGAATTGCATAATTAATACTAATAACTAACTATGGGAACCTACCAAAAACCATTTTCAACCTAAGATAAGCCGTATTAATTTATTTATTTATAACAACAACCATATTACAAAGCATTACAGCTATTTATGTATACCTACATTAGGTAACAAGTTTTATACATACATAAATATACATGATACAGAGATGCAGCTTATGTATTCTAGTGATATATCGCATCAGCATAGATAATTACATACAAGATTAATGCCATTTTAGTCCGTAAAATCGATGCATTCGGAAAAAACGCCGTATGCTTAAGAAAACCTGCGATTGACAAGAAACCTAATAATCGTAATTTTTAAAATATACAAAAAAATATTTCCTGGCCTAGCCGTACCTATCGGCTATCGGGCAATTTTAATGCGAGAGATCAAAAAGAATCTCGGATTCTTTTATTCCTAATTTGAAATTTTGTATGAAAACAATTGAAGATGAAATCTGAGATATGCAAAAAATCTCTCAAGATCAGTTATAGAAATTAGCTGTAGGTATATCTTTTGACAGTTCATAACTCATTGAAACTTAAATGGAAGTGGCATAATGTCTTGTTTAAAGAAAATTTGGCAACACACACATAAATGCCACTTCCATTTCTTAAGTTTCAATAAGTGATCATCACTATGATCCATCAAAATCGATAGCTGGGCCTGCTGGTATAAAATAAAATTAGTACCCTCTATAACAGAATAGACGGCCGATTGGTCTAGTAATGACCCTGCCTGTGACGCCATAGGTCCTGGGTTCGAATACCAGTAGGTGCAAACATTGATATGATGAATATCGATGTTTATTTCCGAGTCATGGATGTTTCTATACTTATCTATGTATTTTTATACCATTGCTTAGTACCCACGACACAAGACCTTAGGGATCTTAATGTGGGACTAGGTTAATGTGTTGTGTAGTGTGTGAATATTTATTTAGTAAGTATTTGGTTTTTTGGTGTATACCTATAATTGTGTTTTCCGTTTTATTTTGGTACATTTTACAATACAATGTTAAAATTGACCCGGTGGCTTAGTGGTTATAGCGGCTCGCACGGTTTGCAGTGGTCATGGGTTCGATTCCCACTCGGGTGAAGAATTTTTTCCATTTTCTTTATTAATAATTTTATAATACAATGTTAAAAGTATAGATATTACCTCAAATTGAAATTAATAACAACCGGTACATACCCATTAGTATTTTATAGTATACTCAGCACTATGCACTATGACAGCGGCTATTATTTAAAGACCCCGCTATAAGTAAAGTCCTGTAAGCACATAATACTGAAAATAAATTACAGGCAGGTATAGTTAAAATGGCACATCAAAATTCGATGAGTCCGGCTAAGGGATAAGAGGGCCGGGATAATTATCACTTAGGGGTTTTACCCGCGATGTTGTGAGTGCTGACCTCTGGGTCCTCTGAATGTTAAACAACATCTTGTTATACATATAGGTATGTATAACTATCGCGCGTGATCGAATTACAAATGAGGAGATCCGCAGACGTAGAAGGATCACCGACATAGCTCAACGGTCCAGTAACCTGAGGTGGCAATGGGCACGGCACATAGCTTGAAGAACTGATGGCCGATGGAATCGGAAAGTTCTAGAGTGGATACCACGTATCGGCAAGCGCAGCGTGGGAAGTGGATGGTCGACCTGGCCAAGGCCACGGGCGTCGGTTGGATGCAGGCTGCTTCCGACCGCTCGGAGTGGAAGTTGTTGGGGGCACCTATGTCCAACAGTGGACTTCCCGGGGCTGTGAATGATGATGATGATATGTATATACGGCTGTGTTCCCAAAAAGGGGTAGCCAGAACGGCAGAATCACGAACGAGATACTACAGCCACAGGTATAAATGATCAGTAACTGATGCATTTTAGTGCATCAGCATAAAGAAAATTTGTGACGTAAAAAAACGTTTATTGCTATTACCGGTTAAAATCAACTTCAGAGCAAGTATAAACGGAAAGACAATGAATAGTAAATTGCTGGTTGGTTTTTACGTTCAGATTACTGTCTCTGACATAAAAAAAAAATTATCCCTTCTATAATTGGATGTTAAATTTTATGGACGCAATAAAATTACCATGGAACAGTGCAAATAGCTTTTCAAATCAACGTTTCTACGAATTTCCGTGGGTGCAATGTTTGCGCTTGACGTCGACCTAGGGCGGCTTTTAGTGATGGGGTAAATGTTCGGGATCGAGGGTTTTATTGTAGTGGAAGTGTCAATGAAAATTTGATTAATCGTCGCAGAGCACTCCTATCACTGTCAATGTAATTTTTTTTTATTGTCAGAAACATTGTAGATACATACGAGTATTCTTAGATTTTTTCCTATTTCACGCGGAATTTATTTAGATTTTTACTACAGATTTCTATACTGCCAGTTCTGAAATCTTTTTACCTATAGGTATACCTGGTCCTTGTGAACCATATTTTTAAGAACATTTACATACTTACATACATATAATCACGCCTTTATACCTTACTGGATAGGTAGAGCACCAAGGGCCGATAGTATAGTTAAGATGTACAAGTCCCATTCATCTTTAAGAATAAACGTAACTCAACTGTTGAGATCTACAAGTTCGGTTAGTAGTGACAGGTGGTCTTTGGAATAAATGAATATTTAAAATAAAAACATAACAATGAATAAAATTAAGCTAAATATTCTGTCACAGTCATGTACCGAATGATGGTATTTGACACTAACATAACTTAACTAAGCATTTCGTTTGTCTTTTACAGCCAATAGCCGATCTGGAGCCATTTTGTACTCATCTCAGATTGATCTTCAATTGTTTTCATAAATAAAAAACGCTATCAAAAGATCAGTGATATATCTCTAGTATTGCAATAGGCCGTTAGACCCTGATACCAATTTTCCGTGACATCCCATCACTATCGTGTAATACGTTACAGTAATAAAAGTCAATATGGCACTTCGCTTCGTATCAACTTCTGGCACGAGTTCAGAAGTGTAGCGTTAACACGATCATTTCCAGCATCTGTCTGCATATGAGCGAAAATGTTTTTAATATAAAGCTTTTGCCTACTGATACTAAAATATATGAGATAATAAAGATAATAATATGGTTAACTATTTTAATTGATAATTTTAGTGGTACAGGAAAGGTTTGTAATGCAGTGCTTTGATATGCAAGGGCACTGCCATGTGATCACACTATGATTACATAGTTCCTTACATACTTCAAAAAGCTTGTCCTTTTTTATCCTTTTAATTTGATTTAAATAACCTAGTTAAGTATGTGGATTACGAAAGAAAATTTCCTTTTTTTGATGATATTGGTCACGTTGGTACATAAATATAATTTCATAGTGATTATATTATCCTTCACGAGGGTTACTTTGAGCTAAATTGGTAAAAAAATTACTGATACTAAAATATATGAGATAATAAAGATAATAATATGGTTAACTATTTTAATTGATAATTTTAGTGGTACAGGAAAGGTTTGTAATGCAGTGCTTTGATATGCAAGGGCACTGCCATGTGATCACACTATGATTACATAGTTCCTTACATACGTCAAAAAGCTTGTCCTTTTTTATCCTTTTAATTTGATTTAAATAACCTAGTTAAGTATGTGGATTACGAAAGAAAATTTCCTTTTTTTGATGATATTGGTCACGTTGGTACATAAATATAATTTCATAGTGATTATATTATCCTTCACGAGGGTTACTTTGAGCTAAATTGGGCTATGGTACATACCTACCTACAGTATAGATATGACTGTGGCCTCATTTCATATAAAAATAGTCTCAATAACACTGGCAATATGAAAATTCTCAAATATCGTGAACTCGTTTCAGACTGTGCCTGTTCACACGTCTGAGTAAGAAACTTGTAGTATCGTGATAGCGCAGATTGTGAAACGAAAACTTTGCCGACATGTTGCGAGGATTCAAAATAAGTTTATTTGAATTGCCATACTGTGTCACAAATTAGTGGCGAGAGCGATTTATTCCGTCTATCTGGTCCACATTATGTATGTATACACATGGCTATGTTACCAAAATGGGACCAACAGAACTGCAGGACCACGAATGAGCTCCTGCAACTACGTAAAACGTTTCAAATAAAAAAACTATTCTATTTCTATTCTAAAACATGGCGGGGACAGAAGTAAAAGGCAAGTGGCTAGTTGCTAGCTCATCCTCTGAGAACGCTCCCCTGAGAAAAATCTTGTAACACAGAAGGAGATGCTGAGACATGTAGATATTCTAGTGAAGCCTCACATCAGCACAAGAATCTGTCTGGTATGCCGTACAAAAAAAAAACAATATTCTATCATTAGCCGTATGTACCTACTGTCATTTTAATTGTTATTTGCTCTGGATTACATAGCTTTTATAACAACATACAAGCTTTAATTTATATAGGAAATTTTCAACCTAATCAGTAGATATCATGCCACACAAGATTGTTCTTAAACACAGGTGCACTCACTATTCGTTTACTCACATAATCCGATTAGACGGAAATCCTACATAACCGCGGTGTGATCAGGTACCCGACTAACGGCATTGTGCTTTGCGAGGCACTAGGAATGGCTAAGTGACAATTTTACGGTAAAATCTTATTGATGTTCGTCGTGGTCAAAACCTAGTTTGCAAATTGACCACGAGGTCAAAGTTGCAGGTAATAGCTAGTATGGAATATACCTGAATAATGATGAAAAGCGGCGGTAGCCTTACTCCTTACCACGAGGGACTTAATAGGCTAACAGTTAAAAGTGGGTGCGTTACACATTTCTGCACACCTCACAACACAACCTTTTTGAGGGATAATAGACATGACTATACAGGGGTTTTTTCGTGGCCATCCTTAACGAAGGGTACGTACTCTATACCTCGAATAAAGTAAGTTAATGCCAAAAAATGCTGGGAAATGATGTAAATTTTTAAAAAAATCTCAATTTCATAGACAGATATTAATTATTTCTCGTGAAAAAATCTTGCTACACGCGTCAATGTGCATTCATGCAGAAAAACGCAGTGTATTTACTCAACTTTGGATCCTAATATTTTGGAAATCAGACACTTCCCAGGTATGCTTCCATGGAGAAAAATGATCGTGATGATGAGGAGATTCTGTAGTTTTCGGGAACATTGATGCCAAAAATCATCCTGTATGTACCTATATAATGACGCATCTCTTTCGTAACTTGGACCACTCCAAAAGTGAGGCAGTTCTGAAGACTGTCGGCTAGAAGTTCCCTCGATCCGACTCCGGCTCTGGCATGAAACTACGAGAACAACTTAACACTTACTGTAAATTTGCAAGACCTAAATTAATTTAGCCAGCCAGCGGTTTGTGTAGCACTTGAATATTTCTTTTGTTATTCATGGACGCGAAAACTACAAAAGTTTAAGGCGGGAATTTTGTTGTTGGTTTTGGTATGTACTTAGTGTTTTTTTTCTGTTGGATGTTTATAAGTTGTGTTTGTGTTTTTAATACCATAGATATATACACAGGGTGTAAGTGACAGCCAGGCAAATACTGAAATGCTGAACAAGTTATTTTGACTTAGACGTCAGTGTACTTACTTGCAAGAAATGCATTAGACAAACCATAATTTAGTGAGTTAGGTAGATAGGTTAAATTAGAGAGGTAATAATAATGCTCAGTAAGTATAATAGCCATAGAAGTTTTGAAAAAAAACTCATATTACACTGACTCCAAAATAATAAGACAAAGTACATACATACTCGTAGTTATGATAAAAAAAATAACCATAAAATCCCTTCAGCTTATAATAAACTTTCTAAACTTTAAAAAATAGCGCCATCTAGCTTTCATCTATTAAAACGATCCGCACTGCCGCGAAAGCCTTCTGGATAAATTTACAACTCATAACACTCCAGCTCTTTTCCACCGAATATTCCTGTTACACTGAACACATACAGGTGTCTCTGATTAAATTGAATTTATTTCGAATAAAATCGCAAAAAATCTTCACTTACAGCTGTTATGGTACTCGAGAAGAAATCCAGAATATAACGTTTGAAGAAGGCGACATAATAAAACTTCGCCATTATTATCTACTATCCGTTATCCACAATCTTCGTATTAACTTATTTTGATAATAATCACTAAAAATCCACATTTCTGTATTAACACCAAACATTATAGTTGGAGAGCTCACAACAAACTGTTGACAAACCAAACCCGATCCTCGATGTCTGATTCACTTTCCTAGTGGTGGGAACTGCTACAAACATCTTATATCCTTCTCATTTTTACAACTGACCCGTATCCCCATCCCGCTCTTGTCGATTAAACTAAAACCATTACGTCGAGAACAAAAAAGGGTCCCCTTTGAGCAAATCGTAATATATCATCGACTTGACGTTATGAGCTTAGGGTCTTCGTCCGAATGCCTTTGTCCAAATCCCATGAATTCATACAATTTATTGGTGTAACGGTCCTGATTTGGATGTTGCTACTATTCTTTTACCAGCTGTTCTTTGGACCGGCTACTTAAAAACGGCAAAATAAATTACTTCTTCCGTTTTCCCTTGATTATCTATCCTTATTTAGAATTTTATCAAAATACGGTAGCCGTGAAGTGGCAATGGAAAATATTGACTGGTACAAACATACTGAATGAAAGATAGACACAATAACTTCAGTTTAACTAACATTTAAATTACGCCAATTAAAAAATACATACCTAGAATGTTCTGATTGAAAAATTAACGTTCACTAACATCCTGTATACATAGTTAGATATTGAATAAGGTTATTTTATCAAAAGCGCGAAAACTAGAGTAAGATCGTAAAATAGGTGAGAGTGACATGTCTCTCATCTATACAGGTGTGTGTGACAGCCAGGCAAATACTGAAATACTGAACAAGTACCATTGTTTTGAGTTATACGACAGTGTTATTACTTTGCATTTTTAATTTGATTATCCGCAATGTTGTCTTTCCGCGCCTATTGTATCGGGTGATCCTGTGACTAGTTAAATTGGCTTATTGGTTATAGTGTGATACATTGCTGTTTTTTGGATCACTTGCGACTCTCCATTGGGGTTGATTAATATTTGTAACTTTTTTGGGACCAATTTTTTTGTAAATCATCCATAAGTTAAAATTTTGTTTTTAAGTCATTAAATATACTTACTTAAACGAACTACACATTTTTTCTTGACAAAATGAAAAAAATGTCGGAAAATTTTGGAATTTTCCTGGGAAAATTTTCTGTGGTTTTCGCCTCAGAATCATGGTTTAAAGTTGCCATATCAATATTTGCCTGGCTGTCACAAACACTCTGTATGTCATAACCTTCAGAATACCTTTTTATAACTGGATCAAATGTTTACAAAGTGTGAAAATAGAGTACCTGTTACAGTACAATTGTAATGACGAGAAGACAAGAACGTTTTAGTACGAGTTGAATGAAATTCCGCTATAAGAGTCGAGGACTTGGTCTCAGGATTTGATGTTTCGATGTGACCTCACCTGTCTCATACTACGCCTGCTGTATCTTACCAAATACCTAGTTACCTTATGATATGATATACCTTTAGTACTTACTAAGCGATGGTGCTAGTTGCTTTGTGTGTAACTACATACAAACAATGTTCGGTCCAGGATCAGCCACAAGAGTCCTATAAAACAGACTTGCTTGAGTGCATTGCATTGTATAGTTCCGATGGAATGATGGCGCTAGTTACTATGTGCATAATGACATTTTCTGTATCACTGGATACAAAAAATGTTAGTTCTGAAATCAGGCATAGGAATTATTCTATAAAGCGGACTGCTAGTGAAGGAGCGCTGCTGAGTAGGTAATCCGCGGGGATAACGAAGTCGCACGGGCTTAGCCCATCTATCATCGCTCACAATGCCGCCCTTCGACAGCGCACAGCTGACAGACACCACAGTAGCTAGCGTGCACTTATCGTGACGTCTCACCCTATTTCTCGATCACTATAACTTGCATCGCTAAAGTAGCGATTCGAGCTATATGGACATATACAAACTAAAATTTCGATTATTTCGAGAAAAAAATGTCATATGAGTGACTCAAGCGCAATCCACGAGTATAGAATAACCATACTCATACTCGTTATTCTATAGCCACGACATACGACATTTGACTGTATTTTGTTTTTATCCGATAGCACAGGATGCTCTAGAGCCGTGGTCGTCAAAAAGCGGGCCGACAAAATAATTACATTAAGGGCCGATTTTTCCGAATAGCCTATCTGAAGAGTAAAGTTGATGCTGTCTCCACTTCAGCAAGCTTAAGTGAAAGACAGCATCAATTTGATTCTTCTGATAAGCTATCTGACGTTTGGAAAAATCGCGTACAAGTTACATGAAGATTTTGCCATTTTTGTTAAATTAAACATGATAATTGTTTAGATGTCTACCCGGATATAACCCACCTCATGCTTTAGCAATGTTCACACATTCTCTGTACTCGTATAGTTTATGAAGTAATAGACAACTTACGTGAGTTACGTGCTAAATATGAGGGAAAATTTCGCGCTCGCTCTGCTCGCGCATGTATTCTATCTTTACTTAAGCAGATTTTTACTTTTTTCATAAACCCCACAAATTCTTGGAATGAAAAGAAAAAAGGAAAAGATGATGGTAGCCTGAAGGGCTTTGCCATGTTTACTGAGCTAGGTGGTGTGCGCTTAAGGCGCACAACCGAAAGTTTTTATGACTACGCGACCTGTGCATCCCAGTTGCGCTGGGATATTGTCGCATTGGGGAGTTAAACAAATAGTTAAATGACTTTTTATAGGATGACTGGTAGGGATCTTGTCCCAGCAGTGTCCTACTATGACTCTACCTAGTGTGCAAACGATAATGAAGCGCTTTTATATAGTCTGCGGCTCGGTGCTGGCACTCACATTGTCATGTGTGGCCCTTGGTCGGTAAAGTGTGACGACCGCTGGTCTAGAGCCACGGCTTGCCGCATGTGACTTTGAGAGGTGTCATTAGATTCGGCTGAGTCGTGAGAGGTGAGAGTGACACAGGGACTAAATTTTTACGCAGTCGGATTGTTTTCTTTAAATGAGGTTATTTTATTAATAGGTCCACCCGGATAGAGATTTCTTTTAGCAAACCACTTGGCATAGCGTGGATTGGATGTAAACTGTAAACCTTATACGAAAAAATCTATGACATAATTTTAACAGCTATATTATAAATTAACGGACAAAGGCAGGTCTCTCTAATTAAATGTTGCCATTATTCTGAAATAGGTTCGGAATAGTTAATGAGCATTAGTAATTTCACTAGCACGTGTTGCCAAACCAAACCAATCGTTTTTAAATGTAGATCAGTTTTAAGCAGTATTTTCGTTATATTGTTCAACACGTTAAGTAATGGTCACGGTCATTATTTTCTATATTGTAAAATAGCTACTATAATGATGCAGGGGATTAGGGACTTCATTAAATTGCCATACTTAATTATTATTTTTCATTTATTTAGACTTAACTCTAGACGTATCTAATAGATCTAAAAAGATTCATCCATTCACCCTACTGATACTATAAATGTAGTGATCGGAGGACGTAGGTTCTATTCAAGTTACGGGCATGTACCACTGAGTTTATTTCATGATGGTTTCGATTGTGACAAAGCTCGTACCGCGGAAGGCACGTAAACCGTTGGTCCTGTACCTGGATCTCTCTTCGGTCGGTGTTAGTGTTGTCCTATCGGACAATGAGAGTGAAGGTATAGAGAGAGCACCTGTGTTTGTGCACTGCATCTTCTACCGTACATATCGTAAAAGTCGACTGAAGAACGTTCTCACAAGCAATGAGATAGCAACTATCTCGCAATTCTGGCTATCCATTAGTGGCCCGCCCTCGCTTCGCTTCGGTACATATCCTCTAAAATTTGGAATTCTCATTTGTTCCGTTCCCGTGGGAATTTCGGAAAATCCGTTCTTAGGGCTTCCTCGCACATATACCTATATAGCGGTATTCGTAAAAAAATAGAATTCCCGTTTGTCTCGTTCTGGTGGAAATTTTGATAAATATGTTCTCAGTGCCTCCTCACACTCCCTACCAAATTTCATCTTTATATTGTGTTAAATGGTTTTCGTTAAAATTGGGTTTTGCTGTTTGTCCAGTTCCCGTGGGAATTACGGGAAATCCGTTCTTTGTGCTCCCTAGCAGTCCCTAATGAACAATTTTCGATTTCAACTTCATAGGTATAGCGGTTTTGAATTTGAATTTGTAAGAAAATTTTGAATTCCAGTTTGTTCCGTTCCGTTGGGAATTTCTGGAAATATGTTCCTTACACTCCCTACCGAATATACATGTCATATGTCATGTGGTTTTTGTAAAAACTTGAAATTCCTGTTTGTACCGTTCCCATGGGAATTTCGGGAAACCCGTTCTTAATGGTCTTTAACACCCCCTAACAAACGTGCATACCAAATTTCATCTGTGTACGTCAAACGGTTTATTTTTATACTTATTGAATAAGCTTTTGTTCCAGTACAGTGAAAATTTCGGTAAAATTTTGGAATTCCCGTCTGCGCCGTTCCCATGGGAATTTCGGGAAATACGTTCTTAGTACTCTCTTAGACCCCCTAACGAACATACACACCAAATTTTATCTTATTTGGCGGAAAAAGGTGGAAGAGAGTGGATGCATTTTACTTGTTAAATTTAAAATTTATTTGTATCTGCCCGTTTCTTCGTGGGCTCATATAAGTATGTTGTTTTTGCAATTCTTTTTGATTTTGACTAATTTTACACTCGTTTTATGGATTTTTCCGACGTTTCCATTCATCATCATTATCATTCATCATAAATTCAGAAATCATCAGTATTGGTTGTATGGATAAACAAAAAAAAAATCTGTCATGTTGAGATCATATCATCTGCACGTTACAGAATAATGAATACCCCAGAACCCGTGATCACGCATACTTTTGAAGCAACTTTTCATAGGTCAAATTATTACAACCTATTTACTGTATCTAAAAAACTGATAATATTTTATCGATTTGGCAATAATCGGCGGGTAAGAAGAGCGGAAAATGCTGTTTTTTGACTCGTTTTTGCTTCACTACCCGGAATAAATCTGTCATTGAGGACTCCTTCTGGGGAAAGACCTTCTGTCAAATATATACCTCCATGCGTCAAATGGTAAAAAAAAAATGTTTTTAATTCATATTTATTTCAGCCCAGTGGAAATTATGCGAAACCCTATAGCCTATAATCATCCAGGTCTAAAAAGGATTCTAATGATGGAAGAATTTTTGAAATCGGTCCAGTTGTTTCGGAACTTATTCGCTGCAAATAAACAAACAAACAATCAAAGTTTACCTCTTTATAATATGTATTATTATTATTAGTATAGATATAGATTAACATTGCCTATTATTGCCATGTTCGAGACTTACAAGAATTATCAAAAACCTACCTAAATGAGTACCTAAACCAGATAAGAAATTTAAGAAACCTGTATTTTAGGTTTATCTAAAACCTACTAGTTATGCGTAGGCAGGTAGGTAGTGAAAGATAAACAAAATAGGTTAATTAAGAAGCCGTACGTAGTTACGTACTCATATACCTAGTACTCGTACGTAGGTAAGATATGCATGTTTTTATAATGTGATGGATGAAATTATTAAATAAATAAAACTATTCTTATATTGAACTATTGTGTCGGTTTATTATACGGATGTTCAAATAATCCAGATAGGTCTATTTAGTATATATCTTGGTTATATCTATATTATCTTGATGCCACAGTGTTGCTGATCGAAACACTACCTAGGTATATACAAAAAATATAATAAATGTAAATTGTTTATAACATAATAATTATAATAATAATTTATACTTTTATATCTAATATATTCATATTTAAAAATGTTAAAACTAAGAAAAATAATAAATTTCCTATGGGTGCGCCCACCACCGGGCCCTACACCCTCCATTGACCCTCGGATCTGATAACTCATAATTGCGACAACAGGCACTTGCACTAACTACAATCGCCATGAGAAACCAGACCCGAGCACCTAGCATGCAAGACGATACATTGCACCATTCCGAAATCAAAAACTAGATAAACAATCTACATATGTTTCGCCAACAACCGTGGCATCCTCAGGATTATAGAAATTAGTAAATTAGTAAACCACTAATTATTATGATCCGAGGGTCAGTGGAGGGTGTAGGGCCCGGTGGTGGGCGCACCCATAGTAAATGTTTGAACTTCCGGATTGTAACGCCTAATACACTTTCATTTATAAAATAGTAAATAAAAGGAATAATAATAACAGCTATAAGTTTTCGTTTACATTACATACTAGGTTCTCCCATCTGGTTTCTCATCATGACTGTAGTTGTCTGTGATCGCGTGTGTGTCATGACTAGTCTGACAACCGCAGGGGATGATGTAGGGCCTGGTGGCAATTAGACAACTATATTTTAAAACTACAATCAAACTACTCTTTTGAAACAAATAAAACTTATCGAAACTCTCTATGGACCATATTATGCCGGTACTTTTAATTTATTAAATCCAAGGCATGAAACTTTCTCCGCATAAATATCATAGGTTCAGAGCCAACATTTGTTTCCGCCACTACAACTCCTGCAAGCCAGAATCAACAGAGGTGATCAACAGAGACCAGCGACTGTAAAGAATTGTAACTAATAAAAGTAACACGAATCATAGGGTTTCACACCTTATGAAAATACATTTCTGGAAAAATACACGCGAAAGTAGTTTTGTATAATTAGGAAGCTTTACGTAGATCATATATCATCAAAATTCATAAAACCTTCGTCTATATCATAGGAAATTCCCACTAACCTCACTCCAAATAAACCTGCGTAAGATACGTTTGATATCAGGTTACCAGCTACTTGTTTTTAATTGATTTTTAATGGTTTTCTTGTTATAACTATTGCGGATTAGTCCCGAAACATATTTTTCAAAACCTTGTTAGGTATGTACTACAATATTTTTTAAAAAAAAATTTTTTTATTTTTTTTATATTCACACACTACACAACACATTAACCTAGTCCCACAGTAAGATCCCTAAGGTCTTGTGTCGTGGGTACTAAGTAACGGTATATAAATACATAGATAAGTATAGAAACATCCATGACTCGGAAACAAACATGTTGAATACATCTTGAGGTACCTAAAATACATAATTTCGTGATGAATTTTTCAAATTATCATACAACGGACGTAATGCTGTCAATGCACAGATTGAAACACCGTAATGGCGGCGCGTTGCGCATGTATGCGTATTCTCTAGTAGGCGCCGAGCTTACTATGGTTTGTATGTGTGGGTGGATAACGCATCAATACACATCCCTACTCCATGGAATATGGTGACCGAGCTTACTATGAATGCTTCACTCTGTGTATTGACAATACAACACTTTATACGTTCTTTATACGTTCATGATTTTCACCTAAAATATTAGTTTTGAGTAACGGTAAGCTTACTCCATTATACCTACTTTACAAAAGAGGTGAACAGGACGTCGTAATTTTTACACTGTTGTCGAACCTCTACTATTAATATTTAAGTACCATTAGTATTAAAGTAACTTTTGTCCAACAATATATAACAAACGATAGTAGGTTTATTTAGGTATAATTCCAAACCTAGCGGCTGTTATCTTATTTCCTAACACTATGAAATATTACTTTAAATTTTATCATTGTGCTTATTCTTTATTGTACATACCACAACAACAAAGATGTTAAGGATAAGTGACAAAATGCCCAAGTTCCTTAGTCGACTCTTACAAAATGCACAGAAGGAGCTGATGTATTCTACCTATATTATGATTTATGTACTTATGTATGTAGTAAATAACGTATAAAATAATTACATATGTAATGTTCAAAGGCAAGCTTATCTCTGACAGAGATTTCATCCAGCCGACTAGTAATTATACCTGTTAACTGTTTATTTTTTTTAAACAGCTTCTATTTTTATTTAATATACAGCAATTACCCTAAATGAAACGGCATTTTATTTTACATAATCATCTTATTATTTTTTAAGTTACTTTCTATTATTCTACATCTTATTATTTGTATATTTTAACATATTGAATTGAATCTCATTATGCTATAGGTATGAGATCAACACTAAAATATAAAATCAGACACAAATAGTAACTTCAAAATGTTACAAAGATTCGATTCTGGCACATCGCCGGCCGGTGCCGCAGCACGCTCGCTTCGCTCGCTCGGCTCTGTGCGTTGTTTGTCATACTCTAACCTAATCTATTATTTTTAACATTATATCAATGTATGAAAACGAAACTGTCACTAATCGACTTATTTGTTTTGTGCTAAAGTTAATTTGCTGTGCAGTCAGTATTTATGATGAGATTGTAGTATTGTTGTACCAAAAGGTATTAATTTGTCTTGGATTCAAGGAAAACAGTTATGTTGGGCTGATATATATTTTCGAATTATCTGCTGTAGTTGTTTTATTAAACATTTAGCTTATTTGTACTAAATTAATTTATTTGATGTAAAAAGCATATAAAAGATGACATTAAATTGATGGGCGATTATTTATTTGATGTGCAATTAAAAATATCCCGTTATTATAAAGTATCACCAAATATTAAGGGCAAATCACATATGCATAAACAAAAAATAAGAATAAAGAAAGTATATGATAATAGAAATCAACATAAAAATAACGATACATACTAATCTGATCTAACAGAACTTGATTTCTGCGTATTTCTAAATAATACAATAAAAAACGGTATTTAATTTTAATAAACAGAAACTCTTTAAATAGTAAAAGATATTCCTATTCAAACTTCACTTAGATTACTTATCATAGGCTTTTAGCTACCGGATTTTAACCCACTATCTTGTCTTGGACAATATCTAGGACCTGGTATGTCCGTCTTATCGGTGACACACAAACAAACCAGCTTTGTAAAAATCAAGCACACAAATGAACTAGTCATTACCAAATTAACTACAAAATGGTAAAGAAAAACATTTAGTAAACAAGCCTCAAACGGCTCGGTCGTTTGGGTCTGTGTGTAATTAATTTTGTTAAAAGTTAGTGCATTTATTTGTGTCAAATGTCATCTAAGATGTCCTCCCCGGACACTTCGCCTCCCAGTTTGCGAAGTGACTCCGACCCCGAAGACTCTAGTGACTCTAGTGACTTCTCCAATGTGGGAAGATATAATACCAATAATTTTGATACTCCAAAAGGTGATTATAAATCTAGTGGTATAACATCACATGGCGTAGAAGATATTTTATCAGATAATGTCAATTACCAGCCTCAAGATAATGTTTTTGGAGATTGCAAGCAAGAAGTTCTGTCATCCTTACCGAACTCTTTTGTACAAGATTATAACTCTCGCGATTCGACAGGTTTCAGTATACAGGATATTCTCGGGCTTCATCAGTCCTACAATTCCGTGAATAATCAGGAAGAATATGAACAGCGGTATGATTATCAAATACCTAACTATGAGACTATAAGTAATACATCAAATCATAACTTTGCAACTGGAACTGATGAAACTATTTCCGAGGATTGTTTGGATAAAAGCAATGATATGTTTCAAGTTGAATCTCACCAAATCGCTTACAATGGAAGTTATGTGCCTATTAATGACTCTATCCGACGTCAACAAAGAAGCGGTTTGGGCAACGACATTGTAATAAAAGACCCAGGAAGAGATATAAACAACTTGTCAGAGTCTAGTTTTTCCAGTCAGGTATGTAAGCAAGACCCTTGTTACTATAGGAATAAGGTTCTAATAATTTGGTAACTAATTAACGATTTGTGGTTGTTAACCACAACTTTGACCGGATCTATAACGACAATTTAATTTTCTTTTAGATAGGTAGTACCGAATAAGTACCAATGTCTTTAACTAAAAGGTTTTACAGTTTTATTTCATTTCAAAATTTTTCTACAGAAAGACGTGTTGACTATAAATATTAATTATTATATTTCAGAATTTATCCTGGAGTGATAAGTCTGCAGCTTCACTTAATAGCTCTTTGAAAGACGGTAAGTGTCTTATTATTATACAGTGTTTTATAACTCATTCAATTTGTTTTATTAACATTTAATCGAGTGTTTATCTACATTTTTAGAGATGTCATCCGACGCCCAATCTTACCCAAAGGGGTTTACCAAACGTGCACGAACAGCTTATACTAGCTCGCAATTGGTTGAATTGGAGAATGAATTTCATCAAAACCGCTACCTGTGTCGACCAAGACGTATCGAACTCGCTAACTATTTACAGTTATCTGAACGGCAAATCAAGATTTGGTTTCAAAACAGAAGAATGAAATACAAGAAGGATAATAAGCATAACAAGCCATCATCATCAGTAGATGATGGTCCTTCTACTAGTAAGGATCTGTCGCCAGGACGAGATCACAAACTAAGTCACCATGGAAGAAGCTGTGGAGGTCATGATCGTCATAGACGTCTTCTTACTGACTCTCACGCATCTCATCATAAAGGTTTCTTCAACTCCAATGACAACTTAGTACGTCCACCAGATTATACATCGATTAACACCTTGAAGTCAGTCATAAAAGGCCCACAAAGCTCGCTAGAGCTACCTTCCTATACGCCGAACTTAACCTACTCATCATATTACAATACAGGAACGAATAGAGTAGCTTTCTCACCTATACCCGAAGTTTATCGGTACAGCGATGACGCACTCCAGCCGAATTCCAATGCTTTATCAACATTATCGTCTGACAGCTACGTTCCAAACGGAGTTGGTTTAAAGCTCAATGAAGGATTGCCTAGATATGCTGGATCATCGTACTATAACTCGCCAAGTGGCGTTGTGATGCACCCCCCTCCCTCTGAGTCATATGCTCCATCGATGCAGATGAATCCTTCACTCTCCTCTCTAAGTGCACCAACTTACGACGATACGTCCTTGCAATCCAGAACATCTGGATTACCACTACCTTCAGACCCTTATTTTTCATATCTATCAGCAGCTGACAGTGCTAATCAAACTACATCATCTTCAACCAACAAATTTTCTTCCTACATATCTTTATAATGACTTAGTCATGATATCATTAAAGTTATACCCAGTGCAAAAACTATGTTCTTTAAATTTTAAGGAAATCATTAGAGTAAAATGATACATAAATTGTAACAATACCCCTCCTTGAAAGTTGGGTTAAGTTTTACAGGGTTGGTATAGAGATCATATTGATTGAAAGGGTGGTAGCTATATTGAAAAGCAAAAGTATATCGGACATAAAAGAACAAGGTAATCATATTATTTTTAATAATTAAATTAAGCAAATACTTTATTTCGAAACATTTTTTTAACTGAGTGTCTATTGTATTGCCTACATTGATCGTTTAATTTTAAAGTATTTTATATTTATTTCGTATACATTATGCAACACATTCTTCCACTTGTAGATATTTATAAATAAGCTATTTATATTTTTATAACATGGAAATGTATACAACAGATATAATATACTGTATTATAATATGTTTATTCTTTTATTTTCCAGATAAAATTGCTACTTGGCTACGGATACGAGAAACAACTTTATCATCAAGCACTCTACTAGTCATTAACAAATTAGCTTCGAATTGAAACTGATGAAATAAATTCTGAAGTATGTACCTACATACTTGCGATTCATCCTATCCTACCTATGAAACTATAAGCGGGTAATACAATTTTTTTATTGTTTGGAAAAGAGGAATAATGTTTATGAAGTTAAAATTCATTTCAAAAATCATCGAAATGCCTAAAACTGAACAAACTAAAGTGATGTTTTCGTTTTCTACTTGGTGAAGATGTAAATTTTTTGATTCGCTAGTATTTACATTGGACTTTCGCTCTGACTGTGTGTGTTCGATAGATGGCTCCGCTAGATATATGTATACTTAAACCAAAAAATATTGTTTAATTAATGAAACTTGTAGCTTTTACTGAACTATATAAATACTTTTCTTTATATTTATTTTGCCTTGAATATGTTAAATATTTGTAAAATAACAAAATGTTAAATACTTTAAAAATAAAATCTACTTAAATTTGAATTTAATTTCATTTCTCAGAATTTTTATTATGTTGCCCATTTTAGTCACTGTCAATTATCAAGTTATGAAAATGATTTAGCTGTTACTCGTATTTGTCCAAAACTATAAGAACAAAGTTAAGTAACCTGCTACGTACCTACCTTATAAAATAATGTAAGTAGCAGATTTATTTCACATTACTTAAAAAATTTATACACACTTATCATAATATGATTTCTATATACTTCAATTTGCATACAAGTCTCAATCATAACTGCATGAAATATTCACACGACTTTTTTGCGCGAGCGGTCCTGGTCCTAACGCTGACTTTCTAAGAAATGATAGCCCCTTTGGTTGACGACACGCACTTTACATAGAAGGTTGCGAGTTCAAATCCTAGGCCCGTACCACTGATTGAGGCGGATACTAAGATTATTACCAGCTATATCAACGTCTACATACGAGCAGTAGGTGCCGTTCAACCGTCTCTATGTACGGCTGCTTCATAGTAAACTTATGATTTTGGAATTGGAAATGAAAATTTTGGAATTTTCCTGCGAAAATTTTCAGTGATTTCCACCTCAGAATCATGGTCTGAAGTCATGGTATCAATATTTGCTTAGCTGTCACAAACACCCTGTATATTATCTGTGTGATTAATGATGAACATCAGGGAGTCTACTCTGAAGTGACGATAAACGAAGTATCGGCCGAATATCGAGGTGTTTCCTAATACGAACTACCTTCGATCGGATCAGTCGCGCTATTTTTTCATAAGGTCCGATCGAACTCTATTTAACAGGTATAATGCTTATAATATTTGTCAATGTGAATTATTCTCTATGGTTCCGAATGAGTTGTGAACATCCGAAGCAATTTCGTAGTAGGGTCAAAGGCTTCGATACGGTCGGGCTTCGGTCGGACCGAAAGATTCGAAAGGGGCATTTCAGAGTAGACCCCCAAGACCGTGAGACCATAGTACGTAGTAGACAGCACTGCAGGGTTATTAATAAGATCCTACAGCCTAGCATAGCTGTAAATGATCAATGGTAAGTTGCTAGCTTAAAATGCTCAAATTCCTTCGTCCACTCTTACGACATGCACGGCTCTTTCCGTGCATTTGATGTATTCCAGTCAAGCCCCGCCTCAGCACAGGAGTAATTGAATAAATAATACAAAAGTATAATTTACGTATCGTTAAAATTTTATTTTAGCGGTTTTACAATAAAACACAAAAACGTTGATAATTCAAATAAAAGTACTCAAAAAAAAGTTTAATAGAACAGTAGGTCTTGAAAGATACTCGTCTTGATAAATTATTACTAGCAAATTAACTAACTATAAAAAAACTAAATGCTAAATAAAAGTTTGTAAAAAATAGTTAAGTTATTATAACTAGTAGTGAAAAGAAAGAGGTTTAAGTAATAACAGTCTTGAGGTACTGGCTCTTGGATGGATACTTCCGATAAATGACGATGAAACTGTGAACAAAGAATGAAAATAAGTATGTTAAATTTCATTCAGACTTTACTTAGTCAATAAGAGAATATTTAAATTTTATTAAAGATTGCGATTTCTATAACAAATTTAGCGTATTTACTGTACAAAGGGGTAAATTGAGTAAGTACATTAACATAATATACATTGGCAGTCAAAGCTAATATCTAAATTATTACAAAACTTACATAGATCTATTTATCTCGAAATTCTCTTGCTCTGGATAAAAATTAAGTACGTTAGTGACAAATATATTGCCAGTTACATTCTTTAGTGAAACTGTAACAAAAAAAATACATTAAAATTTTCCTTACATATTTAAAAAAATATTATAATCTAATATAAGCACAGCTGTAGCTACCTGAAATACTCGTACTCTAGCGACACCAATAGAGCTACGTGTGCGCATCAGCAATGTCGATGAGAGAAACTCAAATAGATGTGCCTAAAACAAAAGAAACAGAAATTAAAAATTTGTGAAATTTCACAATTTTAGTATTTAAAAAAACTGATGCGAAAGATGCCAGAGAGGTAAACTCACTGATAATAAAGTAAATAAATAATCAAAAGAATAATTTCTCACATTAAATCAACAGGCTCTCATGAATGGTTCCATGTCGATTAAACCTTGCAACGCCCCATTTAAATCACAAGGTCGCCATACGAGATTTTCGTCGTTGACTGGGAATTCCGCTGGCGAAACGGGCTCATACACAGGACTTTCCTGTGCAGCAGAAGGGCTCACGTCGATTATATCCAATATATTTGGATCAATTAACCTGAACACTTCTACTACATCTTGGTCTTCGAGAGACACATGCCCATTGGCAAGTTTGACTTTTAGTCGTGTCTCGGCTTCAGCCACGCTCTGCTTTGCGTCACTTGAAGAGACGCAAGAAGGTTGACGTTTTTCCTTCAACCTTCGGTTTTGAAACCACGTCCTAATAACTTTCTCGTCAACATTCAGCGAACTCATTAAGTTTTGCCGATCAACCGTCCCTATGTACGGCCGTTTCTTAAATTCCCTTTCCAGGATTTCTATTTGATCCGTGGTGAACGCAGTACGACGTCGCTTGAACTTTGTTACTCTTGACTGGATTCCGTGAGGCGTGTGGATCACTGTAACAAAATAATAAACGTAAGAAGTATAGCCTAGAAGTATATTAGGGTTAGGGGAAAACTCGCCTCTGGGCCGCAGCCCAGATTACACACATATATAACAATAGTGGTAATGCATTATCCCTACATACTTCATTATTGAAAAGAAGTTTAAGAAGATGGCAGCAAATGGAATAATAATGTTATGATGAAGATAGAATAATTTGTAAAACTAATTAGTTAGTTTTATCTTATAAAAAATGGTACTGCAATAAGCATATAACTAAGAACGCAACAGATATTACACTTACAGGTAATATGTGCTCGAGGTGCTTCATTAGCGGCACTGGATGGATGTTGAAATGGAAGCATTTCTGGCATTGCACACTGCTGGTCAAACTGAAAACAAATAATAAACTTTTATTTCGAACACGAATATAGTTACTGCTAAGTCTGATTCAATATTGTCTGCTCTATAAATACATGGGTTTAACCAGTTTATTATAGCCACTTGTTTAAAAATATTGGCTACTAGTGGATGCCTGAGACTTCGTCCTCGTGGACTGCAGAAAAAAAATGTCGAAATTATCCGGAATTAAAATATTTTCCCGGAATAAAAAGTAGCCTATGTATGAATCCAGGGTGTCAGCCAAAATTCATTCCAAATTTCATTAGATTAGATTAGATTCATTTATTGCATGTCACAGGTTATATAGTTATATATTAAAATCGCTCCAGCCGTTTTTTTCGTGAAAGAGTAACAAACATTCATCCATCAATATTATATAATATAGTAGGATTTACCTGATTCACTGGAATTCGTTGTGAAGCCATTTTACTATTTTCTTGATGATTTGGGTAGCGATGAGACCAATGTTGCTGCATTAAAGTCTGTAATTAATAGTTATATATTAGCAAATAATGTAAAAAACGCATTGAGCACGTAAACATAACTATATTTGTAATGGTCATCAATAAAAATAGGTATAAAATGGTATCTAGATACTATAAATAAAATATTATTCATCCTTACTAATATTGTAAATGCGAAAGTAACTCTCGTCTGTTTATCTATCTGTTTGGCATTCACGCCAAAACTACTGACCTGATAGAAATATAATTTGGTATACTGGTAGTCTAGGGCTTGAGAAAGGACATAGGCTAGTTTTTATCCTGGGAAATATTTTCATCACGGATAATTTCGACATTTCATTCTAACTGCAATCCACGCGGACGCAGCCGCGGGTGTCCAATAATATGCATATAAATACAGGGTGTGGGTGACAGCTAGGCAAATACTGAAATGCTGAATATGTACCATTGTGTTGAGTTATACGACAGAGTTATTACTTAATGTATTTTTGATTTGATTATCAATAATCTTTGCTCTCCGCGCCAATTGTATCGGGCGATCCTGTGACTAATTAAAATGGGCTTATTGGTTATTGTGTGACACATTGCTGTTTTTAGATCACTTAGTCTTGTGACCATTAGGGTTGATCAGTTATTTGAACTTTTTTGAGGGCAACTATTTTTGGTTAAAATTATTATAAAATTATATAATATTTATAATATAATAAAATTATTAAACATTATCTAAGGCCTAATTAAAAGAACTAAACTAGTTTTTTCCTGAAAATATAAAAAAAATGTCGGATTCCTGTGAAAATTTTCAGTGTTTTCCGCCTCATCATCATGGTCTGAAGTCATGGTATCAATATTTTCCTGGCTGTCACAAACACCCTGTATTATAAGATAGAACTCACCTGAAAATTAGACTCGTACACACTATTATACTGGTTAATGTCGGGGAAAACAATGTCGCAGTTAGCCAAAGCTAAATCAAAACCGAAAGAGGCCATTTGTACAGCCCTTACTTCAAAAAGTACTGGATATGAATTATTAGAAATGTCATTGCCTTCCTGCTTAAATATGCCAATCCAGGTAAAGTGATTAACAGCTACCCCTACCTGAATTTTGCTTTTTCATTGACTAATTAGGGTAGTGGTGAGATTATCAGTAATTTTACTTATTTATTTACTTACGCTTTTTACCCGAAGTTAATCTTATGTCTAAAAACATCTTGTTTTTAATTATTATATTTTTCTAAGAATTTAGTTAACTTTTATTTTTACTTATTTAAAATTTGTTGTTTGTTATTGTATATTATTTGGCGATGCTCATAACATCTTTCTTCGACTGGAATACCTTGGAGTACCTACCCAGCAGGTTATGTATATAAAATGCTTTTTCATGAATGAGTGAATGTTGGATCAAGTACGGCCCAATTCGCTGATCTAAGATAGGTCATCTTCATCATCACCATCATCAGCCTATTGCAGTCCACTGCTGGATGTAGGCCTCCCCCAGGGCCCGCCACAAGACTGCCATGGGGGGTATTTGCCCATAGTCACCACGCTGGGCAGGCGGAAAGATTTCCCGAAATTCTTATAATATTTAATCCTAACTATAATTATATATAATATGATACAGAGGAGAGTTATAATGGTGCACTGGGTAAAAAAACAAATGTTCAAAAAATTTTGAGATAGCTAACTAAAAACTTGAAAAAGGATTAGAGTTTACTTTTATTATGAAATCTTTCCCATGAGTTACTTATAACAAGATACTTATAATTTTGTTATAAGTATCTATGGAAATATATTATTTTAGTGTAATTGAAAATAGGCAAACTTTGCTAGAAGTAAACCTATTGATTGTAAAGTAAATTAATAAATGAATTTCTTCACTCGGCTAGTCAGAATTCCCATACAAGTTTTTTAAATCAGCGTAGCTCCAAGGAATGGTTGCTTTTTAGTAATCTTTATTCATAGCGATGATAACGTGCGCCTTCCAAGCGGGGGGCGTAAGTTCTATCCTAGCCACGGGCCTGTACCAATTGATTCATTTGTAAAATTGTCACTTAGCTCGTGCACATAAAACCGTTGGTCCTGCGCCTGATCTCTCTCCGGTCGTGTCGGAGAGAGATCAGGCGTCCGTTTTTCAGATCCGTCCCATCGGACTATGAGAGTGACGGAATAGAGAGTGCATCTGTGTTGTGCGCTATATATCTCCTGCGCACCTGGTTTATGTCCGTAGAGATTTCGATACAAGTTAATGAAATCAACGTATGAAAGTATGGCGACAAAATAAATTTTCTTAAAGCAAATTTTTCCATTCGCGAAATTTACCAAAGTTTTTGTTTTATTTCGCAGATTTTGCCGAAGTTAAATTTACTGATATCGCTTTTTACCATATTCCATACGCATACTTTACCAATATTTATTCTTGATAATATCTTTTAGTCTTTTCGATAGCTTTGTAAAATAACTTCCTTTCGGTACGGTTACAGTGAACTGGCAAGGTTTATAATTATTATCTCTTTCATTCAAAGTTCAGTTAAGAACTTTATACGACATTTAGTGCCTGAATATGACCAGCGTATTCCTGGTTTATTTTATTTGGATTCCTGACGAGCGTATATTTGTAATAAACTACATATCTGTTGAGAAAAAAAGAAACCGGGAAATTCGATATGGAAAAAATAACAAATTGGAAAATTTTGCGAATGGAAAAATTGCTTCAAGAAAAAAATGATTTAGTCAAAAAGTTCGCCATACTCACGTATGGATCTAAGGAATGTTTCATTGGCAAGTCGCACGAATGTCGACAAGAAGTTTGACGTTTTTCTGTAACCTTTGATACCACGTCTTAATAACTTTCTCGTCAACATTCAACAAATTCATCAAGTTCTGCCGATCAACCGTCGCTACGGCCGTTTCTTAAATTCTCTCTCCAGGATTTATTTTGCTATGATGTGGTGAATTCAGTTCTACGGGGCGCTTTGACTTTATAACCCTCGTCGACTGAACTCCGTAATATATGTGGATCGTACATTGTGCCATAATACTTATATTATTTTAAAGAAGCTTAAAGATCAGCAAGTCGAAATCATAATATTATGCTGTAATATATACATATAAATAGACAGAATTATTTGTATTAAGTAGAAATTTGTATTGATTGGTTTTATTATAGTAGGTACAAGCAAAAACTATTAGGTACCTAATTATCGAATATATTCTATCTATCTTTATTGAATTAATTTCCTTAATTCATATATAATACTATAGGAATAGAATAATAGACGTCCGCGATTGTATTAGCGTGGAAAAAAACAAAATGTTTGGGAATAATATTATTTCTTGATAAAACTTAGCCTATAGCACCACAGACCCATTGTGCACGTGTATGTTTCTACTTATATTATGTATGACTTACCAAGATTCTTATCATCTTCAAAAATCCGCAGCATCCTTACGCCACGTGGTCTCATCCTTCATCTATCACAACTTGTCACCACTTGCACTGCAGATAACCGTTACTCAAATTATGCTTACTTGAGATAAAACTCAAACTACTTAAAACTATGGAATACAGGTAGGACTCAGTAGGAATTGACCACGGTAAACTTTCTTTTTTTTTTAATACTACCAAATGATGAAAGGCAGAATAAAAAGTGCCGCAAACATACCTGGATAATCCAACTAAATATGAAACCGGTAGTAATAAAACATAGACACGGGGCTGAAGATAAAGAGCCTATAGGTGACAATAGCGCTCAAGTTTAAAGTGACAGGTAAGAATTACAAGCAAAGAACGGGAGGATATTGTAAACGCCACCGCCCAAACCCGTTACGTAACTGTAACCGTAATGTCCATATATGATAGTATTAATAAATAAAACGTAAACGATATCGACTGCGAAAGACAAAACTCTTGGGTTAAATTATATTCATGCAACAAAACTTATGCACAGGCGCGGCTTATTCTTTGAACGGAGTGCCATAGATTCAGTAGGTATATGAACCGATTTGAGATTGAGTACATGTTAACATCACGGCAAATATGTTAACTAAAAAATGTTTCTCGTATCTTGCTTCGTCTGTTACAGAGTTATTTAAGTGTGAATAGGACAGCATTACGACGACACAAGTTATTTGCCGTTTGTTGTAGGTATCTAAACTTTTGCCAGAGTAAAATATGAGGGTATTAGTAAAAACATGTTCCTTCTTACAATTGCAGTGATATCAGTTGCCTCAGTTGTATTTTAACGGACAGGAAGACGTCAATTAAATTATAATTTTACGTTTTACTAACATTGTGTTTTAAAAATGTTCCACAATATGTTGATGACGTCGCTGACGCCGTTAAGTAAAACAAACGAAGTAAGTTATTTCTTTCCTTAGAAATATTATTTGAAATACATTGTATAGAAGGGTTAACTATAACTTAAATCTATGTAAAGCAAAGATGAAATAGAGGAATCATCCTTTCTTTCGTCCTTATATAAATATAATCATTCAGAGATTTCACTTTAGTTATTTTGTATGTAATTTTCAAATTAGCAGTAGCGATGTAGGTATATCAATATGCGTATTCATCACCATATTTTTTAAGCTTTCGTCTGAGTATTCAAAATGAAATATACCTATATAGGTATAAAAATAAAATCGCCGTTATATTACATTTTTAATATGCAATGACATGACTATGGGATCTCCCTTATGATTCTTCAGTTCTGAATACCCAATTTCAAGAATACAGTCGTGTTTATAATTAAATTATATGTATGTATGTATGTATGTATAATGTATATATATATATATATATGCAATTAAGTGCTATAAATAAATTTTCGTATCTTATCTTGTGCATAAGACATAATTACCCAAAATCGGAATAAACGGAAATTTTACGAAAAAAGTTTACGTGGCAAAATTCTCTTTTATGGTGCTTATTTATTTTTTTACAGTTTCGTGGGAGTTGCTGGGAAAACAGACCCTTTAGTGGAATATGGCCTGAAGAGAACCTTACCGCTAAAGGTGAGTTTGTGGTCAAATAAGTATATAGTATTATTCGTGTCACACGCTATTCTATTATTTGTATGTTAAATCTAAAAAAAAATAGTTTTTTTATTCAGTGTCCCAGGGTAATATTATACGAAGAACTCGTTAAATATTACCCTTTTTACTGATTTATGTAGTCATTTTGCAATGCAGTTCTGAGGGTAATATGCTATTTAAAATAAGGTACTTACCTGCTATTATTAATATTTACTTGCTTATTTTTTCAGCCAGTTACAGAAAAGCGATAAAAAAGAAGAAGCGCGTGCGCACAGCCTTTACCACCAATCAATTATATGAGCTTGAGAAAGTTTTCCACCAACAGAAGTACATTTGCAGGATCCAAAGGGCTGAGCTATCTAAATTATTGAACATCCCCGAAATGTCTATAAAGATATGGTTCCAGAACCGCAGGATGAAAGAAAAGAAAGAATTATCAGAATCCAGCTGCGATTCTTCTGATACATCTTCTCCTAAATTACATTTTCCTATTCAAAATCAGAATTGTGAAGTCGACAGTAGTACAGCTGATATTAACATTTTTAATGATCTAATTAAATTTGAATCTAAAATTGATACCCATAAAAATGTATCCTCAGGCTTTATTGATAAAAGTAATGCCGCTTCATATCAGGCAGATAACGTTTATCAAAAATACCAAAAGGACACACAGCATCAAGGAACATCGGCTTATTCCGAAAGACATTCGACATTTCCAGGAGATCCAACATATTTAGGACAGCCAACATTTCCTTTGAAATCTACATACAAAGAGGAACCCATATATAAAATACAACCGTTATATCAAGGAGAAACAAATTATCTAGAACAACCTTATCAACAAATGCAACAATGGGAACAGGTTTACCATGTAAGAAGCAATAATCCAATGGAGTTATCATATCAAGACTGTTCATCGGATATAGATGAACTTTCTGTATCCAAAGGTAGTGATCACTTAGATGCATTAGACTTGACAGATTTAATAAAAGATAAAAATATATATCCAACAGAATATTATCCTTATAGTGGAACTAATACTCATAGTGCAGAAAATATCAGCGATGAACCATATGGTTCAAATCTTGATAAAACTCAGTCTCATTCATGGTATACAAATCTATCTGAATTTATATAAATTGTGATGATAACATTTATTGTGTTAGTATTATTATATTTATTTATTTTAGCAATTATTATCGTTATATTGTAAATTATTATTTATAATTTAATAAATACTTATTAAACCAAATCAGCAATATAAAATGTTATATTGTATTGTAGTATTATACCTAATATTAATACATAAATTAATTTATTTCTTAGTTTGTAAAAATAATTTATTTTAATTATAATTAGCTATGAAATATGATAGATAATGGCCATTTTATTTTAATTTATTATTGTTTTATTAGTTAATATTATTAGTTATTAATTAAAATTGTGAATAAGTATATATTTTTAAAATCACGTAACTATACAGCATAATTACTAAATCTGTTTTATATACATTACGTATCGTACAGCGATCCTTAAGGTTTCTACTCTCTGTTAAAATGCTTTTAATATTCCTGTGTAACAATCTTGCATAGCTATATTTTAAATAAACTTATTCTTTTGTATTTCTTTTGTGTCATATATTACTAAATGACGATAGGTAAGTTTATATTTCATAATTTTAATATAATACATAGATTTTAATATCTGTTGTCTGTAAAACTTAGGTTAATAATTTTGTAATATTAAAGTACTTTTGAATAAACAAAATATTTTTGTTTCATTGGAATAAAATTATAGTATAGTTTCTCCTCATATTCCATATACCATATTTTTCAACTAGAGAGAGATTTATGCTGTACCTGACAAGTTCCGATTACGGTAATAGCATGATAGGATCTATGGGCAGACTCTTATTTTTATACATATATCAGTTGGCTATGTTAGGATGTTCAAACTTAAAAGGCTTTTTATTATTTTTTTACATCATTTTACTATTTAATCGTACTTATAATATATTAATGTTATCAAGTGAATTGTACATTATTGTAGGTCCATGGCCTATATATTATATTCGATGGAAATATATTTACAATAGAGATTACATGCGAGACATAACATTTTATATAGGAAGGTTAATTTATAAATTATAAAAACATTTGCGGATACAGACTTAAATCTTAAGTTAGTAAAATAACGAACTACAATATGATACATATGCCAATGTATCAAATAAACTTATAACTAACTCATTAGATATATTAAGGCAGATTTTTGAATAGTCAGATAATTCTCATCTTAGAAACAAATCACTGTCTTGACTTTATACCTAAAACAGAATATTCAAATACGTCAAGTTGACCATAAAATAAGACATACTCGTAATATCGGATACTTCGTGGACATTATCTCATCTACTAGTAATGTACCTAATATAATATTGCATCAGTACAACTGGCCAAGAGCATTTTTAAATTATAGACATTTCGACATAATTCGGAAAGAAATATATTTAATTATAATGTTATACTTTTATAAGTACCAATCGCTAGACTACAAAATTGCTGAAGAAAGAAAAAGTTACTTAATAATATATTATAATATAAGTATAATATATTATTCACTAAACAAAAATAATTTATCAGCAATATTAATGCTTAATAATTAAATTATAATATAGTTATAGGCGTACGGCCAGCAGTGGACTGCAATATGCTGAAGACGATAGGTATATTATGTCTACCCAACTCATAACGCTATTTGATTGAAAAGCAATTTACGCTATGCAGAGTAATATGTAAAGTAAATAAATTGACACGTCTTCGTACTAATAGAACAGTCAGTTATTAGTATCTTGAGGAAAAACTACCCGTGTTACGTTTATAAAAATTATAACTTTAAAATTTTGCTATATTATTGTTATCATAACACCCTGGTCAATGACTTCGTCGGGTTGTTCATACCTTATAAGTATAATTATAGTGCCCAAACTAATTCTTTTGCTTGGAGTTATCTTTAGGCATCGAAGTTATAACATACTGTGCATAATGATTTGGCCTTAGTTGCACATTTGGAACTGGAGGAATGGTATGGCAGTCGCAGCTACATTTTTTGGGTGCTGCCCCTGGCTCCACATGCACATTTTCCATATTGCTTGAAATGGTCGCAGCAGATGCTCCCCCCGACATTACCGGTAGCAGGTTAATAGGGGTCCAAGTCAAATTGTTTTCAGCT
Source organism: Carposina sasakii (assembly GCA_014607495.2). Taxonomy (NCBI): domain Eukaryota; kingdom Metazoa; phylum Arthropoda; class Insecta; order Lepidoptera; family Carposinidae; genus Carposina; species Carposina sasakii. The sequence continues at coordinate 9,757,535 of CP053158.1, forward strand.
ACAAATGGCTGTGGTGGATATGACGGGTTCATATAGAATGAAGCATATGAAGGTGTAGCCTGAGACACATCGACAAAGGATCTAGACAATCTCGAATCCCGATGAACAGTTGACAAAGACAGGCAAGACGGTAAACTTCCGTAATTCACTTTTGAAGTTGTTGCCCTTCCTACCTCTCTAGAATCCATTCCCTGTCTTAGTATTAGATACGCATCTTTTACAGACTTTGGAGAGTTGTCAGACCCACGTTTGAATATTTCGGAGAATTTCGAAGAAATATCTGGTTGTGATACGGATTGATTACCTCTTTTCAAAGGTGATTTTATTTCTATTTTTGCTAAATCTTCTGGAAATGATCTTGACGTCACAATAGCATCATTAGTTACTACTGGCTCATTTCTGTCGTTGGGTAATTGACTTGTTTGCTCTCTTGGTACTATTATTGTTCGGGGTGTCGACTCATTATATGATTGCTGTGCAAGCTCATTACTAAATTGATCGAAATTATCATCATCATCGTCAAATTCATATCCATATATATAGTAGTCTTTTTTCTCTTTCATTCTTCGATTCTGAAACCAGATTTTCACGGATTTATCTGATAAATTTAACGCATTAGCTACTTCTCTTCTATGCTCACTTTCTATGTAAGGACATTTCTTGAATTCTTGTTCTAAATAATTGACTTGGTCTGTTGTGAATGCACTTCTGGATCGTTTTGCTTTCCTCATACTGTACCGTGGCATACGTCCTGTCTGAAAAAAGATATATTTCATTTATAAGTGCCTTGTTACAATAATACTAGCGCCTGCTCCTGCCTTTTTTCCTGACTGTGGTAAATTGGAACAGAAGCTTTTAGTAGTGTATGAGGATTATAATATAGGTAATGTGTTTCCATATCTATATATGTATATAAAACGTGACCAAAAATATTGTCGACGCAATGTACTAGCATATTATTAGATATTCAATTAGGTAATATAATATTAATAATTTTTAATAATTTTAGGTAATATAATTTTCAAGTAGGTATAAGCGACGTTAGTAAAGAAGACATGAGTATCTACGCCATCGCCCTGATCGCTTCATTAAATTGTATTCCGGGTAATATTCACCTAAGGTTTCTAAGGATACGTACTTCAATCGTGAGATTCTGTACTTTATATTTCCGATCTGCTAAAATAGAGGATACCTACACACATCAAATAATTAGTTCTCCAGAACCCATGACCACACACACCTTTGAAGGCACTTTAATATAGTCAAATCGACCTAACTTATTTTTATGTGCTACTGCTTCTGACCTGGACTCGTTCGTTATTCTAAAACTACATATAAGCTTTGGTTTCCTAGAATAACAGCTGTGCCTCTAAATAGCGGTTTTGAAGAAACATTTCACATAATGGCACCTGATGGCTTCGCTATCCTAGGAAGTCTTTGGATGGATGCTGCTGATGACATTGGGATGACACATTATATTTTGTTCTCTATATCTATGAAATTTGTCACTGGATTATATTAATTATACTTTTAGCGTTAAATGGATCCATTTGCTAATTTATCGACTAATCGATATTTTGGATCAATTAACGTTTCACTTCGTTTAATTAGTTAAAAACCGATGGCATTCCTGACATTTCGTAATACGTATGAATAATGTTTACTGGCAATACATTACTTAATATTCGTATTACCAGGATCATCATCATTTTGGAAAAACCTAATATGACATCATTGTACAAAAGAGTGAAAAATAAAAATATATTGATTATTCCAACACTCCACCTGCAAGCGAATCTGAGTTACAATTTTGTCACAGATTCATATATGTTTGCAGGGTGTGACAAAAGAGGTATTTTAAATAAAATTCTATGAAGATAGCCCACCAAAGAGAACCTGATCACGAAATCTGAGGCTCGAAATCACACGTTTATTTTTGCAGATAGTATGAAGAATTCGTAAACAATCCAGGGATGATACAATCTTGAGACCCTATTGTTTGTGAAACATTTATCATTCATCCTCAGACTTGAGAAGTCCACTGCTGAACATAGGCCTCCCTCAACAACCTCCATTCCGACCGGTCGGAAGCGGCCCATATCCAATCGACGGCCGCGACGAGGTTCATACACAACAACAAACACAAAATAGCACAGCAGTTATATACATATAGTATTCTAAAATAGAATATACTAATATTATAGATTTTAACACCTAATTGTCATAAATGAAATGAATACTCACTAAAATAATATTCAAATAGAACAGTATAACAGCACTAAACTTACACAGTCAATTAGTAATAATTATTAAAATTATAAAAGACTATACCTTCGTTAATTTAAACGTTCTCGTATCAATTGTAATAAATAAGATTCACTTATTTTATTTATTTTATTTATTTTGAAAGTTGACTCAATAAGTGATGACTTACAACAAATTGTTTGGAAATAATTAAAACAAAATTTATAACGATAATTATGAAACTACCTTACATTTCCGTTAATTTATCAATTTTTCATGCAACTAAAAAAGCACAGAATCTGTGTCATATCATACTGCCATCCGTTTATGTAAATTTGACTCAATTAAGTTTTAATTCAATTACAATCCTCAACACAAGGTTAAATACTCGTATTAAATTTATGACACAATTTTAGAGTGACACAGATAATGTGGTCATGCACATAGTAACTGGCGCCATCATCCAAAGGAACTGTACAGTGAATTTGATGGTGATGAGCTAGCAATTCGTCACTGATCATCATTAACATCTGACCCAGCTAAACGTGGCTGCAAGGATCTCCTTTGTAATCAACTTTGGCTACCCCATTTTAGGAACACATTTGTAAATATGTTTGTATAATATATATACGACATAATTGTATCAAACCTACTTACTTTTCTTACAGCTTTCTTAAATTCTTTCTTAAACATTTCTTCTCTGGTCTTGTATAGGCCTGCAACCACCTCACTGTTACCATGCGCCCAATTATCACCAAAGTTTGTCTGTTGACAATGAACTCTCAACATCTTCATAACTTCGTTTGGTCCTCATTTAACTCGAAGGAAACCACTAAAACGACCGTTCAGCCCCCCAACAAAATATATATAATCTAGTAGAACATTATTAAATCACATATAATATTACGATAATTGATTAATTAACTAATTAGAAAAGAAATCTTTGCACTCCGTTCTGATATTGTTTAAGCTCCAGTTGCAGCAAATGCTAAATCTATGTTTAAGCTAAATCTAGAATTAGCACATACGACAGCTCTTTCTGTTTATATCAAGATAAGTAAGACGATACGTGTGTAATTCGTTAATTTTACGCTTTCGTTGCAAGCAGGGTTTAATTAAGTAATTAACAATGTCATGTTTTATAGTAATTGCATAAATCAAATAATTAGTTAATTACTAGTCTGGCTGGTTGATAGAAATGAGTGTCATTGTCTCAGCTACTGTTTTAATAAGCAAGCTATCTATGAGTATACATACTTTTGCTATCGAGCTAATAGGAATGTGTGCATTATATTTGTTTGGATATTAGTATATGACAGTGGAATTAACCCTAATTTCTGTGTATTTTTTTATTTAAAAAATATTCGGTTGGGATATTTAGGTTTTTACTGGAAAAGAAATATCTAATTGCTTGGAGTGAATTTTATTCTTATTACCATAGATAATCTTGCTGACTATGTAGGTACTTATACTCCTTAGTGAATACATAGGTATACAAGAAAAAAAATCTCTTTAAGCGCGTATTTAATAAGTATAAATATAATATATAAAATGTTTGGGGAAAATTCTAACGAATTTTAATACATTACGAAACTATGAGAAAAACTGTAAATTGTAAAAAAATAGTCTTAAAAAAACTTTAAACGTATTTGTAGATTCTGAGTGATACACGGTATCCAATTTAAAAGATATTGACAAACAAATTGTGCAGTTTATCTAACTGCATATTATGTTAGATGTAAAGGACTACTTCTTAACCATGGTTAACTCTATTCCATGATGACAGCAGTAGGTACCTTTACCATGATTTACTGAGTGCAGATGGAACCGTCCTAACAATAACAAATAAGAGTACTAACATTGATATTTATTTTGTATAAGTACTACTAATAGCAATAGGTAGGTATTATCTAATTTAATATTTAACCGATAAGTATAATAAAGAGGTAATGTTTGTATTTGTGACGTCATTCAATATTAGTTAATCGATAAAAGAACACTACATAAAATATGTAGAAAGGCCTGAAAAGTATAAGTAAAGTAAGTATTACTTCGTTGTGTGTACCATAAACGAACACTGTAACATAATTTGTTGATCGATTCGGTTGAGGTAGGTAGCGTAGGTAGGTACGTCAAAAGAAAGTGCTTAAAGAAATTTTAGAAATAAAACTTTTTAATGAAGTAAAAAAATAAAGAACTTTTATAAAGTCATGAAGATCTCGTTTAACCGTATAATTGATTGAAATCGATGAACGTGGATGTTACATATTTTAAGCACCCTACAGAATTCACGTAAAATCATCAAAAATAGGTTGTATGGACTAAGTCTTAAGGTTATGTGGTATTTGATTAGGGTAAAAAAAACTTTTTAGTTTCCCGTAATGAACGTCTACATACAACGGTTCCGTTTCGGCTTTGTTCCAACTCGAGACTTTTCGAGAATTGGCCCCCAGCCCCCCTAGCATGACCACGCATCGTGGATATCGTATCGTCTCTGTACAATATTCATCATGGCGGCTATATTTATCGTATTTTGACAGGCATAATGTCGATAAATCGGTTTATCATATCGTGGTTCGCAGGTCATGCTAGGCTTGCAGATTTAGCCGTTCCCTGAGTATACAGCTATTCTTGTACCTATTAATTTAGCTACTATCGTTAGGAGTGTATAGTCCTACATAGACTCAGTTACTTTCTTAAGTATGCATTCATAACAGTAATTTGCTTTTACTAAAAATTGACAATTACATTATAAAAGGCGCTAGAAATGTGCCACTAATTGGACTAGTCTATTTTAAGCAAAGATAATTTTAATAATAAAAAATTCTAAGTGCTGTGGATTCCTGTAAATAAAATAAAAATGAAATAATTATCATATACTTACTCGAATACACTTGTTGTAAAGTACTCAAACTCAAACATTAAGGACCTTACTAGTAAAAAGCTTTAAACTAGGTATGTATGAGCTTTTCACAGTTTAATTTGACAGAGATTCCATATATTTTACTGTTAAAAATCATGTCGAGGGTGTAATTGTTAAATACTCATATGTAGGTAGATACCCTGATAGTACCTTTACTGGGGAAAACAAAAAAAACTTTGTCACGTTACATTTTATGGTTTTTTTCTACTTAATACAATTTTAGAAATAATCTTTCACATTTTTAAAACATCCTCAGTTAGTTCCTACTTCGCTTAGTTACTTTGCCGTCCATTACAGCATGCCGATACTGCTTAATAGTTTACAAAGTTTCTTGAAATAGTAGTTAACTACTCGTATTAATACAATTAGTCAAAATTAGACAAACTTTTTCAAGATTAAGATAAGGAACATTCCTTAACATAAGGAACATATTATTATTGACATTCAAACATTATTACAAACTGTAATGTGGTTGATTCTGACCGACACAATTAAACCTAAACTTACTCCTTTTTGTCTCAGCCATTTAAATTTAGAATGGAGAGGAACGGACATGGTTAATTTTAAGTTTATTTTTAAGTGTTACGGTCAGAATCGACCACAATATCATATCATTACAAAAAATTAAATACCGTCAAGATCCATTGGACGGATCCAAGATAGATCCCATTTCTCTTCAGCATTGCAAGTGTTAGACGACGAGGAGGTTTCAGTAGTCCTGGTCATGTCCGATTCTTCACTTATTTCGTCAATTTGAATTATATCATTAATCGGTTTGTATGCCTGTGCTTGTGCTTGTTGCACCTGTGCTTGTTGCACCTGTGCCTGTTGCACTTGTGCTTGTTTCACTTGTGATTGTTGTATTTGTGCTTGCTGCACTTGTGCCTGTTGCACTTGTGCCTGTTGCATTTGTGCTTGCTGTACTTGTCGGCAATGCTGCTCAAACTGTTCCTCGGTCACGCAATATCGATTTTCCCTCAGATCTTTTGTCATATCTACTGGCATACTAGGCCCTGCTACCATCAACTGAGCTGCAGCCGCCGGCAGCTGATACTCCTCTGCATATCCAAGTGGCGGCATCTGGTTCGGCATCATACGGTATGGCCCTGGCATCGGCATATATCCACCATTATCAGGCGATTCATTTGTACTGGTACACGGCTCTTCGTATTCTGCATCAATTTTGTCCTTCTTCTCTTTCATTCTACGATTTTGGAACCATATCTTTATGATTCGCTCCTTGAGGCCAAGCGATACTGCCAATTCGATTCTTCGAGAGCGATCCAAGTACCGGCTTCTGGTGTACTCCTGTTCGAGCTCCATCATCTGTTGACTGGTGAAGGCAGTTCGGATACGTTTGCACTTTTTCCCTTTTACGTGCGGAATGGCTTTGTTGAATACGTTTTCCCAATTTTGCGGTTTGGCGACATATCCTCGACTTAAATAAGATGTTGAAGCATTTGGTCCGTTGTACGCTGAAGGATATGGCATAACCACATTGCCGTGGAAATTGTGACCGTTGTAGACGTTACCATTGAAATGATGCGTTTGCAGAGATTTAGTGTTTGATGTCAAGGCGTTGTATGGTGGTACACTAATTCCATTGTTGTGGTTTATGTCATATGGGGCTGCTATTGTGGGATTCCCAACGTGATTTCCTATAGAGTTTGTGGTGGTGTTTAAGCCGGCGTTATTATTATAGACGTTTTCGTGGCCAGTTGACCTGTTTGTCACCGCCATCAGATTACTATTGCTAGGTTCACCCCATTGCTGTACCTGAAAATTGAAATAATATATAATATTAGCAAGCAAAATTTATCTTCAGTTTTAAAATGTTACGCCGAGAATAAAAAAAATCTGTGCTAATGCGGGGCTTTGGGGCTTAACTATAATATACATCACCTACATCTCCTTCCTAAGCAAGCAACTTGTCACTGATCAATAATATCTGTCCCCGCTATGCTAAACGTGGCTATGGTATCTCCCTAATGATCCTGCAGTTCTCCATCCATTACGAAAATATAGCTATGTGTTTGTATAAAAAAATTATAGAATAAAACTTTGCAAATTTCTACTTAATTTACTGGTTACCTGCAACATACTTTTTTCTAGCCGGTGATATTAATATAATATTATATCTACATGATTGTTATATATAATATTACTTATATCTATTAACAAAAACTGCATTAAAACTATTTGTTTGAAAAAGCCCACTTCGGATAGTGCATATTTGTTTTATACTAACTATTGTTTGTAGATTGTACAGGGTGTAACAAAAAGGGTATGTTAAGCGAACAGCTATGTAAATAGCCCACTATAGAGAACCTATCTACAAAATTTGAGACTCAAGATCACATTTTTATTTTTCAATATTGTATGAAAATTCCTGAGGTATTTAAAAATTCTCCATAATATCGGGAAAAATAAAAATGTGATTTCGGGTCTCAAATTTTGTGGACAGGTTCTCTACAGTGGGCTATTTACATAGCTTTTCGCTTAACATACCCTTTTTGTTACACCCTGTATATAATAAAAATTATGAGATACGTGGCAACCATTCGACAATATTTTTACGAGTATGTATGAGTGAGTACCTACCTATTATGTACACGTAATATGTTCCCGAAAAGGGGATAGTCAGAACTGTTCAATCACGAAGGAGATCTCACAGACACATTTAATATAGCGGGGTCTATTTACATAGCTACTACTAGACAAATAATACTATTCGTCTATTAATGATACAAATAAACTCACATAGGTACATACTTAGAGAAAAAACCCGACTGCATTAAAATTTTGACCCAGTGTCACTACCAAACTAAGACGAATGTAGTGATGTATGTACCAAAGAAATTAACATAGATACACACTAGAAAAACATAACCCTTCTTCTTGCGCAATCGTGTAATAACTACATGATATTTATGTATAGATTGCATTTGCATTTGCAATGCTGTGCATTTACGAGTATGTCCTACCTACATAAAACACCTCTTCGTGTATTATGATGTTAATATCAAAATACTCAATAATATTACATTAAAATCCTGTCATCAGGACAAACTACTCTTTGTTTTTCGATGTTCAGTTTTAGAGTAATAGAAAAATGTAAAGAGTACGAAATAAATGAATATATAAAAAGCTAAAAGTCGATTTTGAAAAGAATTATAAACAACGAGAAATAAAAACATAAGAACACTGACTCACCGTGTTGTTCCTTGTGATTTCGGTAAGTCCTTGCTGTTGGTCCCACTGGTCTGTCATCACGTACCTTGGTGCAGCGTCCATGTCTCCAGGATCTGAAGACATGGTGACTGCGATGCCGAAGTGAACGCACGCGTAGTGGTAAAGCTTTTGCGGCATTTGGCATTAGGATATGGAGTTAAATAACTTTTTTGCGCTTTACTTTTTTCCACTTTATTAATGGGACCTAATTATATAACGATGTATCAATAAGAAGAGGTGATTAGGTTTACAATTTGATTTGTAGGTACGAACTTTGTCACTTTTCCCATGAATCATTATTATAAAATACATTTTTTTTTAAATGTTGGTAGTAGGTAAGTACCTAACTTTTAAAAAATGCTACGCTGAATGTAGCTCTCAGAGTCAGTCATACTTTCATGACATGACTGATTATTTCATGACATGACTGATTATTTCATGACATGACAGTAGAATTGCCTTATGATCTTGCAGTTCTGACTTCCCCGTTTTGGGAATACAGTGTATATTTATTGTGTTATTTCTTTTTATATGTTAACCTTATTTCACAAATTATTTTATTTTTACGAGTATCAAATGCGAAAGGCGCTTCTTAAACGATGCAGCCATATAAATTTGACAGATATTTCATACATTTTGCTACAAAATGTTCTATGAAACAGTGTCTATTGTTAAATATTGAATTGTATCAGGCGTCACTATTCGGAAGTTCAAATCTAATGCTAGGTGCTTGGATCTGGCTTCTCGTTGCGACAGTAGTGTCTTGTGTTCGTGACCATGAGTCGGCAGATCCGAGGGTTAGCGGAGGGTATAGGGCCCGGTGGTGAGCGACCCCTCAATGGAGTGTTTATTGAGTGTTTAACTTAGATGCATTTTGTAATAACATAAAGTTTATGTTTTAAAAAATTTAAATCTTTTTGTCATTCCCGACTTCATAAGATTTAAAGAAAGAAAAAATGGTTAGCATTATTTCCGGAAAATAGGCTACTATTCTGAAACTAAAAGCGTGTAGCCTTCCCGATAATCCCATCTAATCCTACTTATAATAAATGTATAAGTTTGTTAGAAATTTTAGTACTCTCGAGCTTTTCTCACATTGCCAATGATTTTGTTTTACGGCCGGCTGCCTGCCTGACGCCAACCCTCCTACTGTGACAATTCTTAGGAAATTCGTACATTAAATAAATTGCACTATTGCAGAATTATGAACTGCAATAGATTTTATACAGAACTTCCTTTTGACATGAGATTAAATAGGTAACAAGGATTCAATTGCACCTCGTAAGAGAAACATTATGTTTCAGTGTTTACTAATAAAACAAAATAGAAAATTGTATGAGCTAATAAATAATGTTGAAAATGACAGATATCTATACAGGTACATTCCGCTGTCTGCGTTTAATGGGTGTATAAACTAACACACGATTTATTAGTAGAACTCTAGTATGTGTAAGATTAAACAATACAAAAGTAAGATTTTAAGTGCGCAACACAAGTTCTAATAGGTTCTTGTATATCCCGAATACGAGTAACATAATTTCCTCTTCCTATAAATAATAAACCTAAATACCTAATACTCGTATGTACGAAACCTTACGCTTTACGATATATTTGCTTATTTTATTTATATACATATATAGTGTGTATTTACATTCTGTTTTTACTGTTTACTGTTGAGGTGATAATGTTAATGCCTCTGGTTGTGGCTTTTGTATCTAAGTTAGTATAGGTAAACAAACTACTGGACAAAGGGTACTTAGTCTTTGTAGAGCTTTAACCGCCAATTTCTATAACTGATCTTGAGAGATTTTTTGCATATCTCAGATTTAATCTTCAATTGTTTTCATACAAAATTTTTAATTTGGAATAAAAAAATCCATGATTCTTTTTGATCTGTCGTATTGGCCGTAAGTATACCGTAGTTTATCTTTGTGTGACTTTCGACTTTGTGTGATTTTGATCTAATAGGCTAACGTTTAAAATATTTCACAGAGAATACCCTAATTTTATACCTATATTGGGGTATACCACCTATATATTTGACAGTTCCGCAATAGCAAAAATGGGATAAGTATCAGAAATATCAAAATGATGAAATAAATGTTTAACGGCCAATTTCAATATTAGAGATCATAAAGAATCTCGGTTTTTTTATTCCAAATTTGAATATTTGTATGAAAACAATGGAACATTTAATCCAAAATATGCAAAAGTCTAGACTCAAGATCGGTTATTGAAATAAGCTTTATATGGGCTTGATATTCATGGGTACTTAAAAATGTATCAGTTACCTACTGATACCACTACTGTAGTGGTAGGATCTAGCAAAAAAGAACAAAGGTATAGAGCATGGAGAAGAAATAAAAGAGGAGCAGCGGCTAAGTATACTCGTAGTAGTATTTTCAAATATTTTATACAAAAATAGTGTGGCGCTGAGCGGGGGTGAAGTATGGGACGAGGGGACCTTCCTAACCCTGTAGCCCTGCCCATATTTTATTTTCTCATATTACATAGAAACGAACTTGTAGTGACTAGCCAAACTACGTGTGGTTACAGCTACTGCGTTACACACACTGGCCCTGAAGCTCCGCCCCTATCATGACATCATGGCCTCAAGATTGCCACACGACTCAGTTCATAGTCCCACCTTCTCTTTTATACCATCTCCATGGTAGGTATGGAGTAAAGAGGGACCTACTCGTATATACCTACAAATACTTGAAAGATGCGAGGAAGAGTGACTAGTAATAAAATTAATAGTGGGTAACATATGAGTATGGCATGTACATGAATTATCTAATTACAACTTTAAATAACATGTCCTGACTAATTCATCAACGTCGAGGTAAAGCTACTGAAACGAGAAACGTGACATTTGGACTGTGGCTTCCTTTTGAAACGTATAAGTCCACTAAGAAGGGATTTCCCGAAATTTCCACGGGATAGGGAAAAAGGCGCAAGATTCTAATTTTTTACGTGGTTACAGCTTTTCAATTCTAAAACCTCATTTAACCCAAAAAAAAACATTCATATGTCAAATAAAGCCCTTGCCACTGAGCTTACGACCTAAATGTATGTGTACTTACCTAGGGCTCATCTCTAAGGTGATATTACAACCATATTTCTTTTACCTAAGTTTGGATGTAATTTTTCTTCAGATTTCCCAAATACTAGTTATAACGAGACTGTTGGATGAGCATAGCGGGATAGATATAAATCATCAGTGATAAGTTGTTAGCTGTCGCCTGAGAAAATGCCATTAAATACAGGGTGTAACAGAAAGGGTATGTTAAGCGAAAAGCTATGTAAATAGCCCACTACAAGGAACCTATCCACAAATTTTTAGACTCGAAATCACATGTACATTTTTCAAGATAGGATGGAGAATTCCTAAACAACTCAGGAATGTTCATACAATCTTGAAAAATAAACATGTGATTTCGAGTCTCAAATTTTGGAAATAGGTTCTCTATAGTGGCCTATTTACATAGTATATATTGCCATGAAAATATATATTTTAGCATTAGCAAAGGCTTCCAGATTTCTAATAATGCAACTACGTAGGTATTTACGTAGACGCTACGAATGCGCTGCCTATGCGCCTCGCCGATCCGTTATTACACGATAACGCGACTACCGCGCCACGAAGTTAAAATATTAGCACTGCGCGTGAGACGACGGATAATGCCATTCAGATCAAACTTGCATGCGCATAAACTTACTTTATTTCATGTATAGAGTACGTACCCTTCGTTCCACAAAAAAACATCCTGTATAACTATGAGGACGTAATGCATTCACAAACTTGCTATGACTAGTAGCATCTAAGGTGATTTTTTTAAACTCCTAATGTTTACTATTCTTTATATTCTACTCATCTGCACTTATACGGACTATTGTGGGGTCAACTCATATCATATCAGTAAACAATATAATAAAGCACCGATTTTAACTACATACATACTATTTAATCTGCGTTTATTCAAAGTTATAAAAAAAAACATAAGTAGCCTTAAAATAGTAGTCATCCTTTGAATAATTATTCACATAAGTAAAGAGACAATTTTTGTTTGTCAGGTAGAATTGCAAGAAATAACTAAATAATATAATTAAATAATAGGTAAGTTGATCCACAAAATGTTTTACATAGTTTGTTATTCCATATTAGAAAACAAGTGAATCTGTTAATTATTGTTAAGGTTTATGTGCTTTAATCTACTAATGAAACATTAGCTGATGGCAATTACATCTTGTATAAAATATCTCGACTTAAAAATACTAATTTAGTATGAAACAGCCCTAGAGTAAGTGATGATCTCTGTAAAAGAATAATCTGTCCTGTGCTGATGCGGGACTTCACTAGAATACATCAGCGGCTTCTCCTTGTAACCTTGTAAAGATCCGACTAAAGAACTCAGGATCGATCTATTATGCAATATGCCAGAACCTCACTGATCCTTGACATCCTGGCCCGATTATCCTTAACGTGGCTGTAAGGATCATGCTGTAAGGTTCATGATCCAGCAGTTCTGGGGCTACCCTATTTAGGGAACACAGATAGATATAGCTATCTCTTAAGCTTCCCAGAAATCAGTTGTTACCTACCTAGTGTACCTATGCTAAAACAATATGATGTAAATAAACTTTTATAATACTTTGGTAGGTAAATCTCTTTCTGTATCACCTTTCCCCAAGCCTATGTCCTTGTCTTTAGGTATTTTATTTCAATATGATAATGAACTTTGTTAATCTTTTCGACTCAACAGCAAAGATGTTGATAGTTCTTCAGACATATTTACGAAAAGATATATTTCTTACAAACTATAAAAGCTTAGTACATACATACATACATAAAAATCACGCCTCTTTCCCGGAGGGGTAGGCAGAGATCACGGATCTCCATTTGCTCAAATTGGTGATATTCTAAAGAAAGGTCAGATCAAGAGTACCCTTAACCGACGAGCGTGCATGAAGAATATCATGAAAGTAGATGAAGCATAGTCATAAGCACTCATTAACACCGGCACGAGTCAAAAATGACACAAACGTATTCCCAATCGATTCTAACAGCTAATCACCGTTTAAGGGTGAGCTTTCAACCTATTTACTCATTACGATATCCATACCTTAATTAGCACAGGTTAAGCAACATGTATAAAAACATGACCTTCACTAAAGCCCATCAGAAGCTTTTGCACTTCGTTAGTAGTAACATCTCTTGTCACCTAACTTTGTAAAGCTTTCGATCCTTGCTATGGATACTTCCCAAATCTTCGACAACATTGCTGACATGTGGCACCAGTACTTGACTCCAGGAGACGATGTTGCGAAGAACAATACGGTAAATATTATTTGTTCATAACTTTACAATTTTAATAATTATTTGACTTTCAGTCCTCAAATCTTTATAGCTTTTGTACTGTGTAAGATTCAATTACCCATCATACCTTAGTCTTATTTTTTATATATATTTTGTTACAGTTTTTTATATACTAACTTAAATTTGTTTTTGTTTTAGGTTCTGCAACAAAACTATATTAGAGATGTCAGTGCTGTTCCTACTACGCAAAGCGCTTCCAACTATTACGGCAACCTCTACAACAACGGCTTTATTAACAGCAACGGAAATAACATCAGCAACATTAACTACGGCAACACGGCAGCTCCAGCTTACAACCATGTCATCTCTCCAACCCTGGAGGCGACACCTCAGCAAAATGGCCACAATGGAACCATTTGTAATGAACAGTATTATAACGACGGGAATGGTGTTATACGGCCTCTGTTGAACACTCAACAAATGTATAACGCACCACCCCCGTATTATCAACCGCAGAGTTATATTGCGAAGAAGCAAAGTTGGCCAGCAAATGGGCCAAGCAAAGCACCAGTAAAAGGGAAGAAAGCTAAGCGTCATCGCACCGCTTTCAACAGCCATCAGATGATGCAACTGGAGCAGGAGTACGCCCGAAGCCGCTATTTGGATCGCTCTCGAAGACTCGAATTAGCAGCCTTGCTAAAGCTCGACGAGCGCATTATTAAAATCTGGTTCCAAAACCGTAGAATGAAAGAGAAAAAGGACAAACTAGAGCAAGAAGAAGATGGTGAAGTACCTGGCACGACTACAATGGAAGCTGATCCATCATTCTTCATGAACGAGCAATATCGAGTTCCTGCTGTGAATCAAATGCCGCAAATATCTAACGTTGAGGAGTACCAGTTTCCGACAACAGTTGCTCAACTCCTGGCTTCTTATGGTCCGGCTGTGGATACTCCCTGTAATTCGGCGACTCCCACGGCAATGCTGTCGGCGCATAAGTCACAACAAAATATTACTGAGCAGCAGTTTGAGGAGTATTGCAGAAAAGCGCAGATGGATAATCTGCAGCAAAATAATAGTGATGCAGGTTACTTTGATATGACAAATCAAGGATCTTCTTCTTCGATGTCGAATAGTGAAGAAGCATGGGATCTACCATCTTTCACTAATATTTGATTTTTTTAATTCTTGTCTATTTATTGTAAATCCCTGTGATACTATTTATTCTCTTAATAAATTATTTTAAAGTTCATTATTTTACATCTTTTTATTTCCATTTGATTTTATTATTATGGATTAACTATAAAAAAGATATACTTAATAGGTATTTACAATTCAGATCTTAAAATAACCAAAGTGTATACCTATACTCGTATACTATGTAGTTCCAAAGTAGCAAAAGTAAAAAAAGTAGTTTTTTCTAAAACTTTGGTTTCCTAAGAAAGCGGTGCCGCCATACAGCGGCCGAGAAGTAACTTGCACATGTATGAATTCATAGAAAAGTATGTGCTTCCTTATGCAACCTACCTAATAAGAAGAAAGTCTATTAGGTGTGCAAAGAAATTCCATGAATAATATAAAATTTATTATTAAAAATAATAAGTTTGTATTTTAAGCACTTTATTTATTTCCCACTCGGGTGAAGAATTTTTTCCATTTCTTTATTAATAATTTTATACTTTATTTATTCATCAAACAAGTAAATAAGACATTAATTCCATTTGCATCCTGTAATAATTTAAATGTTTTTCCGAATCTTCAATATCTGTGCATACGTATCTATCTATGATAATCCTCATTGATTGGTGAGGAAGCTACCTCATCATTTTTCCTGCTGTCTCCAGCTAGACCAGGAGTTATGTCACCTGTACCACCTGCGTGTCATTTTCTGACATATGACTAAAAACAAGATCTTGATCTTGTCCATAAAAAAAATTGAAGATCGGTTAGAAACTGGAGAACCAATTGTACGTGATCCGGGTTCTTCTATCTCAAATTTATCTCTAGTCTCTTTCATTCTGCGACTCTGAAACTGTATTTTGATAGTAGGTTTGACGCTCGGTGATTACCAAAAGATCTGCCAACTCAAATCTTCTTGAGCGTTCCAAGAAACGGCTTCTGCAGTACTCTTGCTCTAACATTAGCAGTTGTTGACTGATAAATGTTATGCAACGAAGGCGTTTTTTTCCTACGGTTAGTTGGTGCTTTGATTGTCCAATTTTGCCTAATAACAGATGCCCCTGATTCATGATAAGGAAAACTGAACTGTTGTTTTTATTGTTACTGTTAGATGCTCTTCTGCTGTTATCAAAATTATTTTCCTGCTGAACCTAAAATATGTTTTAAAGTTGTTTTTGATGCAAGCTTATATGTTCCTATTTCATAAATAGTTGAAGTTAGTTAGAGATTGTATAATGTGACTTAAATTGCTATATTTTTTACTGAGGGTTTGGTGAAATTTATTTATATTAGGTGATTTAAATAAACCTAATCAAACATTATTATCTCAAAACTAAACTTGTGAAGAGTCAGAATAATGTTTTACACTTGCCGTATTATTATTTTTAGTAAGTATTTTCATGTCCTAAATTTGAACTGGAAATATCAGACATGTCAACGTCCTTTTTTGGAGACTCCACCACACAGAACGCGTCCAAAAACAACTGTATCCTATACTCAATAACGAAGTGCAAAAGTTTTATTCTTATATAATTTGTATCCATGATCAGTAATTAGATAAACAGTTTTAATTGTCAAATAAAGAAAAATCATCCTCGATAGGTGATAAGCTATACGATTGGATTTTAAAACCATGAATATTGTACATGATGTAACAGAAGAGCTTTACTCACTCATCCTCTCCGTTCATAATCTTGTAAAATAACCATGTAAGTACTAATTTTAAATCGCCAATTGTGTGAATAGATTCTCTATATTACGCTATTTTCATCCCTCTTTGCTACACCCTGTATATTGAAAGCAAGATGTTATTCTATATAGGTACAGTGTATTCACACTGTACCTATATACCTACAATAAAACTAATATCTTTCCTTAGAAGATTCCCTAGACTCCCTAGAGTTTCATTTGTTGGTTCGGTATTAAAAATAGAAAATAAGAAAACTTTATTTCAGATTTTCATCCATATTCATGTTAGTGTATAAAAAAAATAATAAAATAAGATTAGTATGACTTAACCTATTTGGGGT
This sequence comes from Carposina sasakii, assembly GCA_014607495.2. Classification (NCBI taxonomy): domain Eukaryota; kingdom Metazoa; phylum Arthropoda; class Insecta; order Lepidoptera; family Carposinidae; genus Carposina; species Carposina sasakii. Next base: position 9,774,462 of record CP053158.1, read on the forward strand.
GATGATAAAATTTATACCCTAAATAAACTAATTTTGAAAGTACTCGTACTTGCCCTGCCCACCTGGACCAGCGGGCACAACACCATTCAGTTTAATCCAGTGCCTCCGAATGGATTCTCTCTAACGACATTATTCAATTGCGAAGGCGTCAAATCTTCAATTAATTAATTACATGTTAAAATAACTGGGTAAATTACACTACCTAATTGCAATACAATATATATAATATATATAACATACAATTTTAAAAACATTTTATTAATTATGAGCTGTCAAAAACTACTATTTAACAGCCAATCATAGATTTATTTATTAAACTTTTAATTGTTTTAACTTGTTCTATCTCTTAATATGCATTGCTAAGATTGCCCCCCAAATAAAATGAGGTCGCCATCTATCTAAAATTACAGAGATTAAAACATAGGCTTTCTCTTCTTGAGTAAGGACTCCTGACTGTCTTCTTGCATTTTCACTAACTCAGTGAATTTAATTTCTCAAACGATCTATGTACCTATATTTTTACAAATAGAAAAATAACATGCAATATCGTATAAAGAGGAGTATTCTGAGAGATAAATTCTTCTTTTACGCAAGAATATATTCCATTTACATCGCTCTGTCTACCATGGTTTTCACAAAACAAAATGGTGCTCTAGTTTTTCAAGAGAGGCTTTTCTGAACCCTCGCAAGCTTACGCGGCTGTATTTTAACTTAGTTTCGGTACAACAGATGGCGTTGTCTGTTCGAGATGCGACGTGTGTATAAACCACAGTGTAAACGGCAGACTCCGTTTCATAGAATAACTCCTATGCCTGATTTCGTAACTAACAATTTTTTCTATGCAGTGTAACTAGCGCCATCATCTAAAGGAACTATAAATGAAACGCACTCAAATCTGTTCAATAGTAACTTGCATGCTTTCGGAACTAACATTTTCCAAAGTCAAAGATTTTTGTATACAGGTTGTCACAAAAAGGTACGTTAATATAAATGCTATGAATATAACCCACTAATTTAGACAACCTATGTACAAAATATGAGACTGGAAACCACATGTTAATTTTTCAAGATTATATGAACATTTAGCTGCTTAGGAATTTTGCATAGCTACTACATATTTAGAAAAATATTTATAGGTACACATGGTTTTGTTTAAGGGTGTTCACAGGCTAATAACTATTAATATGAGTAAATAATAGGTAAATACAAATAGCTAATTCTCAGTCGTTACCTATCTACCTAGACTAGGTAAGAAATAATTTAACAGTTGACGATAATAGACGTAGAATATTTTGGCAAAGTACTTTTACTGTGGCCTATGTTTGAGTTTGCTTATATTGAATAAACGTGAGTTGAATAGTAGGCTAGGGCTGTCAACACGCAAAAAATATACTTCAATAGAAATGCCATTTAAGTACTTATAATATTCCATAAAACCCCTGAAAATATATTTTTTAACAGGTATATTAAAATAAGGTTAATAATCTACCGCCGCGTGGTGCCGGCAGAGTAGAATTCGTACCACCCCATGTCTGCCGGCGATGTATGAGGCGATTAAGGGTTTCCGGGAGGTGGGCAGCAGCGCCTCCCGTATTGACAACAAAGTCCCAAATACAAACTGCGGTCACCAACCCGCCTGCCCAGCGTGGTGACTATGGGCAAATACCCCCCATGGCGGGGCATGGCGTGCCCCGGGGGAGGCCTACGTCCAGCAGTGGACTGTATTAGGCTGATGATGATGATGATGATGATGATGAATAATCTATGAAAGCAGTTTATAAAAAAAATTATAGCGAAAATAAAAACTGCACTCCAAAACTATATTCAATTAAACAAATAAACTAAGTAACTTAAGTTTAAAATTGCCTAATAAATATAACAAAAAATACTTATATAAAAAATGTGGGCGGAGTCAACTAAGATGGACACAAAAGGGTGGAATCTGACGAGATGTCAATCATCTGGCTCCGACTCAGAGGGGATTATCCCTTTCCGTTTACTAGTTTTTCTACCAAACATGTTTTTACGTATAAAGTTAAAAAGATTTAATTCTAATCACCTTGTTTACGCAGTTTTGCTTTCTTGTTTGTGAGATCTCTGTGCGATTGTTTGTTTGTTGTTGTTGTGTTTACAGAAACTATCTTTGTGTCAATACCTTAAAAATTAGATATTGTTTTATGTACTTCGAGATTAAAGATAACATTAGTTTTTATATGTTATCGCCTGCTTTTGAGAGCTTTTTTTTATTCATGTAAATAATCATTAGTACCTTCCCTAATCACGTTCCTATTGTAGCTTAGGCATACTAAATCATAACTGTACTTTTTACCTGACTGCGCCAGAAGTGGGGTTATGTTTTTCGGGTGTATTCATGTATGTTTATTTGTTTCGCACTGTCTGAGCCTAAGCGTCTTGTCGTATGGCTTAGATTCGTCTAGTCGTGGGTGACACTGAAACAAAAGCGCCGTCAAATTATTTCTCTTTAATTAACCATTTCAATATACATTCGTATTTTATAGATAGTTGAGTAACACAGTAAATAGGTACCTGTTCGAATATAGGTATGTGATGTAAAATGTGAATAAAATGTAACGTATAATGAACTTATATTTCTGAACTCCACGACTTCGTCTGCGTAAATTTTAGATTCCCGTAAAAAAATCTGAACTTTTTCCTTAGCGGACGTCTCGTAATCATAAACTTCTTTTCACCAAATTTCATCCTAATTGGCCAAGTAGTTTTCGAGATTTCGTGATGAGGTAACATTATTTTTTTAGATTATTAAACCTGCAATGCACCTACACTTTTTCGACATCCATATTTCGCAATCTAATAGTTGGTAGACAAATAAATACTTAAATAAACTGTTGTGGCAGCCCTGTCCCCGGCTCAGATCATCAATCATAGCGGCAAGACAATCACAACCGACGGCACATCTGCCGCGAGATGCCGGGGACTCCGTTTTTACCGGGCGCTTCGCAAGCTCCGTGGTTTGTTACATTCGTCACTCGAAGCATAAATTGTGTCGTGTCAATTAATCGATATGTTGCTTGATTAGTTTTAGTTCTAAATTATCTTTTGTAACCACTCTGAACTTAAACACCATTGGAACATTATATGTTAAATAAAATAATGTAGAGCTTGTATTGTAAACATTATCGTGAACTTGCCATTCAATAACTAAAGGTCAAAGAAAATAAAGTACTATCATCCAAGTGCCCTTAAAGAAAAAGGTACTTTCACAAGAGTGTTAAAAAATAAAGCTCTTACTACCATACCTTAAACGAGTGTCCTTAAAGGGATAGTTACAACTTATAATACGACTGGTTTTTCTTATTGGTCACCCTTACTCGACAAAGTGAAATTTTGTATCATTGACATAAGGGTTAGTATTCAATGGTCGAATTTTAGAATATGAGTAAACTAAGCAACTAATGATAATAATAATAATAAAAATGTGCCTAGGTCTCTTACTTATATTGGAAGTGTGAAATTTTGGATGGATATATTTTGTTTTAATGTTTTTTTTTTTACAGTAGGTAGCCAACTTGATGATGCTATAATAGTAAAAATATTAGAAGGGTTTACCATCGAACATAATCCCCTTGTAAGCTTTGCTGACTTCTTTTTTGCTGAAATATGAATTACCTAATAGCGGCCGCCCACGACTTGGTGGCGTAAATTTTAGAAACCCCGTTATTTCCTGTTCCCGTGACAATGTCGTGAAATCTCCTCTTTGTGGACCTACGTTACAAAAGGAAGCTACCACCACGGTCCAAATATCATGTATCAAGCTTCAGTAGTACAAATATCAATATACCTAGCTATGTAGTAAGACGCAATAAACTTTCCAAGTAGGCACATTAGCTTTTTTATTAAATAAAAAAATATTAATAAAATCTCAACCCTCTCGCTAATACGTTTTCTAATCTCATTACGGTACCTACACCTTGTTATATTGTCGTAAAAAATCGTTTTCCATATTTCACTAGTGGAAAATTGTAATATCGCGCCATAGGCTGCTCGTCTTAATAAACAATTTTTTCTTCGTCGTATGAAAATGACATTCGGGCGTCACATGCGACATTGATGAAAAAATATAAAAAAAATGTATAAAAGAAATGGAAAGGGAGCCGCGAGGACTGTCATGATCTACTTTTTCCTTGTTCCTTATTTTTATCTACTTCACATGTGCAAGTAGCTTTATTTTTGTATTTGTATGATAGGATAGGTGCTTAAATAATTTATGTATGTAATGCTACAAATTTGTAGGTACCCACATTTGATAATTTTAATTTTTAGGTCGAGGAGCGCATGGCACAGAGTAATTTCACTATTATTAAATATTTTTCCCATAAAATAACGTTTTTCTGCTTTTAGGTTTTAAAATATTTGCATTTTTTAATACATATAATAGTTACTTGTACGAAACATTTATTATATCCACTTACTTGTGAAATATAGGTACAAATCAAATCCATGTAATAGACCTCAAATCTGTTTCACCGTAACATTTCACGGACTCTATTGTTCGATGCTCCTGGGTGGTTCCCCGTGATGGTTTCTGACAAATGAGCATCATTATTTGACAGATCGGGTCGCGGGTGATGTCGACATGTTGTTGTCTTTTGTTTTATTAAATTCACCCTCTATATTGATATTATGAGGGATAAGTACGTAATCGTTGGGTTGGGTATGGGGATGGAAAATAATAAAGAATACATTTACGAAAAAATTGGTATCTAGTACTATACAGGCAGATTTTTGGCCGTCTACGTTCTCGAAAACTAGGGAATCTCCTCATCATTACGATCATTTTTCTCCATGGAAGCATACGTGTCTGATTTCCAAAATATTAAGGTCCAAAGTTGAGTAAATAGAATAAATAGAAAAATATACTTGTTTCGTTTATGTGAAGTACATTTATAAAATCCTTCGGTTGAATTGAATCACTAATCGAATGGGGCAATGCAAACCGGAATACCGACACAGTAATGAAATTAACTGTCATTATCAAATTGGATTTAGTGAAATTGTCTTAATTACATTACTAGTGGATAGTATATTAAAATACTTAGTCATACCGATTGCAATATTGCTTCATGTGAATTACCAGGGAGTGTAATATGAGTAATAAGTTGGTGACATAATATATAGGTAATAAAAATAAAATTATAAGTAGGTTGGGTACACATATTTATTGGATGATAATTCGAACTCAACATTAGATGCCTTTTATACCAGTCCAAATTATTTAATATTGTGCTGCTACTTTGCTATCTTGTTGCTACCGTTTTTTTTCCCATTTAAGGATTTTGTTATTTCGAAAATTTTGGCTAAAACACATCGAAAGTTGCGGACCACCATTAGCTATGGTACTTAAAAAGTCAAACGTCTCTATGTACATTTCAAATGGACGATTAGCTTCCTTGTAGAGCATCATGAGGGATGTAGTGATAAATGGTCCGACCTTGGAGATAGGCCAGCCTGCCGGAATAATCAAATTTGGAGCTTCGCATGCACCCGCTATCGAATACTTTTGCTATGAAGGTATTAATAGAATAGCAGACCTTAGTAAGAAATAAGAATAAGTAAGTATGCAATGTTTTCTACGGTTATATCGGTAAGATGGTATTCTATTTATTCAATATAAAATTTAGATACCTACGGTATAATGCTAACTGATCTTTTTCTATAAAATGGAAAAAAATCTTCACCCGAGTGGGAATCAAACCCACGACCACTGCAAACCGTGCCAGCCGCTATAACCACTAAGCCACCGGGTCAATTACTCGGATGACGAATTTTACCATCTATTTTCTAAATTACATATTGGCAACGTTATTCTTCATCCCGATAGCTATACACTAGCCAAATCTCGGCAAACAAAGCTGAATCCCTCAGCACAATGTTTAAAGATGAAACGATCAACCATATCCTAACGGATTATATTAATGGAGATGTGTTTTTATAAATTTATCTTAGTCAAGATATTATATATTATAAAATTATTAATAAAGAAAATGGAAAAAAATCTTCACCCGAGTGGGAATCGAACCCACGACCACTGCAAACCGTGCCAGCCGCTATAACCACTAAGCCACCGGGTCAATTACTCGGATGACGAATTTTACCATCTCTTTTCTATTATTTATTTTTTCTATATATTGAATATCCCCTTTTTTAGATTTGAAAAGCTACTAATAAAACATTTGCGTAATAAATGAACTTCAGGTAAGAGTAACCAAATTAACATTCTCATCTGCACATTGGACGCCTCTGGGTTGCTATATTTTTCAAGTCTGTGCATTGGCGTGTCTTTTATGGATTCTTTTCCCCCTAATAAGATACAGAGGGTTGCGTTGCGGTTGCTTGAATTAAATTGTCATTGATACACTTGAACCACCCTCTTATTTCCTCTCGAAGCTAAGCTTTAAACTTTTAAGAGTTAAACTGATTTCTCCTATAGTCAATTAAAAAATTACAGATCAAACCCATTTTGTTACCGTTAATTAATATTAGAATATTACAAGCAAATTTTCGCACAAAAGAGCGAATTTTAGCAGTATAAATACATCAATAGAGGACGTGTTTATTTCGACCAAGTTCACTGGGCTTGGCGAACAATCTTTCTAAATAAAGCGAACCCATTGCCTATTCATGACCGGGCAGAATTCGCCCCCCTCCCCGTATCAAACAAGCCCCTTCATGTCAAATACTCCGCGCCCCGCGTCTGTCAAACTCTTCGCCAGCGTTTGACAGGGATCCTCCCTAGTTCGCAGGGGGGTGGAGTACCACCTTTACCCTGTAGTTATCGGTCAAATTTGAATCCAGTAACTGCGGTGCTAAGGGCGGATTTGTGTTGAAGGGTGCCCTTCCACCCAGGGCTGTCACGAGTCTAGATGCAGGCGCCACGGCGAATGATGGATGACGTCAGGGTAGGTCGGCAGCATCACGTCATTCATGTGTACACAGGCGTAAGGGATACGTTTTTCGCGTGACGATATAATATTGGTGACATGCAAATTTGCTGTCGGTTCGGCATCGAGACAATAAGCCGATATCGAATGTATTCCGTTTTAATAGATGTGCTTTTTTATAGAGGTCTTATTGATTTTATCAATGCTGCTGGGATGGCAATATTTAGATACCTATAGCTCGGAGTCGCCGAAAGAGTTATTGTGTAGGTGATTCATGTCATGAAGATGTATAATTTTAACATTGTAACGTGTAAATTAACATAATCCTCATACTGCGACTCCAATTATTAGTTACGTATCTACTATCAAAATAAGTTTGTACATTATGAAAAATCACTTATTCGGGGAGTTAATTTTCTTACTAAAAAAAATGCAAGCAATTGATGCCAGCGCAGTCAAACTTAGTTAAAAAATAAGCGACATTACTAAAAGAATTTTACCACGCCATTTATATTATAATAAAAATTAATTTAAATACCCACCAAGTTGAGTGACTCGGCGTAACTTGTTCGAAGTTGTTCGGTTCACCCTAACAGGCTTGTTCCTCTAATGTATACTTTATGAAAATTAAATATTTCGTCGGTGAAGACTTGGAGATAGGGATTACATCGAATTTGCATGATATAATGGATACTCTACGTGAGGATTTGTCGTGAACATTGCACGAAGTTCGATGCGTGTCGCAACTCATTTGTTGACTGTGATTAATCTGCGCTGTCTATGTTTTTATAGATCTACTATGGTTGCTTTGCTTACTGATTTTATTGTATACATCCTAATAATATTTTAATTATTAGTTTTTTTTAACTAGTTGCTGTATATATGCGTGGTTTAAAGATGTTAAAAAGTAGAAACAAATGAAGATGTACTACTAGGAATGGAATATCTTCCCAAAGTAAGGTTAAATTCAAGTTATGTATTTTAGTATTTATGGGTATCTAATAATACTTATTTGATAACAGTAGGTAGGAATAGGCCTACCTAACTGTTATCACCTAAAGTATACTTGAATTAGACATTAATCAACTTTAATCAATGTACAAAATAATACAAAGATAAGTATAGGTAAGTATAGTGCAAAAATAAGGATAAGTATAGCAATAGCGTAATTCTGAAATCGCGAAGTTATTTCTTGGAAACGTCCGCCAAGATCTCATTATAAATCTCAGAGAACTCTTAAAACAAAGTAAATTATATAGCGATGAGAGATTCAGGGAACCCCGTCCGAGTTTAAAATGGAGCTTAAACCATTTAAAAAGTTCAATCCTTTAAAGTTTTGTCTATTGTGGAACTACTGAGGTAAACAGTTTGGCGTTACCCGTTTTCCCATTCTTATTTTCCATGAATAAAACAACAGATTCCTGCTTCCGCCAACTTTACCTTCGATTTATACTACGGATAAAGAAACTTACAAAGGAATAGGTAAACCGTCTGTTGGTATTCCACGGTTGCGGTAAAAATTATGTGCATTTAAAATTACGTCTTTTTTTGGTGTCGATATTTTTAGTTTTTAAATACAATATTTACTACAAATGTGGTAGGCTTTTATAGCTTTACTTTGTAAACTTTTCAAACATAATACTGAATAGGTAGATGTCCAAGAAATAACGAGAACCATTAAAAAAAAAGGAAAATAGGTCACTTCTTACAAAAATAACCTTAATAAATTTACTTTATATTGTAAATCAATAGAATCGGTGAAAAATTAATGGTTATTGTGCTGTGTTGAATATACGTATATACGTGCTAAATGGGTCCTAGGTTCTCAAAGATCTAGATTTTTAGTTATGTTAATATGAAGTCTACTATAAAATACTTGAAAACATACTCGTAATAGGTCAAAATTATACACAAGTACACCACAAATACGTCATCCTTAATTAGTAATTAACTTTACAACTTACTTCACTACTGAATCATCAAAATATTGCATAATGTAGGTAACGCTTTACTACAAAGTAAATATGTATGTAATATTACTCATAGAAATGTGAATAACCCTCAATTAAATTAACTAATAACGCTCCTCAGTTTTATTATAAGTCATTACTAAGTGTTAAGTACTTACTTAAAATATTTCAATATTATTTGCTTAGAATAATGATTCGCTCGCGTCAGAGCGGAGCGAAGACCTATCATTAATCTAAGATTATTTGAAAAATGCCGATGACATATCGCAGCTTTTATACTATAGTGGCACATCTCGAAAATTTTGTGATTTCGAGTTTTTATAATATATCGGCACAAAATCAATACGCTTACGTCTTTAACGCATTTTCCCAATAACCTTTTTTTTCGAGTTGTGCCCATATAGTATGAAAGCTGCGATATACTTACGTATTCAGTAGTAGAAGTCAAGTCCTACCTTCTCCGGGGGGATGTCCTTATAAGAAAATATAACTAAGAATACCATAGTAAGTATTTTCAGTGCTGCCAGCTATATTTGAGTAGATAGTATCCCATATTAACCTAATAACTGTGAAATTACCTTAAAGGAAATACATGTTTACCTTAAATCATGGCGTTAGCTACGGCATCCCGATTTCATGGAAATTCTAGACTCCGATTTATATAATCTATGGTTCCAGTCACGCTGAGAACTGACTGTGGTCAAGCCTCATTTGTGATTTTAGAATACAAGTAGAAAACATGGAGTTATGTATGCCAATGCCAAATGAAATAAAGAAAATATATTTTTACATAGTGATGATGATCTCCGACCATTTTTCGGCCAAGGCGACTAACCTCTACGGAGATCGGCCAGGTACGCAGGAGATATGAATAAAGATTAAACTTTGATCATTCTAGATTTTCAGCAAAAATATAAATCGGTTTATCAGTTTTATTCCGGCATTCCAGGGTTTCATCCGCCACATCCCATTTCCAGCATCAGGTCCTCGTCAATTAGATACATGAAGAGAACCAGTCAAGACAAATTCAACAAGCCCAAACTCGATGGGTTTACTAAAAGGTAGACCAGGGTTACGTCTCCTACCTTCGAGGCCTATCATCAGACCAGCTCAGAGGTTCCAGATTTCCAGCATCAGGTCCTCGTCAATTAGAAACATAAAGAGAACTAGTTAAGACAAATCCAACGAGCCCAAACGCGATGGGTTTACTAAAAGGCAGTCCAGGGTTACGTCTCCTATCTTCGAGCCCTAACAGCAGACCAGCTCAGTGGTTCCAGAAGACATTAGTGTTTCGAATGTCAGATCCCACATTCCTATCACACCTAACAAACGACCTGATGACCTTGAAGACCTGAACCGATTTCCACCAAACATAGCTAAGAACACTCTCGACTGATATACCTTTCAAACAAAAAAAATCGCATTAAAATCGGATCATCCGTTTGGGAGCTACGATGCCACAGACAGACATTTACATACACATTACACACACATACACATTTACACACACATACACATTTACACACACATACACATTTACACACACATACACATTTACACACACAGAGAGAGAGAGAGAGAGAGAGAGAGAGAGAGAGAGAGACACGTCAAACTTATAACACCCCGTCGTTTTTGCGTCGGGGGTTAAAAATACACGAGCCTGACCTTTGTACCTGAGTACTACTTTCCAATATTTAAATGTAACTAGTTGTTGCCCGCGGCTCCGCTCACGTGGATGTTGCTTATTACGTAAAAGGAGTACTACCTGCTTATAAAAATTCTCTCAGTTAGAATAGAACCATCCTCGTACTTCAAGGAATACGCTAAAAAAGAATTAGAGAAATCGGCTAATCTGTTCTCGAGATTCGCGGTTAGCAACACATTTAGCGATTCATTTCTTGCTTTATACATAAAAATGTCTATACATTAAAGTAAGTCCAAAAAAAATGACCTTGATAGTGTATAGTGTTTATGTTAGTTTTTTTATAGACAGATATTAGTGAAGCTACGCGCGTCTATTGCATATGCAGATCTATTTACTCTACTTTGGAGGAAACCAGACACTTCCCAGGTATGCTTCCATAGAGAAAAATGATCGTATGACCGTAGCTACATATAAAAAAATGATATAAAATCGTAAGTAGATTTAAATATTGGAGATAGAATAGTTTAACTAGCTACATATAAAGATATAAATCGCCGATCTATCAAGCTGCCGGCTAGAGTTGACAGCGTAGCAGATAGAAATCGCACAATTTAAATTTAAATCCTTGGATCCCCTTCTCTTATTAGAGTGGTAGCTTTTGCAATGTGCATTTTATTTTAAACTAGTGGACGCCCGCGACTCCGTCCGCGTGGACTACAGAAATAAAACAAAATATCGAAATTATCCGGAATAAAAACATTTTCCCGAGATAAAAAAGTAGCCTATATGTTAAGTGGGACCTGTCACAATATATTCCTGAAAACTGCATCGAAATCGGTTCAGCCGTTTCTAAGATTAGCGTGCACAAACGCACAGACAAACAGACAATCAGACAAACCGACATAGAGACAAAAATTCCAAAAATCATTGTTTTGGGTACTATTGCGTTGATAAAGGCATTTTATAATATTTTTTCTTATATATCTTCCATGTACAGACAGCGATCCGTTACATTTTTATTATATGTATAGATTTGTTTATAAACGGCATTATGCTATTTAAGTTTAGGTTACAATTTTTTTAGGATGTTGCCTACAATCTAGCTCAAAGTGAGTTTTGGACCAAAACTTTTGGTTAGTCTGTGTTGAAAGCTTTATCATACATAATATAATATATATAGACATGAACATATAGTTCTCAAAATGGTTTAACCAGAACTGAGGAGATCATAAAAGAAAACCCATGCTACCTTTAGCATGACGGGAACAGATTTAAATGGTCAGTAACAAGTTGGTAGCTATCGCCTGTGAGAATACTCGCCCCCTTATTACCTAACTAGCAAAAGCAAAGCGATAGCGAAAATTGTACAAAAATCGCTGATTGCTTGTCAAATTCGTATTACGTAAATTGATATTCAAAGGAACTTTGACATCTCAAGGCGAATATTGTACAATTTTCGCTATCGCTTTGCTTCGGCTTTACTATTGCTTTTACGTAATCAGGGAGCCGGTTCCTTAGTCAACCATTACGACTTTGTAATTACTTACATAATAAATAGAAAATTTTATGGCAAAATAAGATAAATCTCAAATAAAAAAACGGCTTGCGGTTGACAGTGGTAACCTTGAGTTAAAAACTTCAATAGCTATTTCAGCCGTTTCAAATTCAAAACGATGGAACCACGAATGTAATTTTTCCAATTTCAAACATTATTATGTAAATCTCTCATTATACGAGGTTCCAGATTCAAAATAGTTATTGTTTTTTTGCGCTGCCAGCATAAATATTCATGGCCGGTATTAGCATGCGGGGAGGTAAGCCTGGCGGTGCGCGCCTGTCATTATTTCATCATTTGGCCACAAAAACGGCGCGCACCTTCGTACGCTGTTTCTGAAGGGAATCGACACAGTGCAGATTGACAGAGGTTATACTTTACTCTATACAGTTCTCTTGTGTAGAGCGCTTGGTGGTATCTTTTGTCTGGCCATGTTAACTGGTACGTATGTTTCTTTCTATGTAAGTATTTATTTTTTGGTTAAAATAAAATACATAACTGTAAAGTAAATACACAGCACTGCAAAGCGGGAAAGGAACTGATACGGACTAAGATTATTTTGCCTTAGATCACCTTGCTTGCACCACATCGATTATAGTATTTATTTTGTTTATGTATTATTATTTTTTTAATGTAAAAATGTAATAACTCATTTTCGCATTAAAATTACTGTAGGTAAGTCAGTTGTTAAGTTATACTTACTCTGTGGTCCTGACATGTACTTACCTATATCAGCAGCAGACCTAAAATTATACACAATTTAAATTATTTTGAGCCCGGTACATATACCTATCTAAGTATTTTATATCTCATTCAATTAGAACAAGGGAGAACAATGCCTAAAATAGCGTTTATTTAGGTTTACGGCTGCATTATTAAAACGTGAACTGGAACTTTAAAATAAAATTACACTCAAGTTGCAAAATAAAATGGAACGACCAAGAATCGCCCGCAAAAACTCCACCAACAACTGAATTAATAAAAGAAAATCCCTACCGAGAAAAGGGTAAAAGAAAATTATAATCCTTTCTTTTAAAATGCAATGAGGTGGTTGTTAAAAACGTTTGTGGAGAAATTTAAAATGCCCCTCCCCGGCAATTAGTGATCCGAGAGGAATTAAAACAATGAGCAGTATGGACCACCTCCGCTGCACGCAACTCATTGTGCCACTGGCATATATTTATACTCTATCTATACCCTTTTTTATGGGGGGAAAAGACGAGCTGGCAACTTTTTGTTAATTTGAATTACGAATATGGAATGGTTGGTGTCAATAATTTGATTGTCGTAACCGATGTCGATCATGTTTCTTATAACATTACATTCAAAAAATATACAGAGAAATTGATAGCCTCTCTTACTTCGGAAGTCGGTTAAAAATAGCAGATGCAGATGTAGATGTTTCTTCTACAAAAAAAATACATGAATGCTAAAAGTTAAGGTCAGGAACTTTTATATAAGTACTAGCGGACCCGACAGACGTTGTCCTGTCCCACGCATTAAATGCAAACTTTCTGAAATAAGCTGTAACGATATGGACCATAATAAAAACATTGTCTAATTGACCGAATTGTGAATCTAAACCATTTTCGAGCCCACTTGAACACACACTAAAAAAAACATCAAAATTGGTTTAGCCGTTTTAGAAGAACTTCAATTACAAACACACGAACAGAAGATTTTTATATAATAGCGGTGAATCGTCTAGGTATCGATGTTAACAGAATTTACAACCAGCAAACTTGGCTATAGAAATAACCGGAACATCTCATTCCCATAGTACAGGAAGAGTGCAAAACACATAAACGAAGAGCTTCACACAACTATCTGTTCACCATACAGTGGCGCTAGTTAGTATGCAGCTCACTGAAACATAACATCTGTAGTACCTATTATATATTCTGTGCCGCTAAGTTGGTATGGTGTCTCTTGACATACCTCTAGGAGTTTGTGTTATCTGTGGTCGGGTTTATGAGCAATCAGCGCCTCAGATAACAAATATTACCGAACTGGCTTCCTTTAGAGAAGGTTTGATACTGGATGTAGCGAACTTTGAACATATTGGGTTACCGTTATGTAGAGCTATGAGAGCTATGCAATCTCTGTATCTATAAATGGTGTATTAATTTGAAATTTTGTGGATATGACCTGTTACCTGATATTGAAATGTTACCTAATACTAGGGTTGCCAACCGTCCTGTTTTCCCAGGACATGTCCTGCTTTTCGGGGTGTCCTGTGCTGTCCTGGACAGTTTTTAAGTATCGTCCTTAGTTTTAAAGTGCTGACACATTCGCTGTCCGCAGATTTTATATGGGTGCCGACATCGTGTCAACGCCTAGTGCCATGACGCAAATAAGTGTCAGCGGTACCTCTAGAAACCCTCAAAGGAGCAAATACGCAGTCACCAGCACTGAATGTGTTAAAGACCTGTTTTGAAATTCGCACACCACTAACTCTCTCCAAGCGTATTGTCACTGGGCTCACGCATGTATAGTCCTGGCTTTTAAACGAAATGTCCTGGTAATCCGTCTTTAAATCCTGGTTTACAAAGTTATGAGATGGCAACCCTACCTAATAAATAAATAAATAAAATACATTTAATTCAGACAACGATGATCCATAGAATGTTAGTAATACACAAATGACTTACATGACTATGTTAGTACAAACACTAAGATGCATCCTGGTCCAGTGCTGAGTATAGCGACTGTCCAGTCTGCCAGCTATCATCGCGAGGATGGTGTTGGAACTGACGCGCAGCCGGCAGAGCGCCGCGGCGGCGCGCATGCGTAGTGTAGCTGCGAAGACATCCACGTGCGCGTCCGCAAACATACCTGACGCGCTACAGGCCCGCGGCAGTCCTGAACGAGTTATTATATTGGACGCGTAAGGCGCTCATACATTTCTGCGTACACGTAGCCCACAGTTTACAGGCGTACATTGATGTACAGTACGCTCTAAACAAGGTAACTTTTACTTGTGCAGTGCACAGTTTGAACCTGTGAGCTATCATGTTTGCTCTAATCGCTAGCGCCCTACGCTCCCTTTCAACATCTGCATCATCACGTAGGTCATCCGTAGGTAATACATGATATAAATATGAAAAAAAATCATATCCTGTATAATAAAATAGTTTAATATTTTATTTGTTAAATTAATATCTTTAGGAACATGCTGTATCAAAATCTGCAATTTCGATTCTAAAATTTTGTAGATATATTTATTATTTCTTAATAGGTGGGCTATTTTTATAGAATTTCGCGTAAAATTCCCCTTTTGTTACCCCCATAATAGTTTATCATAGGCTACAAATGTATAACACCAAAATGGTAAAACAGTTTTCAAACTTCGAAACAAAATTGCACCCCGCTACAAGACGTTCGCGACTCCGTTCGCGAATTACAAAACTATTCGCGGCGAACAATGAAAACAATTTTGCTGCATCATCACCTCTCCTTGCCGGGAAACCATAAATTTCCTCATACACAAATCTGGTGCTCGTTATCTTTATCCCGGAACCTGATGGGGGGGTGTGACGTTTGGTGACGTCATCATCTCAAGCAAGCTCGATTGACATTGTTCTGTCTTTGCTATGTGTATAGTGCTGGCTGTTTGAATTGGTTTATAATTGCTTTTGTAAAATGTTGTTATTTGTTATTGGTAGGTTCTTTCTTTTCCACGTCTAATATTGTGATAAATAAAGCCTTTAACACTTATGTGCAATAGTTTGAAAAATTATGCAGTTTTTTTTTACATACAGCTGCATGGTCTCTCTGGGAATTCATCTACGAAATAAGCATAAACTTGCACTAAAGAAAAGAAACTTAGTCCTTGTGAAATAGCTCATAGCATAATATTATACTTACAACGCCTGTGTGGTAGAGGCGTAAATCTTAAGACTTTACCCTTAATTCCTACCTGGGATTACCAGATTTGTGTCCGTAAAATTGTTAAAAATAATAGTATACTTAACGGTTTGTAGGACCCTAGATACTTGAGAGAATTGTCTGCTTTTTTAAATAAATAAAGTCTCAAAAGTAGCTTGTCGAGAATCAAGTTTTTTCAATACAAATGAGTTCATAATATGTAGTAATTTACATTTACAAGATATAATTCTACTGATAAAATATAAAATATGAATTATTTGATATAACACCAAATTTTCCTAAATCAAAAAGAATTAACCAATGCGAAGCGGCGCGACCACGTTGTCATCGCTCGGGGCCGAGGTGTAGCGTCATTTATCACGCGGAGCCGCGGGGAGCATCCTGTATAGTGTACACGCTCGACTAATTATACTTATTTAAATGTAGAACTCTGTTTTACTTGGGTGTGCTAGGTTTTAAATTAGGAACAAAAGAGTGTAAGAACTCTTTTTAAATTGCTCTACTTTGAAGTAAAGACTCCTTTGTATAAAAAGTAGCGACCTTCAAACTTATGCATATTATGGCACGTGCATTTTAGTGTGTTTGTCATTTATGTATACCCACAATACATATACCTCCATGTAGAGTATGCACTACTTTTCCATTTTTTTTAAAATTAATAGTGATACGATAAATCGTTGTAAAGAACATATTTTACTCGTATTGTACTCACTAATCCATCCACACAATGCAAAATTGTTACGCACAATTATCATAATATTTCAGACCTTGAATTATATACTTTGTGTTAATGACACAATAGCATAAACAGCACATAAAGTTATTATCAATCATGATATCTACTGAAAATTGTTTTACGCTTGAACTCATAATAACAAAACAATACAACTGACAATTATTTATAGACAACTTTTTACCATTTTAAACTCAATATACACGTACAAAGGTCTAATATAATGTTGTATAAATTATATTCAATAGTTTACTTTTTAAATATTCCGTCCGTACATAACAATAAAGACATAGAAAATAATTGTGGTAATGGCGCGATTACATAAATTCGGTCCATGATATCTTCCTTATTTAAATCTGCTTTTATCTATCTGCAGGGCGATTTTGTTACTTGCGACTGGTTGCTAAACGTCAAAAGACGACTACGCAACCAATTAAAGGAAACCGTATTTTGTACTAAATGTGCTGGATCTCTTATTCTTTATTGCACACAAAACATTAAAATAAATACAGATAAATTTACAAAAGAAATGCATACAAAGGGATATTCTTTATGACCCTGCCGTTCTGTCTACCCTAATATGTGTGATGTGATGTATGTATTTTGTACTCTATCAGTTTAGAGCACAGGGCACTTTACTCAGGCAATGTAACATCGTTTGATATCGACGTTCGTTGTCGCAACATTCCAACCAATAGCTACAAAAAAATTTTGTAACTATGAATAATAATAAAAAAATGTGACATCAGGGACAAAGTAACATTGTTTCTAGATCGTATCGATAAAGGTTTTTCGATGACACGTTTGCTCTAAGAAGCCTTCAATTTCGCGCGTTCGTCAAGTCACGTGATGAATTGACCATTATTTGTTGGAGTGTTGCGACAACGAACGTCGATATCAAACATCTTTTTCATTTTGACATTACATTGTCAAAAATCGTAGTTTACACAATTAAAGACGGGTCACATAATCAATGGTTGGTTTATGCGTGACCCTGGTGACTTTATTAACCTCGTGACTAAGTCGTTTAACAGTGACCCTTTCTGAAATTGCGATCAGTCGCAAGTTACAAAATAACGGGCCTGCTATTGGCCTGCTATTATCTAGTGCCGGACCAGCACGTTTCCAGCGAGATTTTATCACAAAAGTACGCTATCATTGTGTGATAATAATATCCGATGACAACGTATTATTTGCGGTTATACCTCGCCGCATCGGATTGAACCAATCACAGCGGGGCGCTTCGCAAAAGGGATCTCACTACAATTGGATTTTTGGTAAGGAAAGCGGAATAATACAATCGGCTATCCTGAAATCTCTGATTTGAATCTTTTCAGCGGAGCTTTGGTGTGAATTGGACTGGGATTGGGGGTTTGTGCAGTGTCACCCGAGGACCTTAGAGTAAGGCTAAGCCGTGGAGCAAGGATATGAAGGAGTTGACCTAACAACGTTCGAACCTACGTGATAAACAGCGTCGTAGATGCGCGTGTTACGGGATTATTACAATCTGATTAGAGGGACCAGTCAGAAAAAAGTTTCGTCTGTCCCCTTAAAATTCCTTCATAAAATTGGGGGACAGATAATACTTTGTCGATCTAACAATCTGTGTTATAAGTTGTAGGGTTGACTATGTATCCAGCTTTCAACAGCCACTGTCAGAAAAGCCTGTTCGTGAATAAGGCATGCATCGGATCGAAGCCAAGATGAAGAACTCCAATTAAGAAAATTTTAGTAAAGAGAGGGATACAAAAAAAATGTTACTATTATTAGGTACCTGCATTATCTAAACTCAGAACTACATAGAGCGTTGCATCTCCTCACGATTCCTCCTTTATGTACCGACCCTCAGATGATTGTGGTCCGCAATAAGCATTATCATTCCTAAGATTAACTTTTGGGTGAGTCGTATTTGAGATGGTATGAGCAATGATTACGGTTTCTAATTTAATATTGAAATGATATATTGCTAAATATACTCGTATATCCAATAGAATTGGGTATCTTATTAGATGTTTGACGGCAAAATCTAGTAAGAATCTATCATTGCCAAGATTCCACCTAAATTCGCTGTGTAAATTTTGCGTAAAACAGTAACAAACTTTAATACACATCAATTTTCAAAAATCCGACTTAACGAGATTCAATGACGTTCTTAGTGTGATAAATTCGGTGTATACTCGTATTCACCA
Organism: Carposina sasakii; assembly: GCA_014607495.2. Classification (NCBI taxonomy): domain Eukaryota; kingdom Metazoa; phylum Arthropoda; class Insecta; order Lepidoptera; family Carposinidae; genus Carposina; species Carposina sasakii. The sequence goes on from CP053158.1 coordinate 9,793,362, forward strand.
TTGAAGATAAAAAAAATATATATTAAATATTTAGGCACCTAGTCTCCTGTATGTTATCAGTTTCCTCGCGGGCGGGCAACAAAAGCACAACTCGAGTGGGATAACTTGGCTTTATGGATAGCTCGATTTCTTTGCCAAGCCGCGGGGAGTAGGAATAATAAAATCACCTACATATTGTTATTTTTCCGTGAATCTGCTTATATATGCTTCAGGAGAGTTTGGAACGCGACGTTGAGTTTATTTCGAAATAACTCTACCAAAGAAATCCAAAAGGATAGATAAATGGTCTACTTTACTTTCACACTCATAATTTCTTAGATTTAAGGATTGGTACAAATAGTTCTTGATGTAAGATGTTAAGATTAGTGACAAGTATACACAAATAGATTTTTTGCATCACAGTGCTCTTTATAACTTTCCCAAAAATCGCAAAGTAGGTTCATATTTTTATCGATTTTAGATGAGATTGAAAAGATAGTGTGGCAACACTACGTGGTATGTGTCATTCTTTAGCTCCCCAGTACAGTTACAAATATACATTCACACACAGGTGAGTACTCGAGACTAAAAACCAAATCGATTCGGAGTAAAACGTTTGAAATATCGCGTAGACTCGATACCGTTAAGCCGATGCCATTATTCAAGTAGAGAGCAACCAAGTTCCTAGGTGTAAAGGTGTGTACATCATGGTTCAATAATGAAACAGAGTTTTCCGCGACAAGCGAGAGGAGTCAGGATAAAATAGAGGAAGCCCTGAGCTAAGATTTTGATAGCCGGGTGGCTAGACTCAATGTATAAATAATTTTGAATCTATTTTATAGGTTGATATTGCGGATCGCGATACCATGATGTTTTAAAGCAATATTGTTTCCATCGTGAAAAAAACATAATTTAAAAAATCCAAAAACCCGACTGCTTAAAAAAGAACCAAATAACGTACTTGTATATAATAAAAAAAACTGAAAAGAATAAAAACAAGCACTTAGATGTCCGGTGGTCTAGAATTCTATAATATTATTATGGAACGAATACTAGTGAAGAACATAAAATATTTTCTAATGATCGTAACATAACAACTGAACAGCCAGGATCCATTGAAATATTAGCTTGGCTGTCGGATAATGGATCCCGACTGTTCAGTTGTTATGTTACGATCATTAGAAAATATTTTATGTTCTTCAATAGTATTCATTCCATAATAATATTATAGAATTCTAGACCACCGGACATCTAAGTGCTTGTTTTTATTCTTTTCAGTTTTTTTATTATGTACATTATTTGGTTCTTTTTTAAGCATCGGGTTTTTGGTTTTTTTTAATTATGTTTTTTTTTAATTTATACTTTTTGTTATGAGTACCTAGCTACTGAGAGGTACGCTTCAAAAAACATGCTCAACATGCTTGGCAGCAAGAAGTTTTCGTCTTGCTGCGGTCTAAAAACTTATAGGTATGTGAGAATGGTTGTTACGCAACTTTCAATCGATATAGATCTTAAACGGTTAGTCGAATCGAAAAATGTTGAGAGAAAACTAATAATGATTTTTAAATACCTATTCAACGATTCGATATAGTTTGTCGACTTTAATTTTTTTAATTTTTACAAAATGGCGTCCAGTAGTCACCATATTGGATTTTCACTAACGTCATGTCTTTAGTGACACTCCCCGGACTAAGAGGAATCGATTGACGTATGAATCATAAAAATCGGTCGAGGCGTTTGGTCTGTGTAGTGCTTCAAAGGAACATACATACATACATACATAGGCTGTTAAACACAATACCCCTCCTTTGCGTCGCAGAGTCGGGTAAAAAGAAGATGTAGATATTCCAAAACCTGAATAGCGCTGGCCGGAGATATAATCTTATTGAAAAAAACCGGACAAGTGCGAGTCGGACTCGCGCACCGAGGGTTCCGTACAAACCTGTTTTATTATATGATGTAACTAAAAAATTACGGTTTTCGCAATTTTTCCTTTATCTGTAGGTACTATATGACGTTGCTTCGTGCCAATTTCAAGATTCTGAATTCACGGGAAGTAAGTTTTGATTCCCTTGCGAAAGTCGAAAATTTTCGCCATTAACGGTTGTATCTTTTGATTGCGTTGACTTAGAAGTTTGACTTTTTCACAGCTTCAAAGGACAGTAGACTTGAGTATTTGATAATATAAATTTCAGCTTGATACCTCTACCCGTTCCTAAGAAAAAGGGTCTTGCTTGACAGACAGACGGACGGACGGACAACAAAGTGTTCCTATAAGGGTTCCGTTTTTACCTTTCGAGGAACCCTAAAAATACCTGCATATACGAATAATAGAAAGAAGATGCGGGTGATGTCTATTTTTATGCACTTGGCCTCTTCTTTAAACATTGAATCAGCACAGTACAATATCACTGTAATAAATCCTTTTTTTTTTCGACTTTATTACTAACGTAAAAAAAAACGTATAATGCTACAGCTGCTTCTCTTCCCCGGACATACTGTACAAGTCAGTAGAGGGGCAAGAGGGTCTTGCTGTTTTGAAGGCGATGAGCTGACCGCCTGTCACTACTAACCGAACTTGTACATCTCTACTATACCCTCAAAATTGGTCAGAAGTGGCACCATGTGGTTCTACCGGCCCTTGGTGCTCTGCCTACCCCGTAAGGGATAAAGGTGTGATTATATGTATGTATGTATGTAAGAGTACCTAGTAGGTAAGTGATAGAAGCATGGTGCAGACCTTCTATTGCAATAATTTAATACTAATTCTTGTATACAGGATGATTTTTGGTCGTCAACGTTCCCGGAATCTACGGAATCTCCTCATCATCACGATCATTTTTCTCCATAGAAGCATACCTGGGAAGTGTCTGGTTTCCAAGATATTAAGGTCTAAAGTTGAGTAAATAGACTGCGTTTTTCTGCATAAATGCACATAGTCGCGCGTAGCAAGATTTTTCACGAGAAATAAATCAATATCTGTCTATGAAAAAACTAGCATAAACACTGGACACTATAATTTCGCCCGATCAAGTAATTAAAAAACATTTTTAAAAAATTACATCGTTTCCTAGCATTTTTTTTGGCATAAACTTACTTTATTTGATCTATAGAGTACGTAGGTACCCTTCGTTAAGGGTGGCAACGAAAAAACATCCTGTATACATATTCACATGACTGTGTGTAAAGGCAATAATTTTACGCCCTGAAAAAACGTATCTCAGATAATTCCTACTTTTAATAGAAACAAACATGCCCTATGCACAAGGCCTTACCCCGCCAGTAATGCTGAGCGGCGCTGGTCAAAGCGAAGCATGACCTCAGAGGCGTGAGAACCTCCGCCCGCGTACCCCACACAACTGACCCTGTACACACCACACACGGTCCAAACTAGACTATAACGTTTTAACCATAAGGTTGAGACATAGCAGGTATATCTAAACACATACATCCGACCCTGTATATTCGAAACTATACTGTAGTGATGCTATCATAAGGTTGAAATACCTCTAGTGTTGGATCTAACCGCAATGGTGAGATGTTGCTCTACTGTTTTATTTTATTTTTTGGATCCATGTATACGTGGTAAATACATAGATGACAAGTTATTGTAACGTATGTATCTATTTCTGACCGCATTGTCACAAATAGCTGGTTGATGTGGAGGCGGATCTGATGACTACTGATGATGCTAGCCGATTTTCACTCATTTGATTTCAGAACAAGATGGTTTTAGATTTAGGGTGCCATATTGGACGAGCATAATTAAGCTTGTCCCTTGCGTCCATAGGTAGGTATCTCTTTGTTGTCATCATTTGCTTAGGTTGAAATTATTATGATTTAATCCCCGGTGAAATATGCAAAATTAAAGTCAAATATTCGATCCATATAAATCTATATGAAATATGACGTACTCTCAGGCGATGAACTAATAAGCTAACAACTTGGCACTGATAATTGAAGTACCTAAATCAGATCCCGTATACTAAACGTGGCTGCAGAATCTCATTCGCGATCCTTGTCATTTTAAAGTGAAAATTGCTACTACATTTCATTTGCAGTACTTATAGGTAATCAAACTGCGGTTCTTTTAAAAAATTACTTTAGTAGGTACATAAAATAATGCCAATTCCTGACTGCGGCCGTCATCAGGGGGCAATTCTTGAAAATTATTGAGCCGAAACGCAACCACTAACGAACCGTTTACGAAACGCGGTGCGAAGCAATATATACTTACCGCTTGACTAATAAGGTATATTTGAGCACGCATCTGTCGCGAGTATGACAGAATAAAAACAAATATCTGTCTTGTGCTGAAATGTGTCTAATTACATCACCGTAAAGTAATTATTGCTTTGTTCTGAGCGTCTATAACGGTTCCTTTGGCTTCGTTCCAACTCGAGACTTTTTAAGAATAGGCCCCCTGTTACTTTACTACCAGTGTCAAGTACTTACTATTTATATGTCGCAGGCAATTTGTATGATTCGTCTTTATACAAACGGCGTCGTCCGTTTATAAACGCTCGCCAGGCATTTTGAATAGTATGAGAGAAAAAATTCCTTTTAGCACTTCGCCGGTCGCTGCAGGGACATGCTCGCTACGCTCACTCGACTCGTGCGTTGTTATTTTAACAGGTCTAACATAACCTAACCTAATTAATTAAGCAGACCAATTGCTAGAAGCCAAATTGTCTCGCTCCAAAACCCATACTATTCAAAATGCCTAGTCGTTTTGTATAAAGACGAATCATACAAATTGCCTGCGACATATATATTATGCACTGGCAACACTATTTCCTTTTACGGTAACGTTTAATCTATTAAACGGTGTCGGACCTCATTAGAGAGGAGCTAATACTCCTCCAGACGTATATTGATTCCCTCCATACGTCATCTTAGTGCAGTGGTGATGGGAGACTGTACTACATAGTGAAGCTTGAAAAAAAAAAACAAGAAGGACCCAAATGGAGCTAATATTAATTTTATAAGAAACGAAAGAAGATAAACTTATTAGAAAACATCATCACAAATCTTCTTACATAACTTTCTACGAAATGATGAATCTATAAGAAACAAAAGCAAAAATATATAGGTACCATTATCCGATAAATACTAAGTTTGTTTTAGTTTGTAAAAATAATAAGTACTCATATGTTATTGTTTTCGACAAAACTTAAAAATTTTCTTAAACCATTAATCCGGCTCAAAGGACCAAATTGTTGACTTTACTAAAATTTACATAGTATTTACCGGTAGCTATTCGCCATTATAGTAAGCACGTAGAACCACCATTGTCATTATGAACATACAAGTACCCACTTTAATAAAGACATCATCTAGGCCTTATTTTATAATAACTATTCGACTTAAATATAGATATATCAACTTCATATTACTTGGCATTATCCTCAGAGTCTGAACTAATTATAACCTGTAGCATTATGTTCTGCACATCCTTAAAGGTCAGGTGGTTGTTTCAGCTGGCCCTTTTTTTATCATTACACATAATGGTAGACCTATGCCATATTAAGTAAGTATTAATAAAAGAATTTGATAAATTAATCTTTGTTATATAATTAAATGTTATACCTACTTGACGACGACGCCCATGACAACGTCCGCATAAACTTTGAAAATCTCATTTTTTCACGTTCCCGTAGGGACTTAGGAAAATCCTTTCATATAGGATACCTACGTTATATAAAGTTATACAAAGAACACACTCTCCGAGTGTCAGGTCCCTAAGTAGGCTCTGCTTGTTTAAGTCTATCCTGATTTCTGACCTTCAAATTACTATTTTAACCACCATAACATTGATTGATCAATAAACCTTAATAGCCATCTAAAAAACCGTACAGCTCTTAAAATGTAGTGTTAATCGTATTAGTGCCGCACGCCATACAAATGCGTTTCTTGACAGCGCTTTTTTATTACATAAAACATCATTTAATACGCGTTCTTTTTCGTTATAATTCATGTTTTTACGCTGTGCCGGTGTCAATATTTTGTCACGAACTCCATTCGCTCGGTGACGTGTACTAATGTTGCTATTAATTTGTTTGAAACGAAATTAACCGACTGTCGGACGCTTTGATGTCCTTCACGTAACATTTTGGGCATTAACAAAGAGTTAAAACAATAATATTGTTGTTTATATGTGAACCGGAACGAAGGAATTATACATTTTGCATGCTCCATTGAGATACGAGTATTTTGTTGGGTGCTCTTCTTGTGGATGTTTTTAAGATTGATTGGCAATTTAAGTCACTTCATTAATTTACATTTTAGAAATATGTAATCTAAAATCTAAATTATTATTTTTTATTAATCGGTTTTACCATCAGGTCAGCATGGATATGAAAAGAAATCATCTACATCATGTAGGTCTGGTACTCGTATGCTCAGGTAATAGGTATAAGGGCCAAAACTGCACATAACTGTGTTACGACGCGAATTCCAGCGTTGTGCGCCATACTTGGTGATAATAATTCACTAAATCATCAAACAATCACCTATCTTTACAAAGGCAGAGAGATTTGTATCCACGCTCAAAATTCATAGTTACCCTACCGTACAAAACTAAAACGCTTATTTTCGCAGCGCCGCAAACTGCCGATTTTTGCCGTTGCGACGCCGCAACGCGGTTTATGTGTTTCGGCCCTAAGGAACGTCCCAAGACTATGAAATGAATGATACTTGCAAATAATATTAATAATATCATGCAATCCTTAATTTAATATTAAAATAATGTTTTTTGATACTAAAATTTTATTTAATTATATTAACTCTAGATACTATTTAATGTAAGTATTTATAATATAATCTAGGTAAGTAGGTACTTCTTATAAAGTCATATAATTTATTCGCTATGAAATTATATGTAACATGTTTTTAAATTGTATTTACTTTAATGTCTAAATACGTATTTTACGGGACTGACAGGCATAAGTTTGCATACATAGTATAATAGTACCTATAACATTCCGTCAAATGAAAACCTAATAAGATTATTTTTAAAGAGATTATAGAAAAACTTCAAAGTTAAAGTTAAGAATAACTCTTATCAGAATCACCACGTTCAACCTACTCATAACGACTATAGAAACATTAAAAATGTCGGTACACTCCACTAGGAAGTAAGATTTGATCAATTTCCAAGTAAGTTCCTCGGAGTTGGGTTATTTTAATTGTGAGCTCAGAACACGCCCAAGCGTCACGCAATATCGCGTTTCTTTCTATGTTGTTTGTGTTTTAGTTGTTCCTCTATACGCGGTAGCGGTGGAGGGATTCCTTTACCTATAATATAAAATGTATAGACACTACTTAGCATGTATATCGTAATGGATATGTAACTGGTTTTATAATTATCTTCGATTCGTCATTTCAATGACATCCTCTATCTTTTTGTCCTTTACACGAACTTTGCCCAACAAGAAATACACTGGACAAGGGAGGCGAAGCCCTATTACCTGATGAATAAATCAATTAAAAAATAATATCATTAATATAGGTACCTAAGCTGTGGCTAGGCTACCTAAGTTGGTGTGTTATGCCATGCAGGCAGGCAGTGTCAAATTACAAGCTTGAGAAAATGCCCCATACGACAGTAAGGCCTCTGCCCTGAATTTGGCGGGCAGAATGTTTGTTTGTTACCTCCACACATTTACTTATACTTAAATTACATATCCTCATATTTAATAACAAACTGAACAGGATTAGTATCGAATCTGATCGGGCCCAATAATCAATTCCATTTAACCTCCATTTATTTATCGAACTCTGCTCTGATTGGACCGTAACCGACCAATCGCACACACCGATCGATACATCGATCGATATTACATACTCCTACGCACTCCACCTGCGCTATAAATTTTATTTCGTGTCAAACAAAAAAGTTTAATTGCTATACAGCCAATAGGAAAAAGTTTATTGGATAAAAAAGGAAGAGAGCTTGCAGCCGCCATGGGCGGACCTGGGTCGGCTCGGTTTAAGTCGACCCGTTTTTGTTTTAAATATTACGACGATATATCTTTTGATATAAGTACATGCCTGAGCTTTAATAAGTTACGTCCATGTAAAAAAAAAAAGTCCGTGTTATTTATAAGGTTACATCTCATCGGTCGAATTGTGTCTTCAATTTTACGAAGATTGTTATTGGTATAATGTAAGGTTGTTGAAGAGTAATTTTAGTCAAGTTTAAGAGCAGTCCTATTGTAAATATATTTTTTAATAAATACTGTCCACAATTTTGCTTGCAATTATGTAGGACGAAAAGTGGATGAACAACAACATCATTTTAACATCGATTAGTCCATAACACGAAGTATCCGAGAATATTATGAACAATGTGATATTTATACGTAAGCGATCATCAATTTACGATACTGTACAATAAAACAGTCTAGAAATAATTACTTTATAAGCTGAATCCTTATACGCATATGGTCATTATCAACGAAGAGTTAAGATTTTTATTCTTTTAGTGGGTACCTAACAAATCGATCCGACGTTCTCCTGGGGGGATATACATAATTTACCAATTAGATCGATTCGAACGAACCATTACCGCTAGCCCAGGACTCTAGCCAGCTTCGAGTAAAGACTGATGGTTGAAAATTACGGATAATTGCCCGATTACCTACCTCCCGCCGACGGCAGAGACGTAATGTACTTATTATAAATGGAACCACATATAATAGCATCGATTTCGATCCAGAATTCAGCCAGAGCCTTATTATATTAAGTGGGGACCGAATATAAGACGGTGACGGCGTAATCGCCGGTAATCATAGTGTGGAACGTCCAGAGTTGAAAATTGGATGTCGATTCCCACAAGTCACTCAGTATTTACCGTTTGCTTGTAAACGATTGTGTCACTTGGTCTATTACGAAATTAAAGCTAGATGTTTTGTTTCGTAAACCTATTTTCATCATATATCTATCTACTATCAACATCTGTCTCTCTGTTACCTAAATACGTAGACATGTGGTTGTAGATCTTGTGTGTCTACTGCTAAAAGGAAATTTATTTATACAGTTTCAAGTAGATGGAGAATAATTAGCAATTATTATCTCAATGATGGATAGTAAATATCTAACGCTAATACATTAAGATTGATTTATGCTTGAATAATTCGATATATTATTATTTCTGGTCACCATAAGTTTCCCTTTTGTTTCATCACTTTCAATTGAACGTATGATTTAATTTAGTGAGGAAAATAAGGAAAAATATTCGTATAGATCCTATAATATAGTTGAGAAGCCTCTTAGGCCCGTCGTTCCCTGAAGGGTCATCCCTTTATTTCTGCAACAATCACCGGGAAATTGATATTGATGCGGAAAGGGCAGGTTTTCCATAAAAATAGGGTTTATTTGAATAAAGGATGACCCGGACTAGTAGTCAGGGAACTTTATAAGATTTTCATGTAGACTGTGATGTATAGGCTGGATAACTGGATGTTAAAGATAGTTTCGTAATAGGAAAAACAATAGAAAATTTATTAGCAATGAAAATAAAAGAGCATGTTTATATGGACGGTTATGTAAGTTTTTGTCTGAGGTATAAGAATTTTTAAAAAAATCTTAAAGACTGAATTAAATTCATTATCATCATCATTTACAGTCCACTGTTGGACATAGGCCTCCCCCAACTACCTCCACTCCGAAGCAGCCTGCATCCAACCGACGCCCGCAACCTTGGCCAGGTCATCCGTCCACCTCGCGGTTGGCCTTCCCACGCTGCGCTTGCCGATACGTGGTATCCACTCTAGAACTTTCCGACTCTATCGGCCATCAGTTCTTCGAGCTATGTGCCATGCCCATTGCCACTTCAGCTTGCTGGACCGTTGATCTTTGTACGTCTGCGGATCTCCTCATTTCTGATTCGATCACGCAGAGAGATCCCAAGCATAGCTCTCTCCATCGCTTTCTGTGCGATCCTGAGCTTTTTTATGAGGCACATAGTTAGAGACCACGTCTCGGCACCGTAGGTCATCACCGGCAGCACGCACTGGTTAAATACCTTCATCTTTAAGGACTGGGGTATCTTGGAATTAAATTAGTATATACTTATAATAATGTTGAGATTTGATTTTAAAAAAATCTCCGCATACACTAAATTTTATTAAATTAAATGCGTTTATTGTTTTGCAAAATTTTACACCGGTGCTTCAGTGGTGTAGGTATGTAGAGGCAGACTATCCGAAAGATAGCATAATAACTAAATAAATCTATACAAACACCAACCCTTCTCAATAGCTAATAAAATGACACCAAATGAAGACGGATACACAAAGGGGTCAAACTGAAAAAGGACCGCAAAATGGCCAGAAATCCACAAAAATAAAATTATTGACAAGAAGATATATCGTCCAGTAACACGCGTGACATTACCGCCAACGGTGACCCCCGCGGGAATAGAACCTGCACATGGCGAGTCCGGCTCCCAAACTCCCAAATTAGTATTATCCTATTTCACGCAAGTTTGTTCAGCCATAACGCATTGGAAACAGATGAGGGTGGGTGTATTTTTAAAATCTCTTAAGGGTTGATGAATAATATTTTATAAGGTTAATGGCTGATTTTTAATAAGCAGTGAGTTCTAATAAAATTAGTGAAAAAAGATGCTGTCTTTGTCTAAAACTTGATTATCCACAAATAGACCTATCACAGCCAAGTATAGCATAGGTAGTGGAAACAGCACCCGTATGATGAATTTGTTGAGAGCGAGATGTCTCACTTTTAAACGTCAAATCCACAAGTGTTTCTACTTGGTGTGTAAAAAGGGATTGCAAACCACTTCTATCAGCCCTAATTCACTCAGTCCTGGCTTGAGAACGAGTGTCTATTCTAATTCTTAAGTCTATTTTTTACCTGCAAAGTACATACACTTAGTTTATCTAGTTATTAATAGCTCTGTAAGTCTGACGTTTAAAAGTGAGACATTTCGCTCTCACCAAATTCATCATACGGGTTCAGATGTAAATAATCAGTGATAAATTGCTAGCTTATCGTCTGAATGCCCGTTCCTTAGTTACGACATGCACGAAAGGAGATGCAGCTGATGTACTCTAGTGAAGCCCTGCATCAGTACAGGACATTACCAACGCTACTTTGCTGAAAATTTCATGTACCACACCAACCTACTTACCAATAACAAACAATTTCAGACAGGTAACTTTTGTAAACAAAGCGGAAACACCCAAACGTGTTTATTATCATCACAAAATATTTACTTACCAAGTTTATTTACAGTAAGTGCTTAATATTGTTAACGTGTTATTTGTAAACTAATATTTACTTGTAGCTTTGGTTTCTGATGTCTCTGTCCGAGCCTTAATGTATTTGTAATAATTTACTAATAGTGTTAGTTTAGTTGGTAAGTTAATGTCTTGTTGGAAGAAATGGTCATTTTCCTTGTTTGTAAATGTACCTAACTTCTTGATAACTACAATCAATAAAGATGTTTCTACTGTAGTGACATCTGTACCATAGGTACGAGTACTTAAAGTTAAAATTTATACAGAGAAGGTGTAACGCAAGTTTCAGAATTTGATAGGTACTTTAAATTACACGTTTATTTTTCATTATCTTTCTTTTGTTACGCTACGAGTATGTACGAGTATAAGATCATATTAGATCCGTTTCCGAAAATCTGTAGATATAACTCAGATGATATTAACAAATAACGAAGCTGACTCTGCTTTGATTTAGGTATTTTACAGAGAGACATGTGGAGTACAGTCACGTGTAATAAGATGTAAACATTGTTGTTGGATTTTGAACCTTAACGTAATGGCATAAGAACATTTGTGTATCTTACACATCTTATTGCTTAGGACTGTACTTATGCAAAACATTACAAAATACCTCCAAATCGTTAACAGTGTACTAACTTCCCTCTCCACAACCCTTACAGAAAAATCTATTCTAATTCCATTATCCAGAGTTCATATTAAATTGGAGGAGTAAAGAGCAAAGAATTGACATGTACACCGCAGTTCAATTAGGGTAATGGGGTAGGTTTTAAGGGATGGAATTAATTAGTTTAAGAAAGTTTTACTTAGAAACGCCTTTGTTTGTTCGTGTTTTTTTTAAACCTGGCTTCTACCGGTGTTCTAAAGTTGGACAATGTTCAAAAATGGCATTTGATAGCAAACTGCTGCACGTAAGCCTCCCCCAGGACACTGCCATAGGGGGTTTTTGGTCGTAGTCACGCTGGGCAGGTAGGATGATGACATTGATGACCTCAGTGTGATTTTTAGGACTATGCTTTTAACACGGGAGGCACTGCTGCCCACCCTCTAACGATACTTACAGGCAGACATGGGGTGGTGCTATTCCATACTGTCGACACCACACGGCTGAGTATTTACTTTACTATAGCTAATATAACGAAAAACTGGATGGAAGGGTTGGAAAGGGAAGACCTCGCCGGACCTTCACCGATCAAATTGGTGAAATTCTAGAGAAAGGTCAGGTCAAGAGTACCCTAAACCGACGAGTGTGCATGAAGAATATCATGAAAGTAGATGAAGCGAAAGAGGTGTGTCAGGATCATAGCAAATGGAGATCCGTGATCTCTGCCTACCCCTCCGGGAAAGAGGCGTAATAACAGTAAGGGGGAAGCAATGTATCTAATGAATTGGCTATACCTAAAGTTCGGTTACTTACTAATAATATCATCGGTATCCAGATAAACCTAACCGGTTTTTGTGTTATCGCATTATCATGTTATCTATGTAAAATATTAAAATAAATAAAAACTTGTAATAACTTTCCCATAACAACAAAATGCTATACCTTCCCCTTTACTCGCAACTCAACAAAGAAACGATCCCAAAACAATTTCCCACATACGCTTACAATTATTTGGACATTATGCGAAACGGTCCCATCTAGCCTAATTAACGATATTAAAATACGTCGCCAGCCGCAAAGGAGCGTCCTAACATTGCAGTCGCACCTCGCAGGCTATAAAACGCACTACCCTCCTTATTTATACCGAGTGAGAATTTTAAATTAACTGCGTAAAGCTAGGGATGGCGGTGCGGTCCGGACCGTGGTGTCCTCCACTTGGTGATTTTACCTCTGACCTTGTTTTTGCTAAAGAATTTGAACATTGCCTAAATTTGATAGAAATCCTATATATTTTGCTGGTTTTTAAACAGTGTCGATGTTTAGACGTTTTGTAATAACACCGTGATATTTAAGTTGGTAAATTGATACATTACTACTACATTTGATAGCAAAAAAAATGATTTATTAATAAGGACCTATCTCTATATTATTGTAATCTTAAGCTCAAGTTTTGCATCAGTTTTACTATTTTGGATTTGATGAGTTCGCAGTTGGTCTGTAAGCTTCTAGGATTCGAATCCCGGTAATTGATGAATATCGATGTTAGTTTCCGAGACACAAATGTACCTATATTTCTATACCGTTGCTTCGTATACCGATTCATTCTCAAATTAACATTAAGACTTGCAGGAACATAATAAAACAGCTTTAAATAAAAATAAAACCAAGGAAAAATCTAGCAGCCCCAAATGGAACACACCAATATTTGATACCGGTCCCATTATGTCGTGTTCTTGTAAACAAGTCGCGCCACTTGTCACTGATATATCTTAGCGCGGTCAGTGTGCCCGAGCCCTTTTCACGATGTACCCAGTGCGTGTACAGCCTTAGGAGTCATGCATACTTTAGGTGGCTTCACGAATGGAATTTTTTAAGTGTATAAGAAAGACTTTGGAAATAAATCATTAGGGATTTGTTCGTATGATTTTTGTTGCGTTTAGAATACTTAGCTGAAGAATGCTATTATATTATATTTACCTCCATTTTATTTCGCTCTAGCTTAGATGACTATGTCGCACTTAATCCTCTATAGCCTTGAATTCTATGATAGCCATCACACCTACCGGCCGTATGAATGCAAAAAGACAGCCGACTTTACGGTGCCGACATGACAAAAGTTCCTTCACGGCCGCTAAATAACGACACCGCTATCACAGGACGCCATAGCTTAAGCACGCCCCGCTAGCTTACGTTGGATGTGTCCAGCTCGTGTACAATGTGCACAGGCCCTTACAGATACTCTGCATAATTATAGCTCCGGTAGAATTAATGTTAGGACGTGTGAATTGCTATTCCACGAAGTAGGTATCTGTTTTACTTAATTATAAAAGTATGAATACTAATTATCAAATGATAAGTATGTAGGATTTTGTTTTGTAGTAAGTACTTCAACTGCCAATACTTACTTATAGAAGCTAGCTGTTGACTAGCTGTTGACCGCGACTTCGTCCTTGTAGACTAGAGAATGTAACCTATGTCAAGAAGAAGAGATGGTTGAGTAAATAAAGCGGGAAGAGGTAACAAACAAACATTTTTACTTTTGAGATATACCAAGTAAATCTTTAAACTTCTTATTAGTTATTATTTTTAGAAAGCATCTTTTATGGAAAACTGGTGAAAGCTTGGGCCACTTTCGCCATTTCAAATATTTGTAACCCTACGCGTTCTTAAATTCTAAATAGATACATACAGGAAATAGGTAAATTATAATTACTTTTTATACAGATAATAAAGTCAAAATACCATCTTCAGTATCATTTAATACAAAAGTAGGATTAGCACAAAAATGCGTCGTGATCCGTCAGTAGGAGACGGGATCAATGATCCATTTTATTGAGTAGCAAGAGTTGTCTGCCGGGGCGCGCTCCTATCAATCATTGGAGGCTTTTTTTGAATTTAATAAAATAAAATTTGTATTTTGTCATCGGCTCTCCCTTCGCGATGCGCGCCAGGGTCGGAGTTAGCGCTGGATCGTTTTAATATTCCATTATTGTGGGGGTAAGATGTTGTTTTTTATTTTCTTTTCGGATATAGTAAGTCTACTTTACATTACTTACATATTTTACTCTCTACTCTACATTACTATTATAAATTATTTGTTACAAATAAAGGACAGTTACTGTTATAAAAGCACGTATCTAGAGGTTATTTCTTGAAAATTGTTTTAAATAGAATTTACTAGAATCTTATTTACCTATATTTGTAGAAATTTAATTACAAACAATGATTAAGAATATGAAGATGATGATAAATTACAAACTACTAGTTAACTACCTTTTAATTTTATAAGACATATTATGGAATTGTGGTGTTCGGTTGATATATCAAATACAGATTGTAGTATTAACAGTGCAAATAACAATACTAGATGTCGAACAAATTCGAACAATAAACCATACTTAGTTAACATTATTTTTCATATTATATATATATATTGTACACACAAAAAGATAAAATAAACACAAATAATAAATTATTTTACAAACGCGAACTTATCTCTACTCGTATGAGAAACCTCTTCCAGCAAACCAAAATAAATAAAAGACACGTTACAGAAGAAGTAAAACACATTATTTTTATTATTTTATTTCCCCATCCCCAGTTCCGTCCCTGGCCGACAGAAGTTCGCGCCGGCAATGCAACGCATCTGTTGCCCGCCCCTCAGCGCATTCGCGGCACCACCACCGCTCGCTCTCCGAACGTATACCACCTGACTTCGATGCACACTACTATATTGTTTTTTATTGCTTTACTTATGAGCTTTACCTTTGACTTTTACTATTGACAAATGAAGCATCTGTATTGATTTAGCATTTAGGCGCGCGGTAGTCTAATCAAGGTCAGATAGAAGCACTCATAATACATACATAGTCGGCTGTGTGTTCTCAAAATTGAGGTAGCCAACTAGATCTGCAGGATTGTGACAGAAGATCACTTAAACCAAAAGGAGATAGTACCTAAGGCTCATGTATTCTATAACTAGTGGACGCCCGCGACTTCGTCCGCGTGGACTGCAGAAAAAACAAAAATTGAAATTATCCGGGATAAAAATATTTTCCCGGGATAAAAAGTAGCCTATGTGTTAATCCAGGGTGTCAGCTAACTCCATACCAAATTTTATTAAAATAGCTCCAGCCGTTTTTACGTGAAAGAGTAAGAAACATCCATCCATCCATTCATCCATACTCACAAATTTTCGCGTTTATAAATATGAGTAGGATAGTGAAGGCCAGTCACATCACAGGAACATATAGGTACACACAACATTTCGAGTTACTTTTGTTCAACCGTTTACTAACTCTGATATTAATTCTTATTAACATGTGTTTTCTGTGCGCTCTCCCCATTCTTAGACAATCAACATCCTTAGGCCTTGCGATTGTACTATCCTAAGGGGGAGGGGGAGGATTGGACGACGGACTCGTTACGTGGGTCTAGTCTGTTCAAGTGTGGGTTGGTGGGTGTTATTTCTTACTAGCGCAAAATTTTATATATTTATAGAGTTCACAATACTTGTCGCTTTTCATCGAATTTTCAATATTTAACTAACTTTACTGAAAAATTTCTCGGTAAAGTACTTTTTCTTTAAATTTATTTTTGATTTTAGAAGAACGCCCTTTATGTAACTACCTATGGTCATAAAAATATAGTTTAAGACAACCAATATTCCTACAGTCATCATCATCATCTGTAACTTGATTATTACTATTTAAAATTAATTAAAAATGCATCCTACCTATAGTAATTTGTTCCGAAATACCCACTTTTCAAAATCACCTGTCGGTAATCGCAATTTTCATTCTCGAAGGAAACGGCAGACTCCACGGTAGATTTGTTCTGTTAGGTTGGTAGCGGAAGGGCCGTAATTACCCCGGTTTCCTCTACATTGGCCCCACCTGCAGGTACCTGTGCCTGACTTACCGACTTATATTAATTACGTCTATTGATTAATAATCTTTTGGATTTTGGGCTAGGATTGCGCTGTATAATTAAATGATGGATTTTGCAAGTCTACAAAAAATTCACTAAAACAATTATACATACATACATATACTCGTAATCACGCCTTTTTCCCTTACGGGGTAGACAGAGCACCAAGGGCCGATATTATTTTTAAAGATATTTAAGCTAATAGAATTAAAGTTAATTAGAGGTAAAGATAAATCGCTCTATATAATACCTATGGAAAACGCATTACTCAATACCAAATTTTATTTATTTTAACTTATTTAATTGGTCTTTTTGCTTTTCAGTTTAAGGTTATGAATAAAATACATATGAATAACTTTTACTCACTTTTTCAGAACTAAGTATTGTGGTATCTTGAATAGGTTACGTGCTTTGAATATTGTGTAGATAGTCCTTTAATACTTATGCAGGTCTAGTAACAGAATTCTAGACTAGTCCTCATATATTTGTCTTCTCTGAAAGAGATGAATTTGTAAGTTACTCGGTGACACCCGTTACTCGGTTCGCGTGAACTATATATAGATCATTATTTGGTTCTTCTTCACGACATTTTTTCAGACTTTTTTTATACAGGATGTTTTTCGTTGCCACCCACAACGAAGGATACGTACTCTATACATCAAATAAAGTATGTTTATGCCAAAAAAAATGCTGGGAAACGATGTAATTTTTTTTGTTTTTTTTTTATTATTTGATCGGGTGAAATTCATAGTGACAATGAGGAGATTCCGTAGTTTTCCGAAACGTTGACGACCAAAAATCATCTTGTATAAGGAAATTGGTCAAGCCGTTTCGGAGGAATTTCGCTACAAATTCTATGACGCTAAAATTTAATTTATGTGTTAAAAAAGACATACCTACCTACATACTTACATACAACATACCTACTAATGTAATTTCCCAGTAGGTACCTAAGTTGTTTCTTTCATATCTAAGTGTAAATAATATAAAGAGAATTCCTGTAATACTGATCATTTTGCTGATTATAATATGCAAATAACCTCCCTTGAGGTCGGGTAAAGTAGGCGAGAACATGACGTCTGATAGAGATCTCATCAGGCGGTGATTGTGTGTGATGGCCACCCTTCGGCAGTGAACATAAAATAAAATTATAGTTACGGTAAATAGGTACTTAGGTACCACAGTTCAGACAGAAGCTAAAAGGCCGAACTCAAGTAACAAAGTACATTTTGCAAAAAATTTAAACATTCTTATGACAATCAATCGAAAAGAGCTCACAAACGTTTATTCTGAAATTATATACAGAAGAGCAACTTTACAAAAATAGCAAATTATTAGATATGTCTAATGCAAATAAATATCGATATAACTTAACATGTACCGATACCAATATCAAACGGTATTCTGGTAAAACGTAAAAAAGGGTTAAATTCTAAAATTGTAAAGCGTACGCCGCCGGTCCAGCCGAAATAATGATTGATGATGGTAAATAACCGGGTGAGAGCAGCACAAAAAGTAGTGGCGACTCAGTGCACTGAACTGTGCGGATCAGATGGCGGGAAATTTGAATAAAAAAAAGAATTCAGATCACTGTGGAGGTTTTATATCTTTCCAATTTCAAATAATTTAAAAGAAGGATCTTTTAAAAACGTTACATACAAGCTTTCTAAACTCCTTCTCGTAGGTAGGTATCTGGAATGCACATTTCTGTAAATTTAAATAAAAATAGAATGCTGGTCAGATCGCTGTGGAGGATTTATATGTTGCCAATCATTTAAAAGAAGGATTATTGTAAAAAGACGGTAAGCTCCTTCTCATGCGGATATTTGTAATGCATCCCTTACTTTAAGTGGCCATTGCATGTAAAGACTGGAGCGTTCTAATAAAACGTAAGTATTAAAATCCAATAGGCTGCGTTTCACCTACATTTCCCATATATGAGAATAGTAAATGTAATTGCCTGTTAAATAGCCTTAATTTCCATTTAGATATAGTATGTATTGATATTTATATCGACTACTATATATCGTAAGTTTATAACCAAGTTAACGAAAGCAGGCAAAAGCATCTGACGCTAATGAGCCCCGCTTAACCCTTGCGGACACATGTCGCGTAATTCGAACCTAAATTATACCTTATCTATGACACCCCAAATTTTTTCTTTTCCTTTTTTACAATGTTATTTGTGCAGCCTAATGTGCAGCCTAATCTGCAGGCGTGAAAATTTTGACGTTACTTGTCTCTTTTGTAACGGAAATTAGTACCTATGGTTGACTAAATATAAATATCACATAGGTTTGGTTAACTGTTTAACACTTATGAGGTCAGTATGAGTCGTACGCAAGGTATTCAGATCTGTTAAATACCTATCAGACACTGTAGACCTATATATGTAACTATAGATACTTATCTATGAAATTCCTTGTTTAGGAATATCCTCATAATATCTAGGGGAAATATTTTTCAGTTCCAAAACTATTGATAGTCGGCTATTTTCATTTTATTTAGCTTAGATTTCCCCCCTTTCGTCGCCCTGTTTAAAGCTAATGCAATAAATACAATGCAACATAAAATCTTCTCCTAAGTACAATAAAATATAATATTATCTATACATATAATAAAATTGTAACGGATCGATGTTTGTGCACGCTAATCTCAGAAACGGCTGGACCGATTTCGATACAGTTTTCAGGAATATATTGTGACAGGTCCCACTTAACATAGGCTACTTTTTATTTTATTTATTTATTTATTTATTTCTCACACACTACACATTACAATTCCATGCAACTTAAACTATACAAATTATAAAAATACGATCTAAATTGTAACGCAAATACATGTGCGCACAAGAAAAGTAAAAGAAGACAAAATAATAATTTTACAAATGAGGACAAAGCTTAATTACCTTTAAATATTTACCGTTGTTATATTGAACGGATACTTAAAATCTATAATCGTGGGACAGCAACATTGAGGATGTCCCTAAGAATCGTGATATATTGGCTCAACCTGGGAACAAATATATCAAGTTCATTGTTAACCTTCGCCAATTCATTATATTGCCGAGTCATTCTACTTATAGGATTATAATAGGATGTATTATTTTATCCCGGGAAAATGTTTTTATCCCGTATAATTTCGACATTTAGTTTTTTCTGCTGTCCACGCGGACGGAGTCGCGGGTGTCCACTAGTATTAAAATATAATATTATAGTGTGTTTAAATCATGTAGGTAGCAACATGGCAGTTTTATCTGTTAGCTTTCTGTATGCAACCATCGTTGCTCCGTGTGGGAATCCCCTTATTTTAATGACTTGTACAAAAAAATATATATATATCACAGTCTAATATGGTAATAGGAAATATTCAATTATTTATTATCTATGTTGATAAATTAAATTAAATCACCGTTGCAAAAATAATAATTCAAACACACTTCACACTAAACATACAATTACTGACATAATTATTCATTTGTAGTGTAATTATAATTTTTAATTGGTCGTATTAACCGACATGGTTGGCAATTAATTATAGGCACGTATCTATCACGGTAGATACATTAATCATTCAAGTACTGCAATATATTGCTGATAAACAGCAATACCTACTAATACCTACCTACTAAGTATGTTAAGCGAAATTCGGTATATAAAAATAGCCTCCGCATTGTAGAGAACCAACCTATCCACAAGAGACTCGAAATCACAATGTTTTTTTTTTAAGATTTTATAGGTAATCAATTTTTAGGGTTCCGTAGCCAAATGGCAAAAAACGGAACCCTTATAGTTTCGTCATGTCTATCTGTCTGTCCGTCCGTATGTCACAGCCACTTTTTTCCGAATATATGAGAACTTTTGGAAACTGTTGAAACTTGGTAAGTCGATGTACCTATTCTGTGAACCGCATTAAGATTTTCATACAAATATAGAAAAAAATACAGTAAATTTTGAACGAGATCTAGTAATCATCATCTTCCTGCCCTGTTCCCATTTATTTGGGGTCGGCGCAATATGTACTTTTCTTCCATTCATCCCTATTATCCATGTCATCTCATTGCTCACTCCCAGTACACGCATATCCTCTCTCACACAGTCCATCCAACATTTCTTTGGTCTACTTCTTCCTTTATATCCATCCACATTCATGCACAACGCTCTCTGTAAATGCCTTTCATCCCGTCGCTTTACATGCCCGTACCGTACTTCGTAACTTGTCTGTGATCGGCGCAACTTTTAGACTTCCTCTTAAATACTCATTTCTTATTTTATCTATTCTTGTAACTCCACACATCCATCTCAACATTTTCATCTCGCTTACATGCAGTCGATTTTCATCCTTCTTCTTTACGGCCCAGCATTCAGATCCATACAAGACGACAGGTCGAATTACGGTCTTGTACACCTTACCCTTTAGCTTTAATGGCATCCGGGCATCGCACGTAACTGCCGTGACCTGTCGCCATTTCATCTATCCTGAACTAATTCGGTGCTTTATATCTCGGTCTATTTCCCCATCCCCTTGTAAGACAGAGCCACTTAAAGTTTAGAGGTACTTATACTCGGTTTACTTATACTTTAGATTTACTTTGAAGAGACTGGCAATGCCACACCATCAAGGAATATTGCCATAGAGCTGACACTAAAACTGTTGGTGATACCAGCAACCGATCTAACGCTAGTACGAAATCCCTTGTACATAGCTCGAATTAGTTTTACATACAATTCTGGCACACCTTTCTCTTTCAGGGCCCACCACATAACCTCACGGGGAACACGATCATATGCCTTCTCGAGGTCGACAAACACCATGTGCAAGTTTCTGAGGCTGCGTCGATATTTTTCGCATAATTGCCGAATTGCAAAAATAGCATCTGTCGTTCCTCGACCAGGCACAAAACCGAATTGATTCGGTGTGATTTCACTCTCTTCTCTCAGTCTTCGTTCTATCACCGTCTCCCATATCTTCATAATGTGTGACATGACATATTCCACTCCAGATATTCTCCTCATTCATCAATCTTTCAAAAGACTCTTTTCAATGTTCTTTAATCTCCTCATCATCCGACAGAACCTTTCCTGCATCTCCTTTTATACATTTTATATTCGTTACATCCCTAGCATTTCTCTCCTTAGCCTTGGCTATTCGGAAAAACTGTTTTTGACCAGCAGGACTATCTAGTGATTTATATAAGTTATCCTACATATCACATCTAGCCATAGCCACAGCCTTTTTTGCTCTCTTCTTACACTCTCTATACTCATTTTTCTTCAACTCTTTCAGATTCTCGTTCTCACCCTTCATACTTGCCTCCTGCCATTCTTTGAACGCCATTTTCTTTTCTTTCAATGCCTTTTGCATATTTTCATTCCACCACCATGTCTCCCTTTCAATCCTACCTTTTCCTTTCGTCTCTCCCAACACGTCTTTACCTACATTTCTAATACATCCTGCAATTTCGTTCCAGCACTCATTTACGGATTTGCATTCCATATCATTCCTATCATACCATCAACTACTTTATGTCTAAATTTCCTAGCAAACTCTTCTTTCTCCAGTAAGTACCATCAGATTTTGGGTGGGGGTCGGTCCTTGTTTCTATTATGTCAAACTTTTACTACCAGTATAACATCCCTGAGAAGGGGTCTATGTTGGGACACCACGTCCTCACCCGGTAGCACCTTGCAGTTTTTGACGCAGTTGATTTTTCCTCTTTTAACGAGGAAATAAACAATCTGCGTAGCGTGGTGACCACTTTTGTAGGTGATTTAGTAAGTAGTTTTTTTTAATACGTCATAAATCGTAAACTGCAATTTACCTTCGCTTTTAGCCGCTTTTTCATAAATGTTCCATGTGAAATGTCTCGAAGGACATAAATGTAATTAGATTACCCTTGTTTATTTATTATACAATCATTTATGTCTGTTTATCTACAATAAATAAATTGTTCAGAATTTCGCCATACAATTTGTAACGTAAATTTATTAATAAAGAAATGGAAACAATTCCTCACCCGGGTGGGAATTTGTAAGGTGTAAAGGGATAAGATCTTGATAAAAAAAATTGGTGGCTTTAACTTCAGAATCGGGGTAAAGTTAAAATTTTAATATTCATGTAATTGACACATAGGTAGTTACCTACTTACATCCTGTATACAAAAGTATTCATAGGTTAAAATCTCCTAAGCAAATAATAACAAATTAAGTTCAAAATAATAAAAAAAAGCAAAGTATATACATACAACCATTAATTTAACTTTGATCTTGTGCTTTTTGGCCTTGATTATTCCTTAGGAGAAGCTTTAGCAGACTTGACTTATGCTACCATACAAATATACAGTAGGTACCATACGAGTTACCTACTACTTATTTAAGATTGTCACGTCTAACGCTAGCTGTAATCTATTCCTTTTGTTTAAGATAAATTTTCTCCCACCTATGACAATCATGGGCATATACTCGTAGGTTTTGTTCACGATGTTACTGACACCCTGTAGGTACCTAAAGTAGGTAATATAACAATTTATAAAATACACTTCTTTACACACCTAACCAGTATTAGTTATTGCTATCCTGCCTGTTTTCAAACCAACGTAATCTAACAGAGAAAATTCAAAACTTGGATAATCCATAATGAGACGCAAAGGCCAAGTAGTACCTAGGTATTTAGGCGCGTGGTGGTGCCCCCGCCAAGACAAGCCCAACACGATTAAGTGCAGGTAAGTAAAAACAAGTATAGGAGTATCAAAACAGCCCTCTTTCTGTGTCTCTTGCAAGATCTATGCTATGTGGGTAATTATAGGTAAGTATGTACCCACGGGTACGCAGTAGGTACGAATTTATAAGTGATTGCCCGCGACTTCGTCCGCGTCAACAAACAGAATAAAATATTTTAAAGTACTTCTGCGTAAATTATATTTTTTGTTTTATTTTCTTGTGGCAGAAGAACATACTGATTTTCTCCGCAACCCGATCTTGACAACGCGACATATAATTGGCCGTGTGAAAAGCAGTCTTGACGTAAGTCAATTCCAACGTGTTTAAACGTTTGCCCCTGTGATTTATTAATTGTTACAGCAAAAGATAACTTAACAGGGAATTGAATTCTTTTAAAATGTTGAATAACTTTTCCTAAGACGGTATTTTCATATCTCTCAAAATTTAGCTGGCCTGTTAAGGGTTCTGCATCAGGTTATCTAGACCTTCAATTTTATTACGTTATTAGAAAGTGCTTATCATGATGAGCAACTTTTCCTAAGACGGTATTTTCATATCTCTCAAAGTTTAGCTGGGCTGCTAAGGGTTCTGCATCAGGCAGTCTAGACCTTCAATTTTTTTCTTTCATATCATTTCTACGTCATTTTATTCTTTCATACATATTTTTTGGATAACTTGAACCGTTTACGCAGCGCACGCAACGGAAGTCTCCAAAGTTGAATAATTTTCCCCGTTTTTTCCACATTTTCCTCTTATTCTTTGTCCCTATTGGTCGCACTGTGATGATATATAGCCTAAAGCCTTCCTCGATAAATGGACTATCCAACACAAAAAGAATTTTTTAATTCGACCCAGTAGTTCCGGAGATTAGCGCGTTCAATCAAACAAACAAACAAACAAACTCTTCAGCTTTATAATATTAAGTATAGATTTGGAATAATAAATTGTACTTACAATCCTTATTCTTGCATTTTTAGGTAAGTATGATTATATGTATAGGTAATAATTGCGTTGCATTAATGGAATATGATATATTTTAATAAATGACATTTTTTTCTATCGTTTTGCTATTGCGAGATACGCCGGATCTATACCTACGACTATTTTTTTTAGATAATATTCTATCGAGCAAAGTATACACTATCGTGTAACGAATTAGCACATTCCTTAGACAATATCTATAAGTATGTTGAGTATTATTTTCTAGATCGATAGTTAGTTGTAAATACCAAAACAATTTGTTTTAGCGAAAGGTGTTTATTCGCTTGTCCACTAGTACCTCGCCTTAATAGATTCGAGTAAGTAAAGCCGATTTGACGTAACCGACATGAACGTGATGATTCATATACTTTTATATACCTAAGTATTAGGTAGGTAGGTACGTATTTATAGGAGTGTACCAACGTAGGTACCTACCTACTAGTAGGTACTAGTTGGTAATAAAAATGGTTAATGTTT
This sequence comes from Carposina sasakii, assembly GCA_014607495.2. NCBI lineage: Eukaryota > Metazoa > Arthropoda > Insecta > Lepidoptera > Carposinidae > Carposina > Carposina sasakii. The sequence goes on from CP053158.1 coordinate 9,818,312, forward strand.
TCAACCCAGCCTGAATAACTGATGACCATAATCTATTCCGTGGAATACATAAATAATTTTTTTTACTGGTTTTAATTATTCGTTCTAAACCCTGTCTTGAATGCCTAGGTATTGTATGGGAAATATCGATATAAGTAGGTTACCTTTAGGTAGGTAAGTGAGTACCTACCTACCTTAGGTACCTACCTAGTTACCTAATACCTAGGTTTCTTTATAATACTTAGACAAGTAGGTAGTAGAGTTAAGAATAAGAATATTCTAACAGTAATCTAAAATGTTAATTAAAACAGCGTGAATATAATAAATGTGTTTTCCAATCAAACCTAATAATTAACTTAGATTTCAGGATATATGTTTATAAACTGTAACATACAGGTGATTTAAAAAATGGTTTAATTCGGACTATTAATGAATGTCGCCCTCAGTCTAATATCTAATTTCTTACATCTGCCTTTCTAAAAATAATCCGACAATCAAAACATCGACAAGTCTACGTCACACGCATCCAAGTCGAATGCGAGAGAAAAAGCTCCTAAAGCGGGTAATTAAGGCGACCACCAGCGGAGCGCCCTTGACCGACACTCCTAATGAGTTCACCCAGACGCCGGCCCTTCACAACTTAACCTAACCTAAAAACAAACATTTTCCCCAAACATTTCCCTAAAACATCAGAAATACTGCAACTATATACCAGCTATACTATCCTGCACAATCCGGCGCCATATTGTTGCATTGCATTTCTCATGCAATGTTCCGCTCACAACAAAAATCAAACAAAAGGAAAATACCGACGAGCTGGTTACTAAAGTTTTTATTTTATTTTATTTCACCGGCACACTCACGACTCGCCGGCCGCAAGCCAAAACGGCGTATCTCCATTTTCACGATAAACTTAAAGCCTCCATACACGAAAGGCTTAAGTCTCTCTAAACAGGTTTCTTTAAAGACATTTTGTTTTTCAATACAAAAGATCCGACACGAGAGCTCCGCCTACACTTGATTTAAAATTAGAACTCTTGCGTGATAAACGCCGGTAAATTCGAATTATATGCTAAAAAGTTAAACTTTATTCGCAAGCGATAGAGCACAATATTCTACGGTAGTTTATCTGCCGTAAGGTGGGTTGCTCCGTAAACGCCATTGGCCCAATAGCGAGACGTGAAACAAGCACGATATATGAAAACGAATGAGACAGAGATAATCCTCGCTCGAACGAAGCGGAATTTAAGGCATTATTTTACTGAATTTCATAGCGAAAGCTCTAAAACATTTGTTAATAAAACTCGATTATAAAATTATATTATTTTGCGACTCTACAAAAAATGCATTCGCACGTATAAACAAAAACTTATCAGTGTTAACAAATTGAGATGCAAGATCAGTCTTTGCTTAAGTTAGAAGAGGTTAGACAATATATTTCGTAGAGCGTCGTCGAATGTCGGAGTAGCGCAAGTAATGTTTTAGCGTGATGAAATAGAGACCGAAGCGAAATATTAATAGAGTGTAGTTTCGAATTGAAGAAATTGTAGTTTATGGCGTTTTGTATTGAATGTTTCTATAGAAGTGGGCATGGCGGCGAGCAAACACTGACGATTCGTTTAGTAGACAGTTGACAGTCACCACGCCACACTGACATTCCGATAGTAACTGATAAGAAAAATCTATTGATGATTTTTTGCTGACTCTCGTACTGTGCCCAGTGTTTTGATGTTTAATATAGACATAAATTGTAATTAGTAATTGTGTGAAAACTGAATATTTATTTGGAACTGTTCTGGTGATTGCAGTGAAGTGAAGTGAAACGTCAGTAATGACTGATAATTATAGTGATTTTGACTTTCTACAGCGGCTAGTGTAGTGCCTCTTTATGGTTAAAGTAAGTTTTTTGTATTTTCTATGTCAAATTAATTTTACCACTACACGCAAATAGCCCAATAGGTGGCATTTAGGTATTGTTAAAAAAATGTCGTCTTGGCTTAGGCACCACTGTGCCTCTATAATAATATTTTTTCTACCTTCCTACATAAGTGTTATATTAATGAAGAATATTATAAATAGGTACTTAGGTTTAAATGAAATGTTTAATTTATCAAATGAGAGTAGGTACCTACCTATCCACTTTCTAACGTTACGTTTGAACTTTCAACTCGTCCGCCATATTGGTGAAACATATTACCTAACCTAAACAACTACCTACCGTCTTTTATATGAAAATGTTCTTTCGGAATTTGGAATGACTGTTCTTAACGTGAAAATTAGATAAAAATAAGTATACAAATTCAGAAATAAAATAAAGTTTGCTGACCTGGATACAAGTCCTTAGGCCGAATTCAGAAATAAATCACGCTAGGGTTGCCATCTGAAAACTGAAAAACCAGGATTTGAGGAAGAAATACCGGGACATTTCGTTTAAAAGCCAGGACTATAGGTACATATGCGAGCCCAGTGACAATACGATTGGAGAGAGTTAGTGGCGTGCAAATTTCAAAGGTCTTTAACACATTCAGTGCCGGTGACTACGTATTTGCTTCTTTTAAGCTTTCCAGAGTCGCCGCTGACGCTTATTTGCGTCGACGCACATGGCGTTGACCTGATGTCGGCACCTTTAAAAATACTGCCGATAGCGAATGTGTCAAGGACTCTAAAACTCAGGACAATGCTTAAAAACTATCCAGGACAGCCCAGGACACCCCAAAAAGCAGGACATTTCCTGGGAAAATAGGACGGTTGGCAACCCTAACATAGGCAAGTAATATCAAATAATAAAAAAACAATCTGATGTCAAAATTACACAGATATTTATATAATTTACATTCATACAAAGCTCAAGCTACGTTCCGCTTTTTCTCTATCAGGTATTCGGAAGATCAAATTAGACATTTCAAATGAAAATTTATACCTACATACATGTGCATCATATTGAAAAGGTATAAAGAAATTTCGGTTTTTAGGTATATGTACCTAAGCGATAAAATGAACACACAAGAAAAAGGTATGTAAAGTACCTACCTACCAGTGTAGTACTAACCTACTATTGTGTGATTTCTTACTTTACCTACCTATACAGGATGTAACAGAAAGGGTATGTTAAGCGAAAAGCTATGTAAATAGCCCACTATAGAAAACCTATTTCCAAAATTTGAGACTCATAATCACATTTTCGGGAGGTGGGCAGCAGCGCCTCCCGTACTGACAACATAGTCCGAAAATCACACTGCGGTCACCAACCCGCCTGCCCAGCGTGGTGACTATGGGCAAAACCCCCCTGTGGCAGTAGCCTTGTGGCGTGCCCTGGGGGAGGCCTACGTCCAGCAGTGGACTACAATAGGCTGAAGAAGAAGAAGAAGAGAAGAAGAATCACATTTTTATTTTTCAAGATTGTATGAAAATTCCTGAGATATTTAAGAATTCTCCATATTATCGGGAAAAATAAACATGTGATTTCGGGTCTCAAATTTTGTGGATAGGTTCTCTACAGTGGGCTATTTACATAGCTTTTCGCTTAACATACCCTTTTTGTTACACTCTGTATAGCTGTCATAAGTAGGTAGAGTCAACATAGATAGGTAAGCACCTATTATTCTGTGATTCGTTACTTTATTCTACTCATTTTAAATCTTACATAAAATGTAAGTAAATGTGAGTTTGGATGTTTATTAGTTACTCTCTCCTGAAATATTATCTGAATACTGAACAAATGATGAAACTTGGGAGTTACCTATTCAGCTAAGAGGGTGCTTCATAGTTTACGGCGATATAGAAACATTAAATGGGCTCTTTATGTTTTACCTACCTACCTACCCATGAAGAAATTTCTTCTCCATGTACCTACCTAAAAACCTAAAAAGAGCTATGAACATTTACTGTGCTTAAATATGTCTAAATTATGGGGGGGTTTGCCCATAGTTACCACGCTGTAAGGCGGGTTGGTGTCCGCAGGGTCATTTTACACAAATTTTTACCCAATTAAAAATAGATATGTAGATGAGTAGGTGTTCATATCGTGATCTTTCAATTAGGTTCTACTCCTACCTATCCCATATATCTAAAGGAAATTATTTCTGTGGACTGGAGAGATCTTAGAAATATATTTAGCCTACCCTTTTACATCATGGTACTAACCAGAGATCTTTGTAAGAACAAATAAAATCAAATAAAAATCTTACACCGCGCCTTTGGTTTGATGTTGCTAACAATTTTTCCTCATTCACCTATGTATACGGAATAAATTTAATTTTGCTACATCCTATATTTTGTATGGAAAAAAAACATATTCAAATAGAAATGTAAAAAAATAAGATACTCTACTATTGAAAGTTATCTCTTTCAACACACCATCTTTTATAATCTGTGTAAGTTCCAATTCAAAGTTGGAACTATCCGATACGGAATGTTCCCGCCTACTTCGACTGGGCGTCACTGGCAGTCGGGACACGCCCCGTCGCGTCCGCTATATACCATGCAAGTTCTACCAACCTGCTACCTACATGAATACGTAATATAGGCAATGTAGGTATGAAGTCAGGTGGAGACCGTAAAATTTGATAGGAAAGTAGGTGCGAGGAACTGTGCGAATGATGAGGATGGAGGAAAAAGTTGATAATAGATTTTTTTGACTCACCTGGTGAAATGTTATGTAAAGAAGGACTTCAAATAATCTACAGTCTTTAACTTATTTTAAAAGTGCTATATATATGCTATATACCTACATTATGATGCACTGTACCTAAAAAGTGTTCTGTTTATCATATCAGCACCCGTATGATGAATTTGGTGAGAGCGAGATGTCTCACTTTTAAACGTCAATTCCACAGAGCTAAGTAATAACTAGACAAGGCAAGTATTTCTACTTGGTGTGTAAAAAGGGATTGCATACCACTTCTATCAGCCCTATTTCTTTCAGTCCTGGCTCGGGAACCAGTATCTATTCTAATTCTTAAGTCTATTTTTTTACTTGCAAAGTACATACACTTAGTTTATCTAGTTATTAATAGCTCTGTGAATTTGACGTTTAAACGTGAGACATCTCGCTCTCACCAAATTCATCATATGGGTGCAGGAGCATGTCTCTAACAATATAATACTTGTAGGTACCTGAAAGGCAATCGCGCTATATAACAACGTTTTTACATTTTAACTAAACGTAAAAACGTTAAAAATAAGGTATTTAGTTTTGGTTAAGCTGTGTCTAAAAATGTTAATTTTACAGCGTTTCAGACATTTTCAATTGTCAAAATTTTGCGCGATACGAAATGTGCATAATATACCTACCTAACGTCTTTGGTTGTGGTTTAGTGATTAAAGGCTTGAGCACACCGGGTGCGTATGCGTGCACGTAAGCGTAGATTTACACGTACCTACCTCTGAGTTTAATGTATAGAACTGTCACCGCTTGACGTCTATGCTTACGTCTACGTATACGCATCCGGTCTGCCCATGCCTATACAGTTCCATACATTACAACTCAGAGGTACCTACGTGTACGTCTACGCTTACGTGCACGCACACGCATCCGGTGTGCTCGAGCCTTTATACGTTCAAAAATAGCGCGATTGCCCTTCAATGTTTATAACAAGAACAAGTGACGATAAGTTTTCAATTTTATATGACGACTGATTGGTGTAGTAGGTAGTGGCCCTGCCTGCGACGCCATAGGTCCTGGGTTCGAATCCCGGTAGGTGCAAACATTGATATGATGAATATCGATGTTTGTTTCTGAGTCATGGACGTCTCTATACTTACCTATGTATTTATATACCGTTGCTTAGTAGGTACCCACGACACAAGACCTTAGGGATCTTAGTGTGTAATATTTATATTATTTGTTTATATGCTTGAACCCTTTGTTCTATCTATTTATCAATTTATAAATGGTCTAAAGCCAACCAATTAACATGCTACCAATACTGATGTCTGGGTGGCGATTTCTTTAATTGCTTATACCTATGCTTCAGTGATAAAAGTAACAATATAAAATATCACATAGAAACGACTATCACAAATCATTTATTGATTATCGCAGAAATTAAATAATTGGCAAATTATTTTACAGTAGATGTCTTAAGTAACTTACTTAAGAGTTTCAAATCTCAAAACGACAGTTATTTTAGCAAAAGATAAGATATAATGCGATGTAAGTCGGTAGGTTAGGGGTGCACCCTTCCGTCATCCATCACGATGACTCCTCGGCGACGTGACGTGACGTGCTTTCACGATAATTGCATTATAGTGTTTTCGAGATTATCTCAGAATGTAGAGCATTACAAGAAGCAGTATTTACCGGTAATTATGATATCCACATTCGTCGTCGTCAGCCTATTGCAGTCCACTGCTGTACGTAGGCCTCCCCCAGAGCACGCCACACGGCTCGGTCTCCCGTTTTTGCTATCCATTCACTACCAGCTACCCTCTTTATATCCACATTAATACCTAGTAAATAAAAAACACCGAAGTCTGAATCATTCCTCTTGATCAGCAGAAAAACGTGACTTACCAACAGCAGAGAAAATCTTTTAATTTTAGTTTAACTACTTACATCCCTGTTATTACAACAAACCTTGTTTAGCCTAAAGGCAGAGAATGTGTATAGGTACCTACTTTGTAATTCCAGTGAATCCCCGCATCAGCACAGGTCAGAAGTACCTAACTTAAATGGTAGCAAATTAAACAGCATTTCAGAAACCCTACCTCCTGTAAGAGGTTAACCCTCGAAGCAGTATTTCGGAAACCCCTTACCTCCTGTAAGAGGTTTCCCCTAACCCATCTGTCGTGAATCCGCAGCCTGCAACGCGACGTTTACGGCACAATTATGATGTATGCCTTCCGCGAACAACGCCGTACGCCACTTTATCACATCCGGGCCACATATTTGTACGGCCAAATTTATTGGCTGTAATGTAATGTCTACTTGATTTTTGTCAGATCTATTTTCTAATGTCGTAGCTAAGGCGATATAGAGATATTAAAGTAACGTTTTTACAAATTAATCATGCCTCTATATAGCGTAGGTATATTTCGTCTCACTTCTGACTAAAAACTAACTCAAACTGAAAATAATATGTCTCGCTCTTAGATGTAATACAGTTATATTATTGTAACAAAATAATTATAGCAATACATTCATGTTTTCAATACAGCCAATTTTTTTAGTAACCGATTCCAAAAATGGAATAAGTCTTACTTTACCCTCTGACTAGGAACTAGATATCTGAGGTTAGGTATAATATTAAAAATCATTTATTTTCTTCTTTAAGACCAAATGTAACCAACAACAAACTTTGTAAACTCTCTGTGGGAAAACCATTATTTTTAAATTGATTGTTAATTTCACCTTACGCAAATTAACAGTGACGTAGATTTATGTAAAATAAACTACGTTGTACAGTATACTAGATATATAAGATATAAATAATGATACAATATGAAAGAAGGCAGGCCGCAATCCGTAATATGTATCTTTGAAAACTGCACACAACTACACAATGTTACGAACAATTAACTTTATTTGTTTGTATGTTTGAGTGTTTATAGTATCAGTAGGGTGCGCAGGCGCATTAACTGTAACAGCTGTTGATACAGGTCTGACCAACCAACGAACATTGTTGTTAAACCTGATCATTGGCTTGGAAGTTAGATGAGTTAATTGTGAGCCTGAGCCACAGTCTTAGTTGAATTCCGTAGGGACAAGTATTGATATTCCCGCATTTTATTTATGCATTTATTTACCTACCCACGATCCAAGATCTTAGGGATGTGGAAGAAAGTGTATGTGTTCTAAAAAATTGCCTAGTTCTGAATCAACTAAAACTATCTTAGCCTTAGCCTTAGGATCTAAGGATTTATCTCACTAGTAGATATTGCCATTGGCAGTAAATCCAGCATTAATGATTCGGCTTAACCAATCTAGTTGCCATATATGGATATGAATAAAATTTTCATACATTATCTACATAATCTAGATTTGGTAAGATGTTGCATAATTGTGCAGTGAAACTTAATTATGAGTAATTTGTAGCGTGTTCTTAGTATTCAAAATTATAAGAAGCCAATAATTACAAAGGTACAGAGCATAACTAAAACAATTGCTAGTACTTACTGCATGCCAGTACTTAGAAGATACATACGAGTATACCGGATGGCAGAAAGGTACCTAATAACAAAAGGAACTAGCATTCAAAATGTCGTGTTCATTTTAAATTTACGAAGTTGGGCTTCAAGTAAGGGCCACTTCCAGTAAATGTGTGGATCTACATACATGATGTAAATGAACATTAAAAATAAACTAAAATACTATTTTCTTAACAATATGGAAACCTATATGCAATTCAGTATATAACTATTTCCCTAGTTCTACCCATGACACCAATGACACTGGATAATGCTATTTATTAGTTTACAAAAAAAAAGTAGTAATTATGTGTAATAACTAATATTAATTAAGTAGATATAATCTATGAGAGATGTGATGCCCACACAAACCTCGTTGGTTTCACAAAGTTCTAAGTTTTTTGTATAACCATTTTAAAAGTAAATAAAAGAAAAAAAAATGTAAATGATTAGGTGACAGCTCTTACGATATTCACGGAAAGAGATCCCTCATCCGCACATGACTAGATCTAGGTTTAACTAAAGCACGAATCAACATACATCTTCCTTTTACTGACTAGGTAAGTATATAAGAAAGAGCTGTCATGGGTTTTATTTCTAGACTCACTTAAATCTGGATTTAGCAGTTACTACAGGTAGGCCTTATTTGTTAGGAAATGTATGATCCATCTGTCAAATCAAGACTTAAGATGCTAACTGACTTTTCAGTTACGTGCTGCTGAGGGACTCGGGCTGTACACAACTGCTAAAACAGTTCTATTGGCGGTTTTCTGTTCCTCCCAAATAGCACTGCATGGGATTCCATGATCAAATGAATTGTCGTGGGAGAATCATAATGGCCGACGATTGACAGAACTAGTCTTCGTGACTCAAGCAGATAACATTGACAGTCTTCTCAAATACTAATATACAATATACTACAATACTAATCTCAATATCCTAAATATAATATCCAAATAAATATAGATTTTCAAATGTATATTTACGCATTAAGAGTTTCTTCCTGCTCTTTTAGACGATTTTCTTCCCTCTTTTAAGAGTAGTTTCTTGAAAAATCATTCTTCCAAAGAATAGGTAAGTAATTTGCTAGAAGGAACGTAAATTTCAGGACCTGTCGCCATATTTCTATCCTGAGTGGCTTATGTAAAGCAGAGGTGTGTGTGTAATTTTCAAATAAAAAACTATGCTATTCTCTCTTTTATTTGCAGATCAACATAAAACAAAAAGAATATTGATCTAAAAAAAGTATTACCTATATATAAACAAGTACCAGGCACACATGAACAAGTGGGCGTCATTCGGACACGCCATTCGATTCCCCGAAGAGGAAATCGTTACGGGCAAATTGGACCCTAACCACTAGTTTGAGCTGGACACGCAGATGGCAACTTATTTACCCCACGCTAAATAACCAAATTGATCTTAATAGCTGGGCCACTTGAAGCCAAAATCGTGCTGGTTCCCTTGAGGTATTTTTCTCATGTGTTTATTATTAACCAATTTGCCTGCATTGGTGTTCTTTGCTTTAGTTTCTTTTTCATTTCGGTTAAGAGATAGTATCAAAGTATGCTTAATGAAGTAAGTATAGAGTAGTTACTTGCTTTACCTAGGGGACTTGCATACTTAACTAAACCCCATTCATATTTACAAAAAACACATACGTGCATCATAATTTGTGCTAGATATTATTTCGAAAAACAGTTAAGGTTTTGTATCAGACTCGTTAACCAACTTCTCCGAGACATGACTGCATGCGTAGCATTTATTGAAGTGGAGGTTTTCTATTACTTATACCCAATTTGAAATAAAAATTATCCTAGAATATGTAAAACAGATACATAAAAGGCCATAATACCCATTTCACGCCAGTTAAATTAGTTTTATTATTCCATAAACCTCTGAGATTCTTGAGATGTGGTGGCGTCTCTTAAAAATAGGGCCATAAACAAATTCATAAGTAGGCCCCGCTCTCCTTTTATGTGTTTTTAAAAGGCTCCCCCTTCGGAGCAACCGGGAAAGTGAAACGCGACGTTAAATCCAAGGCACCCCGCTACGATACAAGAGGGAAGCTAGCATAAGTTGACTGATAAACTTTAGATTGGAGCGTTATCAAAACACAAAACAAATAAAAATATAAAAACTCTTTCTTTGAAATTCTAGTCATAAAAGTAGGAAAAATGTGGCTATTACAAAGGGAAATTATGCTGTCCCTCCTCACGTGAACATGGGTTCGAATTTTAATTCAAAACACAGCCAACCCATATGCATTAAAATAGGTTTAACCGCCAGCCGTTCCATTTTGAAAAATAAAGTAAAACAAAAAACGCGCGCGTCCGCCATTTCTCTCGGCGCGCCGCAAATTCCAGTGGAAAAAATCGTATTTCGAACGCGGTTTGAATTTTAATTGACATTCAGCCGCCAACGCAACCAGCCAGTGTGGATTCCGCTAACATTTTCGAATTTACATCTAGTTCAAAGAGGGTTCGTTTGGGAGTGTAGAGTGCCACCAACCAACTTATCTGTTCAGTAAATGGAACCATAACCTTTGCATAAGGGAATACTGATATTCACAAGAGGTGAATACAGTAGCGACACTATCTGCTGAACGAGCGAGCTGTAGGTAAACGTTTATAGGGTGCCCACCAGTTGCAAACTATAAAACGACATATCACGTCCATATAATGCCACTACAGGTTAAAAGATGCATGGACATTTGATTTGATCCCGTTTACCATAAATATAAAACTGTAACTAGGCTTGCATATTTTTTTAATAGAATTTGTATATTGTCAGCATAGGGAGTTTATACCCAACCAAATTGTCTTGTCAAGGTCCAACATAATCTCCATTTACAACCATTACGTTTTTATTCACAAAAAATGAGCACAATAATTATGTTGACCATCATAATAACAGGCAGCCATTGTCACGTACTTACACACTTCATGATACAGCCAAATTACAAAATTCGGGCTCTCATTACTGTAAGTTCATCACGACGCGACGTTCGACATTCTAATTATTCAGTAATGCCAACCGTCCGAGAGTAATGGCGGAATAACCGCTAGACAGCTGCTATCGTAACATTTAATTTAGCGCCTCTCAATTTGCAGCCGAATTGTGGACGATTAGACGGACTCCCAGTCTTTATTGTACTGCTATTCACTGTTTTGAGGTTTTCAGAGTACGTTGAGTTTAACAGTAACTAATTAATAAAACTTGCAAAAGTAAAAATATATTTTTTTTTGTTACAGATGTCAATAAAATAACGAACAATCAACATCATACATTAATACACCTTAATAAGGTAGTAAGTAATTTCAATGGACAGACGAAAATGTTGACACATGCGGCGAAAGGGAAGGCGTTTTCGACCCGTCAATGATCGCGCGCTGGACAGAGAGCGCGCACACAGACAGCGATGCAAGAGATATGCAACACCGCCGTGCTGCCGCTGGACACTAACCCACTCGTGCGCAAGATAAAATGCGAAGAGTTCCCCCTGAGGAAGCCTGCGAGAGTCGGAATGGGAGTGCGCGATGAGATGGAAGAGGAGTTCGCCGTCAAGACGAGGAACACACCACCGATGGGGCCCGCCCCGGGGCAGGAGCACGGGCGGATGGAGCACGGCGGCAACGGGTTCTGGCTGGCGGCCGTCACCGCTGCCGGGGCGCCGCACCCCATGCTCGAGACTTGCACGGAGACCGGCTTCATCAACAGCCAGCCCTCCATGGCAGAGTTCATGACGGCGCTGCCGCAGCTGGGCGGAGACCTCAGCCCGCAGCACACGCCGCCCGGCTACGCGCCCGACCTGCCCTCCCCCGGCGGGGGACTCAACGTCCCCGAGTACCCTTGGATGAAGGAGAAAAAAACAACAAGGAAAAACAGCCAGCAAGGTGAGTCTTAATGCCCAGTAGCGTGTTTCAGATAGCAATCGAGGTCAAACTCGAGACGCGACTGTATCGCTCCGCACGATCTTTGTGCGTACAATAAGTCTGCCAAACGACAAAGTTTCGTTTCGTAAGTGCGCCTAACTACCGCGTGAATAACTACGGAATTATTATTGTGCCTTTCAACGGCAACAACAAATGGCTATTCAGCCATTGTATTCTGGTTCACGGTCCCAGAGTTTCTTTAATGAACATCAAATTACTCTGAAATATATTGAATTGTATTGAGAAGCGACGTTTTGTGTCTGTAACTGTAGCGGGCCGGTGGGAGCGGACCGCATTACCCGAGGCACTGAGCCGCTCTACGGATAACGGAACGCAATACTTTATTCCGACATGCACTATAACCACAAATTATAAGTGAGAACAGTTTAGAACATATTTTAGTCGCTGACAAGTTATGTAAAGAGTTCTAGCCTATCGTTTCAACTACTTGTGTTGATATACAATCACGACTATTTTACCAATGAAAGTTAGCATTGAAATAAGTATATATATTTATAGAATAAGTATATATAGTTATAGAATTACGTAAATATGAAAACAATTCTTCAGCTGCCGAAGAAATTATTAGGACACCACAATATTTATTATTTAATTCATGTACCTAACCAAAAAGAACCACATAAAATAGCGTGTTTTTGCACAATCAAAAAATCATAATGGAGTCACATCAAAAAGAGTGACCCCAAATTTGTCCACGGAACAAAACGGAGTGACATGGAACAATAGAGGCACGATGATACATCATCATCCGTCGGGACATATCACCTGGTGAACAGATACATCATGTAGCTCACAAATTGTCCGTGTCTTGGGAACGTTTAATTCGGTCTTTGTCTCCGGGATGTGACATATTTTGCTTCACTTCGCTTCATTAACTTTGTAGACAAAGGTTTTGTGTTACGATTTAGGTATCTACTATGGATGGATATATGTATATATCTAACGCACCGGTAAATGGTATATTATTAGATTTGTACGCATGGAACATTGCAGGAATCGAAAAAATCCAACTTTAGAGGAAAACGTGAAATATTTAAAGGTACTATTAGTAAGTATAGTAATTCCTTTAATTAAATTAATAATATAAATCCCTTATATTAATAAACTTGTACAAGATACATAACCTCACTCAGAAATGTAAATAAGATGTACTTGACATAGTACCTAGACTAAAATTAATGTCAGAGTGGCTCTACAATTTCGATAACTATTTATAACACTGAACCTGTTCTCTCTGAAGCATCTTCCTAAAATATCCGGAACTAAATCGGTTTTTAGTGTTTAAAAAGACGGTAAAACCTCAAGTGGGCCATGGACAATATTTCCATATTAGACAGCGATTAACGCTGGTTGGCGCACGGCAGCGGACCCCCGCCAAGCTCCGCAGGGGGCACTACTGAACATTGCTACGACAATCTTATACTCGGCTTTAAGTAGGCTGAGATTTGTTATGGATGTAGCCAAGTACTTGAGAGTGCTATTATCAAGATCAGTAATCTGAAAATTATGAATTTAGGGTGATCTAATGCCGTAAATAATTATGCGGAAACAATATGTTTTTGTTAGGTAGGTCACCATGGTTTAAAATTTCATTTATTTATCTACTTATGTTACTTCTTTGTCATGTTAAGATAAAACACCGTCTTATGTCAAAACAAAATTCGGAATCCTCAAGCGACTTTAACCATCCTCCAACGCGACGAGAAAGGAAACTTCGAAATAGACGTTCAACTGTCACTTAAGGAAATCAGTCAAAACTTAAATCCAATATCTAAGTTTAGAGCGTTGCATAGCGGAAGCGAGAGCGGCAGCGGGAGCGGAGGCGGCTGCAGCGCTCGATAGCGTGACAGTGATGGATCACCGCGGTTCACGGCCGCCTCGCTCCTGCTAACCTCGTCTGTGCTCACTTTGCTTTGTAGATACTCTGTACTTACCGGGATGTGGATCGATGCTATTGATATCGCACGGATAAAATAGATTATTTTGATGATGTTGCTATGCTAAAGTCAGTTTTAGGAAGGGTGAATTGTTGCCATAAAAAACTAATTCAAATCAAAAACTAAAAAAACTAAGTTAAACTTTTTTAAGATATTCCATTCTCGGAAGTAACTAAACTAAAGTAACCTAACCATTAAAGCTATGCTTATTGTTTTTATATGTATTAATGATATTATGCGTCTACCCGTCTAGCTAAAAAAAATATATCAAAACAGCCACAGAGATCAATTTCATGGTATAACTCTAATATGATTCCCTTTTTTCTCACATCAAATCAGAAGACGAATCGAAAAACTGATGCCTTGCATGAAAGTCAATTTCATCTGCCTTGCCTATGCGAGGAAACAAATCGTTCGCAACCACGCCTCCGGCCTATCTCGAGGTACGAAATTAAAACGATCTAACACGATCGATCATTTCGATCCTCCTTTAATACAATGTCGTATTATTTTTGCACTGTCTCAATTTGTTCGAAGGGAACGTTTGATTGACGCGTAATACGCATTCTCAATTTGTAAAAGTTGTAGGATGTCGATTAAATTTTAGCGTGGATAAAGAAAAAGTGGGGCCAATTTAAATTTTTATTGTTGGTGTATGTGGAACAGTACTCTTTTATTATTTAATAAGACGGGTACATATCAAATCGTATTTTATGAAGAGGTTTAAATCAAATCGAAATTACATCAGTATTCTGTTATGTGTTGAGCCATTTATTTAGTTATTCGACCGTTATTTCTGTGCACTATTCATAGTTCATAAGAAATGTTCTGTGAGTTACTAACTAGACCTAATCCAATCAATTATTTGTCCGTTTAAATCAAGTCTCACCACGTGGGACTTAATAGGCTAACTGGTAAAAAGCGGGTGTGTAATTTGCACACTTTTGCCCAACCTCTTTGGGGGATAATGGGCGTGACTATATGTATGTATGTAAATCAATTCCTTAAGAGGGTATCGTCAATTTAAATCGAATCGAGAAACAATCAAATCGAGAAAGACTATAATTTTAAATGGTAGTATTTTTGTGAAACAAGAGTAGCATGACCACGCATCGTGGATATCGTATCGTGTCTATATAAAATTCAACATGGCGGCTATTTATCGTATTTTGACAGGCTAAATGTCGATAAATCGGTTTATAATATCATCGTGTTTCGCGGGTCCTGCTACTTGTGCTAGACAAAATACTATCAGATGGTATTTATTCGTCCTGAACAAGGTAAACAACGAAATCCATGTATATTAGTTACCATATAATGTACAGGTACGTACTAGAATCCCCACACATCCTACATGATAAACTGCCATTACATATAATGATGTATGGAATAGAATCTCATCCGAGAATGGAATACATAACACACGTCATTGTAACGTTCCTATAATCCTCTATGCCCATTGACGGTCTATTATACCTATTGCTTCGATGAGGTCATGCTCTTCGATTTATTAAATTACTTTCATGAAATAACGTTATTGCCTGTCGAGTAATTTCGTTAAAATTGTCGAATCAAAGATTAATAAAACAATTCAGTACTTTGAAATATATAATAATAACACAGTTTTGGAATGGTAGAGAAGTCCGTATTAAAGTTATGATTTTTTTTTCATTATCATCATTTACAGCCCTGAGAAGTCCACTGTTGGACATTAAGACCGGTCGGAAGCAGCCTGCATCCAACCGACGCCCGCAACCTTGACCAGGTCAACCTCGCGGGTGGCCTTCCCATGCGCTTGCCGATACATCCACTCTAGATCCGTCATCGGCCATCAGCTTCGAGCTATGTTGCAGCCACTTCAGCTTGCCAGCTATGTCGGTGATCTGTACGTCTGCGGATCGATTCGATCACGTCCCAAGCATCTCCCCATCGCTCGCTGTGCATCCTGAGCCACATAGCCACGTCTCGGCACCGTAGGTCATGGCAGCACGCACTGGTTGAATACCTTCATCTTTAAGCTGGGGTATCTTGGACTAAGCTTCGTACTTTGGATTCGCCGAGTTAAAAGTTGGACTTACCTAGTTTGACCGTCTGTCCCAGGTAAACATACTCGTCAGCATCGAGCTCCCAACCAGTACAGGAGTGGGCGGCACAACGTGACATGATCTTCGTCTTGTCCATGTTCATCTTCAGGCCCACCTGTTGGGAGACTCGACCATCGAGCATAGATCCTTCAGCGATTCTGCCATTAACCGAAGGTCGCCACCGAGTCCTTTCCATTCGAGAAGCTCACTGCATTGGTGACTTCGGAGAAATAACATCTCCTTGTCTCACTCCCCTCTGCAAAGAAATCGGCTCAAATGAATAAACACTTCAGCACTTCGATATATCGATGGTCAATATTTGCATGTCTCGAAGGCCTTCTCATAGTCCAAACGCTAGGCATAATTAGAAAAGCGATATGAGGTACAAACCCTTTTCGGAAACCGGCTTGTTCGGGAGGCTGGAAGTCATTGCGAGCAAGACGATTCGTGATTACGGTAGACATGGCTTCTATAGTTCAATGAATTATCTTGTATTTGCCTAAATACTCAGCATGCGACAGATCGTCATCGTCATCAGCCTTTTGCAGTCCACTGTTGGACGTAGGCCTCCCCCAGGGCACGCAACAAAGCTGAGCACTGCCACTTTACTTAATAATTTCGAATGTAGTAAGAAGTAAACTGAATAATACAACATCACAAGTTATGTCGGTAAATGAAAAGAAGTCTATTTCAAAGGTGAACACAAATAGAAAACGAAAGCAACTGTCATGTTTACACTTTCGGTTTCGCAAAAATAAAGTCATAAATCCTTGAAATTAGTTTTGGTTATGCAAAAAAAGGTATTGCGAAACTTGCCTCAGGTATGTTTGTCCATAGACAAAGTAGAGTGGCCACAAGTTTGAGAGCTATAAATCTATGGACGGCATGCTTTGATTTATGTGAAAAATGATCGTAAATTTTAGGTTAGGCCAATGTATCAGAGGCGTTTCTTGCCGGTCACTGGTCACAAGGTGCCTCTCCACAATTAGGTGTCATTGGTTGGGGTCGACAGAAAAACTACGGCTTTTAAAAATTTAAGGTGAAATAGGGTAAATTAAGGTTAGTTGGTTCTGATAAATTAATCGTAATTGGCCGATGGATAACTTAAACTTCAACGTTGCGGGCAAGTTATAAAGAAATTACAAACAACTAAAATAAATTAAAAGTATTGTTTGTGTTGCAGGGAATAACAAAAGTGCTATCAAAAGCTAGTACACTAATAGAGAACCTACCGACAATATTTTGAGACTCGAAACACATACGCCTTTTGTTACACCTGTATAATGATATAAGAGATAACATAGATCAATTAACTACAATTTATACATAAAACCTTATTACATCAATATAGAAATAAGTAGCTAACATTTAGATAACAACCTTCTGGGTCGCCCGATATATAAATAATAACTAAAATAAATATAAGGTAAGTAAAAAACGTCCAGTCAATAGTCTGTTAATATTTATCGGTTGTCAATACACCTCTAAATATGATTTACGTGTTTCCGAGGTGATTAGGTTTCTCGTTTAACATAATGTAGTACTATAATATGTATTTATCTTCTTCTTTATGTATATATCTATACAGGATGTTTTTTTGAGGCCACCTTTAACGAAGGGTACGTATTCTATACATGAAATAAAGTAAGTTTATGCCAAAAAAAAGCTGGGATTTTTTTTTTTTTTTTTAATTTAAATTCCTTGATCGTGCGAAATTTATAGTGTCTAGTGTTTATGTTAGTTTTTTATAGACAGATATTAATTATTTTTCGTGAAAAAATCCTGCTACGCGCGTCTATGTGCATTTATGCAGAAAAACGCAGTCTATTTACTCAACTTTGGACCCTAATATTTTGGAAACCCGACACTTCCCAGGTATGCTTCCATGGAGAAAAATGATCGTGATGATTAGGAGATTCCATAGTTTTCGGGAACGTTGACGACCAAAAATCATCCTGTATATAGGTAGGTATAAAATAAAGTCGTGTTATTTACACTATTTATAACTCAAGAACGGCTGTTCCGATTTGGCTAAAAATTGGTGGAGAGGTAGCTTAAAACCAGGAGACGTCATGGGTCAGGGTATGCCCATAGCATACTTATTATACCGGGAAAATATTTTCATCCCATCATTTGTTTTTCTGCAGTCCACGCGGACGAAGTGGCGGGCGTCCACTAGTTAAAAATAAAATATAAGTCATTCACTAATCGCTTAAACTCGTAGGATGGCTTGTCCGATTTTAGTGAAAATTTTATGTATAGGTAGGCAGTACTCAAATAATTTATAGTTATAGTACTTATGCATAATTAATAGAGTGTATCTACGATAAGTACAATACGTTGGTTTAAAATTATTTTCTTTTAAAGATTTTATGAGGGTACTCACATTTCCTTCCGCTGAAATTGTTATTCAAATTAATAGCAGGTAGTACCTACCTAATAATGAAGGACCTAATTATTGAATCAACACATTATTAAGATTATAATAAAATCCTATAATTGTACCTAAGATATATTTTAACTAAACATAGGTAAATAGATATAATAACCCTAACAACAACAAAGACTTTAGTTTGTGTATAAATATTTTTAACTTCAATATCAATGTAGATACCCAGTTCCAGGTAATTAATGGCCCAAATTCATAGTACAGTAGCTTAAAAGCCGATAATTCGGCTGTATTCATCGCTTGTCAATGCTCCCCGGCTATGATTTACGTCGGCCGGGGTAACTCTACCGCGCTATATCATTCCTGACACATAAATCAGAGACTGCGCTAAGTAGTGGTGTTTTACACACATTTAGTATTGTTTTTAGTCTTTTATTTATAGATAATAAGACAAGATCCTTTTTTTTATAATAAAAAGCAATGAAATATTTGTAATAACAAGGCATATAATTAAAGTACAAATAAATAGCACAGACAGGCACAGAGATAAAAAATACCTAAGTAAACATACCAACTATAATTTTCTGTAATAAAATTTCTCTTTTTGCTGTAAACTTAATAAAGAAATTTATATATTAACGGTCAAATAAAAAATGTGTAATACGAGTAATATTACGTTAGGTGAGGTAGTACTTATCTAGTTTAGTAAAATAAGGGTTCCGTATTTTAATTTGTAACAAATAGTCAAGCGAAAATGACAGAGAGCTAAAAGAATAAAAGAAAGCTCTATTCGCTCATTCCACTTTAGTGGTAATCAAACTCCCGAACTCTTACTAGGTAGAAAAGCAAACCTATTTAGTGTAATCAGAGAGCTTATTGCTCTACGGAAAACGGGCTTAAAGGTTTCCACATTCCCCATAGCAGACGCAGAACCCTTGTTGCTAATCGCATATTGTCATGTACACCATAGGGCGTTTTTCTACCAGACGACACGACCACGACACGACTACAACACGACCACGGCTTTTTCGCAAGCACAGCTCGGTTTTCCACTAGACGTCACGATCACTACACGGCCCCCCCTACTAGATAACGAAATGTCGTGGTCGTGTTGTTGTCGTGTCGTCTAGTGGAGAAACGCCCATACATTTGCAATATAATTGCATTTGATTAATCATCCTTGTGTCTTTATTGGCAGACATGCAACAGATGATCGCTCTACTAGTTATAATAACTGGATGTTATGGTATTACCATCCAAGGTTACCTCGTTATCGGCTCGTGTTTATGTTAGCCTGGTACTTGATATTAGTTCTATCGAGAATACTTAAGAGAATTAGAATTAAGTTATTACTGGATTATATTTACTGCGTGAAGCGGTGATAGCCCAGTGGTTAAAACGTGCACCTTCTAAGTGGGAGGCGTAAGGTCGATCCCAGTCACGGGCCTGTATTCCTCTATGCCTGTACCAATGAATTTATTTCATGTACAGATTTTAATGTTGCAAAATTGTCACTTAGCTCGTGCCTCGGAAAGCACGTAAAACCGTTGGTCCTGCGCCTGATCTCTCTCCGGTCGTGTCGGCTTTCCGTCCCATCGGACTATGAGAGTGAGGGAATAGAGAGTGCATCTGTGTTTGCGCACACATTTGTGCACTATAATATCTCCTGCGTACCTGGCCAATCTCCATAGAGATTGGTCGCCTTGGCCGAAATACGGTCGGAGATAATCATCATATTTACTGCATTACCTTTTTTATTTAATTTTCTGTGCCTATTTTGAATCATTTTTTTTACAACCTTTTTAAAGATAAACTCGCCTTCCAACATTTGTCTAATAAAGTATTCAAAGTTTTTATTCTGTGTCTAGCCAAAAAAATTAATTTTGTGGCTACTTGTAAAGTTTGTATTATACTTATGTATGTGGATCTTCTAATTTTTATACAGCAAATTGCGTTTGTCAACTAGTGGCCCACAATTAGCTTCTCTTTAACTTATTTGTACATATATAGGTAGAAAAAAGAATCGTAGCTTTAAAGCTACGCTTAGTAGAATAAGACAGATACATTTGATACAGCCACGAAAAAATCAAAGGCATGAGCACACACAAACTTGATTCCACACTATGCATTCACAAGGCCAGACCAAACGGGAGCCGCTCACCTGCCAAGACACAAACAAACAATACCATAATCCGTCTAAGCCGACATAAAGACCCAATCAATAAATCACTTTCACTAAGGGCGAGCGCACACGGCGCCCAGCTTTGTCCGACGCCGATCGGCGCCGATTTTTACAGCAATTAAAGACAGTTACCTGCCGCGGTCTGCGGTAATCCTATTAGTCGGTCGCAGTGGGCGGTAGGCTATTGTTACTCAGCACAATTTGGGTGTCTGTACTTATTATCTATAGTAGTGAATGGACGATGATAGTTGCTTTAGAATGCTTGGATTAAGTTGCGTTGAGGATTGTGGGGATGAAGGAATCTGTTAATAGTATTGAGAAAAGGTTATGATAAATTTTGTGATACCTATTGATTGGTTAGGGCTACTTTTTTATTTTAAAACTCTACAAGTTTTTCGAAGAAGGAATCTAATTCATAAATTAGCAGGCGTTAACCGCTGCTGAAATATAGGTAATAATATTCATCAAAATATCGCCCCATCAGTATAAATCATATCTCCATACGTAAAGCTCGCATGAAACAATTTGCTCATTTACCGCTAGATTGTCTCCCCTCGAGTGAGCCATTCCTGTACCACTGTAAACTGATTTATCATATCAAGAGTTCCCAAACAAACATCATCTTACAGGCGTAAGCCCAATACTAACAATAATCAACCTTAACTCAACTACACAAACTTCAAATTCCAAATCAAACACGATCTTTCACCAAGATCATTCCGAACACGAAATGTTGTAACCAACAGATGATAACGTATAAAGAATTGTGTCTAATGCACTAGATGATACAGTTGAATTTGGGTTGTGTGATTGTTGACACGCGAGCTTTAAAGCTAGGGTGATGACACATCTGTCCGGTTTCCGGCTGAGTCCGGTGATGGACTAAGTTTCTAAACTTTAATGTTTATTCATAACTAGAACTAGCCCGTATGCATGTTGGTTAACTATATTATTATCAAATAACGATAGGAGGATGGTGGATTAACTATTATAATTATTACAAAATATACCACGCTAACCACATTCTATAAATATGTAGGTAAGTAACAAAAACTATGGCGTCTATCATACCATACCAGCCGCTACTTGCAAATTATTAGGAAGTTTAATAACTGGTATATTCATAATGGATTTCAGAAGCTGATTACACAAAGTGAGCCTTATTTAATGCTGTTACTCGGGTAATTAACAATTTGCAAAATACATTCATAATTTCCCAAAAACAATCTCACGAACATAACCTCTTTATATATTTACCATAGCGCAACAATCGTAAACCTAAACTTCCGAAACATTGAATAACACCCACTAAGATTACAAAATATTAATCTCTGTCTTCATAATCACATGTTAAAAGCCACTCCAGTCCCACAACACCCTAAACTGCGACCGCTTATAGAGCTTAGCGCACACAACTCTATAACTCACTTATAAAGTCTAGCGCACACAACATCGCAACTTATATTTATAAAGCTTAACGCACAATACCGCATCTTACATTTTTTATGAAACATGGCTTGAATTTTTATCTAGTAGCGATAAGCTAGTTGTAATAATAAATTAACCGTACTAAGAAAACTTACCATAGTAAAACTAAAGAAATACCAGCTTGATCTATATTATTCATTATATACCTAACCCATTCACTACATACTTTAAGTTTCTTCTATTTTCTTCTATTTAAGTTTCGACCAACATGCAGCATTTCTATATTATGAGGCTATGGTGAAATGCTTGCCTATCCCATTACATTAAAAAATGTGAGTCGTATTCCGAAGACCCACAGTCATCAATCTCCAGAAAAAGAGGCCTTTATCTTTTCTCATGCTCTAGACTACCTATGTACTAACTTTCATTTAAATCGGTTCAGTATTTTTTTGCCGTGAAAGCTCGTCAGACAGACAGACAGACTTTCGCATTTACAATATTAATAAGGACTTTACTATAGACCGGCCTTAGAATATTTAATGCTAACTAAGATGCCTTCGCATCTTACGTTTAATCATCCCGCACGTCATTAATCCCGCGTTTGGAATTAAACAATAAATTCGCGGCTAATCGCGCTGACTCCTCGTTTATAGAGACAAATTGCGCCGCACGCGCTCGCGAAGATGTATTAATCTTGCACACTAGCTTTTCCCCAACGTGTAGTTTGGCGAGTGTGGGGACGTTCCCACGTTTTGTAGTTGAGGACACTGTAATATTTAAGGTGTCTGATTTGTTACTAGTGTGTAATGTAAGGTATTCGTAAAGCTGTATGTCTGTAAAACGCGGAACCCTGGGGTTCCGTGAAAGGGCCGCAAGGTTTCGTAAAAAATATTATCACACGTTCCGTGGCCAACGTTCGCGCGCACCGAAGTAGTTATCAAAGTAGGGTTCCGTTAGGAAAAGTATAATCAATTAGGGTTCCTTGGCAAAAAAAAATGGGAACCCCTGATCTAACAAACACCAAAGCCTGACAAATTCATCCGATGGAAACATTACTACGGTAAATATATCGTAGCACAATGGTAGCACACCTGCTACGAATACTTACTACGAACTTCGTAGCAACTATTAAATCTCCTCTTGCATTTTAGTTATGTACCATCAAATAAAAACATAACCCCAAATGTAGACACTTGATTGATAATCCAAGCGTACAGAACTTTATTTATGCTAATCTAAGCCTCTGACTTGTTTAGACACGAACGCCATTTGTTTGTATGATGCGTGTCGTTACTTTAATGTTGTCATGTCTAATATTTTATTATGTCTATTTGTACGTAAATGGTGTAAACATTTGGAGTTATTGTTTTCGAATGCTTCGTTGGTTATGGTGTTATTATGCTATTTAGTTTGGTAGTTATCTAAAACCCTTTGATAATTATCATCGTAAGCGACTGTTAACCCCTCAACTGTCTCTAGAACGCGAAACTCAAACTGAACTCTGATCGTTCTCTATATGTCTGTCTCCTGTGCTCGTAGCACACATTATATCAACTCGGAAAGAGATCGTCACCGTATGGCTCGCCGTCAGCGTAACGTGATCGACTCGGCTACGACTAGGTGACGTCCCGGTTCACATCATAGGTAGGGTAGTCATAGCCCATTGATCAACTTTATCCATTTACTATAAAATGTAATGTAAATTCTTAAGATTCACATCTGCCTGAGCTTATTTGTATTTACTGTGTATGTATTAACTAAAGTCTACAGTTTAAACAAAAACTATAAACTATTATTATTCTTTATTGTACACGAAACATTACAATAAATACAGAAGAAATTTTCTTTAGCAGTCAAAAGTAACTTGCCAAAACCAGAGTGCCACATGCACACTTTACTTTATACCAATTATACCAGACAATCTTTCAATTACAGACATTAAAAGTAGCTAAAATGAACTTTTTAAAAACAAATTGGCATACACCCTTTCTACTAAACATGTATATCGGGCAACCTTCCATTGACAGATATTAGATATAGCAATAAAGCCAAAAGCGACATTCCAAAAACAAAGTGGCATACACACTTTGTACCAAACATGTCGGACAAGTCCCACGTCCCCATTGACGCGTCAGCAATAAGTTTTTGCTGCAAATTGTGCGCAACAAAAACGCTTTTCGGACAAACGATTCTTGACCTTATCACTGAGGTGAGTGATAGAGTTTCCCCCTCGCATGATATATGGTGGCGAATGCGACACAACTATTAGTGCATCTTCCATTAGTCACCGTCAGGCGGCGCTGGGCTCGCTTGCATAAACAACTGTATCCAGTCTCTAGGGGCTCTTAGCGTCTTTGTTGTACTGTTATTTAATTTTGGGTAAATGGTAAATAGTACTTAATGTCATAGAAGTCATGGTGTAGTTGTTTTAAAAGATGTAGCTTTAAAATACATGAATGGGTTTGGTTATACATATTTTAAAAGAAAATATGTTACCAACAAAGATCTTGAAGTTTCAAATATGACGAAGCAAAGCTCTTTGTTTTATATGCAGAAAAAACATTGGTCCTACAAAGTTTATCGCCATTCTCAATAGTATGTATGTTCTCCCAAAATAGTTTAATAAATGGTATGTGTGAACCAAAGAAGCCGAACAAATTTTAACTCATCTCTTTACACAATCTTAAAAACTAAAACATATGCCTAAATTTTAGGTAAAGATTAACTGAACTAATACAAAATTATTAGACAGACTCCTGTCTCAAGTCACTGACATTCATGGGACACATCGACCATTAATGGCAACATGGCGTCTCTGCCCGCAGCGCCCTTCGTGTTAATTTGCTAAGGGCCTACTAATGAAACCGCGACTTACGTGCCGATCCCCGACCTGATAGCCGCTCAAGAATCCGAGAGGAAATTGGCGTTTTCACAAGTTTAAAGTAGATAGTATCGTGAGCATACTTGGTTTTATATGAATCTTGTTATAACATAGTAAATTGTGTTGGTAATAAGTTAATTTTATGATAAATAGGCAGCGAGAGGCTCTATTTTTGATTCCTAGTTCAGATAAATGTCAAATGTTTCCACATTTGACATATATCTTAACTTGATTCCTCAAGTTACGGTTTTATATGAAAGATTAGAACATGTAGAGAAACATGTATGGCACTACTTATGTTGCTACTGACGTATACTAAAAACTTAAGAAGCAAATTATCAATGCCCTCATTATACCAGTATACTTCAGAAAGGCACTTAAAATCACACCTCTAAAATTGAGACTTGAACCCGTATCATGCTCACCCTCGAGAACGTAATATTGAACGCGATCGATCTACGCGAATCACTCCACGTTCAAACTAATTTGATTTTAGCATATTAAGGGGGGCATAACGTCTAGATATAAGAAGCGTCTTGCTCCACCCTTCGTGTAATAACGCAAATGATGTAAGGTGCGCCCTAATATCCATCACGCGTACGTATTTGGTTATCTATAGCAACACGGAAGTGTAAAAATCGTCGTAAGGCAGGGGTTTCGAATGTTAAGTAAACGAACACTTAAGATTATTAGTTAGATGTTTGCAAGGAAGCGATATGCGTCTTTTTTGGGTAGGGTTAGTAATGAACGAGTTGCTTTGACTAAACTTATGCAAAGTGGAATAGAACTAGGAAAATCCTCTAGAATTAATTTAGGAACCTAAACTTATAAGACTAAATAATTCTCACTCGGTATATTTAATTTTTATTTCTTACTCGTATAAAAATATTATTATTAATTTGGTAATTCGCTAATATAACATCATATAGATGGTATCAAAAGAAAGCAGACTACAATTTATCTTTGAAAAGTGCGATATTTTCGGCCTTTTGCTGTCCACATGAAAACAGCCGCAGTGAACAGTAAAACATAAAACCATTCCGTAATAAACAAGTTAAAAAACAATACTTCGCCGCGCAATCTTTATCAGATCCAGCTACGCAACAAAGACCCGATTACCGAAACTCATTTAACTTTACAGAGAGCCGCTCTCAAAAATTCCCTCAAATATTTCCCACTTCGATTTTATTGTCCTCCTCTGTCCTTTTACGATACATTTATTTATCAAAATCCATGGATTAAACAGCTTAGCGAAGCGAAAAGCTATTTTGACTATTGTGCGTGGCGTTGCTTCCGTTTCCACAATCAAGGTACGGAAATAAAGGCCCGCACACACTGGAGGGTAGATAAGTCGTGCAAATGTCGCGCGACCTCTCAATCGGATGCTGCGGTACATAAATAAGACTGGCGAAGGTTCTTATCGACGACAGGTCGGTCTTACTTCGAATGCGTTCACGGCGGTTTAAAGTTGCGCTTCAGAGCAGCTTCTGATAAGGGGTCATGTTACGATGTTGAGTTGAGAGGTTCCTTTGAAAAATCCCTGAGGATCTGTTTTAGTTCTGTATTATTTAAATTTGTTTAACCTGAGACAACTATGTTTCTTTTAACATATTAAAATAAAATAAAACAGCGAAATATAAAGAGCTAGAATTAAGAACGTTCGTATTTGAGAAAATCTAGAGTTACGCAACAAGTAGTAACACTGACCAACACGACAAAAAATGATTCTCAGCTTTATATCATTTACTCAGAGAACGCTATTTTCTTTCACGCATATTTAAGAAAATAGACGAACATCCTTATTATCTACTTACTTAACGTATTAAATAACTAACTTATCTCCGAAACCGATTTGTTATTTATCTTATAGATCTGAAACGTCTTCCACGGGCTGTTTATTGAACCGCAAAGCATTTGTAATCGTTTAATACCCCCAGTTCTTTATCGAAGGGGCATGCTAACCCCGAATGTATAGCTAGCCGAAGCCCGGCTTTGTTACCAAAATCAATTGAAATATCTAAATTAAGTAGGTTAATGTGTTTTATTGATAAGAGACTTTAATAACGAGAGATGGGATAGTCTCTTTTATTGTAGGTATTTGAGGTATATTTACCTATATACAGGAACGACAGGCATGCGCATGCGTGCTTGGGTCCCTTTTAACTAACAACAACTTTGACTAGAATTTCAGTTTTAGATCTTATGAAATGAAGTGTATTAGAGATTCCAATAACACATTATTCTTTTTATAAGCTATACGAAATAATTAACGTCGAAATCAATGTAAATAATGATCTAAACTCGCACTAAATCAATACAGGAAGCCGAATTCGCTCGCCGACGTCCTCGAACCGAAATAAAATGCAAATGGCACTAAGGCAGGCGGTAACGACATCATTTGCTTATCAGCTGACCATTTTCCAAATCGAACCTAACATTACGCACAGTCCGAAAACTGCCTAACTGCCCCACTGTCACAAAAACATCTTATCAATACAGGCTTCCAATATTTAAAAGGATCCCGTAAATTCTGGCCATTTACAAAAATAAAAACATTTCGTCCTCTTATCATGTTCGATTTTTAAATAACGGTGCGCCCATTGGTAGCTAAGGAGACAGTTTTTGCAAAGCTCCCCTTTTTGGGGAGGAATTTCTTTTTCGGCAATTTAAAGGCAAGGAGATAATAAAAGGGCTCTAAATGCGCCGATCGCGCCGTAATGAGAACTCTTCATTTGTTTATCTATCAATATTTTTTCTATTTTATTTCCCCTTAGCCAATAAAATTTTATTTCATAAAATGATTAATATTATAGATATGGCATTTAGCTACCTATGGGAGATTTTAAACATGTATATGCAGAGAATGTAGATATTTACAATACGAGTACTCCTTACTTACTTCTAAAGTTGATAAGTATAGTTCCTTTTATTTGAGAAAATGCATGGTTGTATTTTCGTAATTTTAGTTTCAACTGGCTTGGAATCTTAGCAAGTGGTTAAAAAGACCGATGATATAAAAAAAATGCTTGTTGCACTCTAATAATAATAGGTTATCATTGTCATAGTAATCCACTATCTATCCACATAATATCTGTATAGTCCATTGATCGAATTACAACGATGATCCAGCACTTGACCCACTCAGAGAGAGGCAAATCGAAAATCGATGTGCCAACGACCTCCGTACTCTCGCGCTACTGACTACCTTACCCTATTGTATTTTTATAACAATTTTCTAAACTATTCGATGCCTATTTCCCTCTTTGTGATTTCGATCTTCTTACAAAATTACTACCTGCTATATTTCTTAAATGTATGTGTGAATAGAAAATATGAAGCTTTGGAATTTTATGGATCTAAGCTTTTTTTAGAAGTTCTGGATTTAAACTCTGCTATATACAATAGATATTGCAAATAACGGTTACATTTACTAATTAGCTAAGGTCAGCATCACGATGATTTGTTTCAGAATTACTTGTAGCTATTCACACGTAGTATTGTGAGTAGTGATTTGTAGAAGTCTATACAATGGGTGTGGGTGACAACCAGGCAAATACTGAAATGTTGAACAAGTACCATTGTGTTGAGTTATATGACAGTGTTCTTACTGGCAGGAAATGTATTTTTTATTTGATTATCGGTAAACCACGCCAATTGTATAGGGCGATCTTGTGACTAATTAAATAGGCTTATTGGTTATTGTGTGACACATTGCTGTTTTTTGGATCACTTGTGACTCTCCATTAGGGTTGATCAGTTATTTTATCTTTTTTAAAGGAAACTTTTTTTTAAATCGTCTTTTGGTAAAAAATTTAAATTAAAATTATCCTGCGAAAATTTTCAGTGTTTTCCGCCTCAGAATCATGATCTGAAGTCATGGTATCAATATTTGCCTCGCTGTCACTAACACCCTGTATACTAGATAGCACTTGACTTTTCAGTTGACACTAGAGCTAGCTAGATAACACTTCAATTAGGTAAGAAAATTCCGTTTATGGCGTTATGATGATGGCAGTACCAGTATGGGCGGGTAATCCGATCAGTACAACCTTCGCGGCCAGTTGGTTGATTCGAAGTTACTTACTATTAAACGTCAAAAGACCATAGCTTGGCAGATACCTCAACCCAATGACCTATCACAGCCTACTGGAAAAGTTTATAAAGTGCTAATTTATTTAGCACTGCCGGGCACTTGACCCACTCAGTGAGACGCGGGTCCAAATCGAAAATCGATGTGGCAACGACCTCTGCATCGTCTGCAGCGCGCCTAATCTCCGCTGACGAACGGGGCCTTGGAATGGTTGCTTGTACGCATTAAAAAAGTTTTTTAGCGGTAGGTGAATTGAGTAATACAAAATACATGGAAAAACGTAGTCTGTTTTCATTTAAGAAGCTTTTACTGTAGGGAAAGCTAAGAAGCTAATAGAAAATATACGATACTAAAATACAGGAAACTTTATTTTTACACGGTTATCAGATCATCTCGATTATCGGGTCAATTAAAAATAAACTATTAAAAAACTATGTACTTAGATATTTGATATAAATTTTTCCACAATTTAGAATGTAGAGTGAGATGTAAATCGTGTACGTTACATGCAAATATAATAAAAGCTCATCTTACGGTACTTTCTGTAGAAATAAAGGTAAGTATAATCAAATTAATACGAGTACGCTAAGATCATAGCTACACATTGGTAGATATAGTATAAGTTGTGTGTTTTTTGTCCGTCCGTCCGGCTATTCCCCTCGACCACGTGGTGCCCACTAATTGCTCAGCTGCGTCGCCCCAAATGTGAGTTTTCCACTTAAACAAATATTTTATTACCATTCGCCTAGCTTTTACCGAATGCGGTGGAAAATTCATTTTACATACTAGACGGCTACGGTGTAGTTATTGCCTTATTTGTAAATTACCATGGTTTTTGATGTAGTTACTACCTACTTATTTATGTATGTATCCTACGGGCAAAAGCAAATGGACACGTATAGAATATTCTATTAATAATTTTATATACCTATTACTTAATACAAAGTCAGCCAACCAAGTATCAACGATGTATTCTAATGCGTCTCTACATACGTAATCACATCATAATTATTTATTCTTTACTTATTCCAAGTTTAAATTAAACACAAAAAAATACTCCCACCATATCTCATCTGCACAGAGAATCTTTGTTCAAAACAATCCGAACATTTTGCATATCAAGATAAAGTTCGAGAGCAGGCGGAGCCACGGCAGAGAATTAACGCTTCCAACCCATATTGAGGTTGTTTTAACTTCGGAATTATGTACAACACATGTCCTTTCCGAGAACCCGAGAACTTCGCGTTTCAATTCCTGTATGGAGTAGAAATACGGCTTTATACGAGTAAAATCATACTTTCTCCTTGCGGGCAGGGGTGCGGTACTAATGACCGCGCGGGGCGAGGTAGCTCTGGCATACCTACCTATACCTATATGTGACGCCAACCACACTTTATATTGCGTTTACCAGCCTACCCACACAGAGACGGCTCTGTTTTTTTACTTATTATTCCTACCTGCACTATTTTCTTGAGGGAGAAGTTGCCCTATAACTTTGCCTTCTGCGACGCTTGTCTTAGCTATATGAACTGATTTAGGTTTTTACTGTGGAGCTTTGAATAGCTATTTGTGTTCAAAAAGGTTTACAAATCTATAAAGCTTTTATAAAATCTGCACGTTTATCTTATGTATTTTTCCAAAAGCACTATGTATAGGTACGAGTAGTATTTAAGTAATTAATAGAGTACGCCAACGACTTCGTCCGCGTAAAATTTCGAATTCTCGTTCTTCCCATTCCCGTGGGAATTTCGGGAAATTTTTCTTATTAGATGACTACATCGTATAAAGAATACACTCAAGTTTCAAGTCTCGTCTTTACGATCAGGCTGTGCAACCTCAGTCATTTAGGACAAAGCATTTTATATGTGTGGATTATAAGACTAAGAGCCTGTCGATTCATCAGTAGTAAAGCTTACAATTTTTTGACGTATTTAACTAATAGTACGAGTATGCCTAAATGATCAAACAATTTGCGCTTAGGTAGTACTAAAATGCAGTATTAACTGATGTGAAATTTCTTGTGACTCTACCGCAGTTTATATCGTTGATAAATTTGATTTAGGTCCAATTTTTCCTATGGTTAGATAGTCTATCTAAGAGATAAAGTTAACGCTGTCTCTATCTGAATCAAGATTTAGAGAAAGACATCATTTTTTGGATAGGCTATATAGTTGGCCGGAAAAAAACTGCCCTAAGTCGGCTAAAATCTATATGCATGTATCGTATTCACGGTATTGAAATGTTAAACCTGCGTATGTGAGCAATTAAAAAAACCTGTCAAATGTTTCCACAAGTCATGCTCCGTCCATGTGCTGAGCTAAAATTCATGAAACTGTCGACTCACGCACCCCGCGTCAAATCTCGATGGACAGAGTCGGCTTTCTGCATGCCATGTGTGTGCTACTATCGAATTCAGAATTTTTGGAAATTCGTGTTTTCTATCAGAGAACCATTTTGATTGATCGAGAAAGTTACGAAAAACTACTGTTTATGTGTCCTCTATTGAGTATATTATATTCAGAATGACTCATAAACAAGTCTAATTGGATTTTTTTACCGTTGGGCAGATTATTGTATTTGTTCCCGAAAAGCCGTGATAGGCTCACCACCAGGCTTACACTAACACGTGGGTAATAAGTGAGTGTGTAATTTGCACACTATCTCTTTAGGGATAATGAACGTATGTACCTATGTTGATATCTCTATGTAGATATTAACGTGATTTAAGTTCTTAACACATACATTGAATTTACGAAGTGAACACACACACCCATAGACAGAATTCTAGAAGACCACAGATCTCCAACACAAACATGTAAATATATATTTTAAAATACTCCTCCGCACGACTTGCTTCAAGACTACCTAGTTAATAGCAGAAGGGAAATGATTGCAGGGAAGGAAACAGGCCGGCCGGTACCTCAAACCTATACTTAGACTGGTTGATTACTACGTACATCGTATCTACATGCTTCATTTCTCCTCCACATTCAATCAACGTTCTTACACTATATTTTATGTAATAAACTGAAAACATTTCTATGAGTTTCTCTAAAGAAAAGCAAACATATGTAAAAACATACATAATAGACAAAACAAAACGTTACAACAAAAAAAACGCAACTTACGATCATAAATCGAACATCACGCAGCTACTATACGAGTTCCTCTGACATTCAAATATCCGACATACGATATCCAAATTGTTATTGGAATAACGCATCATCCATCAGACGAGAACGTCAATGGGGTGCGCGGAACGACACGCTCCCGACAGGGACAGCCAAACACGCTCCCCACAGGACAGAAAGGGAGCTAGTTCAAATTTTGAGAATTTGCATAATCTGCTCGGGCACTTTATCATAGAACCACGTGGATGTGACTAGTGCAGTCGCGGATTACGCGCGCGGGATTAAACGATCTTCGAGATGAGCTTCGGTCACGCATGCGCAATCGAACGCCATGTGTGGCTAGACATCGTCCATCATTAGATTACTCTGATTTATGATTTAATTCATCTCCATCGGACCTTCGAGGCAAATCCTAGTAGCCGGAATCAAAGTGGAAACACAATTGGAGTTCCAACTTTTATACGAAATGATAAATATCACACCGCCAGCCTTGGCCGTCGAAAAAACGCTTAACTTGTCCGGGTACAAAAGGAAAAAGCCAACGTCTTCCGTTCGGACGGAGGCAAAGAAAAAAATCTTTGCGAGGGATCCGAGTCCTTCCATTTATCATATTCCATATTCATTTATTCGTCAAGTTCTGGATTCATTTATTCGTCATGTCTTGATTTCGTCTCATTTATTATTAAAAATGAACTGTCCTGAACAGACGACATTCGGCCGGCAGTGTTTCAAACTTGTTATTGTTTTATTCTAAATGGAAATCTTTCCTACTTTTAGGAAAAAGACATGCAAACTATTCAATGGACAGCGATGAAAAGACAGACACCTCTTCTTCACATAAGTATAAAATTTACACGATATACGTATAGAAAACCTAAGGAACATAAAGAATAAAGCATGCTTCATTCTGTCATCTATTCTAATAAGACACATACTTCCCAATTAAATTCTGTACCTAGTAGTAAATTCTAGAACAATTGAATTTCACAAAGGATCGTTTGTGAACACGCGTTGGGTCCGCTATCGCAGAATCTCCGCTGACCCTGCTTGATGGATGGCAGGACATACGCCTGTATCAACTGACAGTCATTTACTTTATAGGTGTGATATTATGCTCTACAATGCTGAAGAATTTTTAGATAAGTAATTGGTTTGGTATCGCTTAAATTGGCCATATTTCTAAGGCTCACTTGCAACTACCTAAATAATCAGTGTGTTTTTTTAAATTAGCGCATGTGTACATACATGTTTTGATAACTCTTCTTCTCTGTGACTTCAACTTTAAGGTTATCCAAAATTAAACTGCAGTATAGTGTAAAAAATTTGATGTAGTCGTAGAGTTTTCTCACTCAAAACAACTAGTACCTAAGTAGTCAAAATAAAAATAATCAGCTTAAATAACTTACTTCCATTAAATTTTTTCATGACCCAGTCACCATCGGTACCAGCACCGCATAAGATAAAACGGTCATAATTTTCCGTTTCCCGGTCCGCAATAAAGGTGCGTCCACACTACCTGTCTGACCTGTGGCCGGTCACAGATTATCGCAAGCGGCCCGCGTCGCCCTTCGGCCGCACTTGATAGATGACTCGCCGAGGGGTCTATTCGGGCGACAGACGCGATTGTGTCGCGATTGAGATACTAGTGTGAAGTTAATATGGCATGACTGAATGAGGTGTGAATTTATGTTATTTGGTCAATAAAATAATGCTCGTATGATCATATTTTACATTTAGGTATAGATCAGGCAGAGGCATATTTATTTTCATTGTACCAATGTTTTAATTAAACATACTATTTTAAAATATATTCCTATGCAAATGTTTTGCAAGAGTTACTTAAATGTAAATAAATATTAATGTAAGGGATAGAGCCTAAATATATTTTCAAAAGTGTTTAGATTATTTTATGTAAAATGCACGATTAGCTTCTAACTCTACAAAACATTCTGCCGCATCCCATTAGCATTTAAATCGCTGGCATCACTATAAGTTTACGGAATAGGTCCCCAAGTTCTCAACTAGCACTCACTGACACAGCAGGACACCGAGCTACCGGTTAATGTGATATACTAATGATAGCTCTGTCTAATCACTTAGGTAAGGTGAGACAGACATACTATTGAGCTTTTTTTAGGCTTCGATAAAAAAATGCTACGGCAATGCTACTTTAGCAAAAGAAAGAAATTAAATATAGGTTTGATAGTCGTATATTAAGAACTAGTGGACGCCCGCGACTCCGTCCGCGTGGACTACAGAAAAAACAAAATGTCTAAATTATCCGGGATAAAAACCTTTCCCGGGATAAAAAGTAGCCTATATGTTAAGTGGGATCTGTCACAATATATTCCTGAAAACTGCATAGAAATCGATTCAGCCGTTTCTGAGATTAGCGTGCTCAAACGCACAGACAAACAGACAAACCGACAAACCGACAAACAGACAAAAATTCCGAAAAATCGTTGTTGTTTTGGGTACTATTGCGTTGATAAAGGTCTCCTATAATATTTTTTCTCATATATCTTCCATGTACAGACAGCGATCCGTTACATTTTTATATGTATATAGATAGATTTAGAAAATTGTTTGTTAAAATAATTATGTTAATCATCTTGAGTCGTTTTAATTGTATTTAATAAGCAGGTATAAAATGCCACATAAAATAAAATTACAGCTTAACTTTACATAGAAGAATAAAATAGGAAAATAAAACTTGTTTTGTTCTACCAGCCTCAAAAAAATTAAAATAATAAAATATTTCTCACGTTTTCGGTAGACAGAAATAAAGGCTGTGGTTTTCACAGTGGCCTTAATCCGTGATTAATTATACCTACAGCAAGCGATGTACAAAAACTTACAAGGCCACGTTGTAAATCTATAGTAAATTTAAAAGAGGTAAAGTTTGTGCCTATGTTTGTAAGTTTCGAGGTAATCTACGAAATTACTGATTTAAAACACCTTTAAAAAGATAAAGCTTTTTTAACATTCAATAACTTCCAGTGCCGGTAGTTGGAACTCTACGTAGTTACGAGTAGTAAGTCAGCTGTCTAAATGACCCCCATTTTTTTAGATATTTGTGGGATTGATGTCAAGTTTACAGATATTGTCGAAGGGTGAGAGAATAGGGACTCTGGTTCGCCTATTATCTTAGGTAGGTAGTACCAACTATTTACTTACACACACACACACACAACACCTTTTGATTCAGCCCCCGATTTTACAACAATTTCTATTTTCTTCTTCTCTCTACGTTCTTTAAAAAGCAAAAATATTAACATTGCAAAATAATTACATATTTACTTAACAGTATAATTCCTGCTATTATAAAGATTTCCACGTAGAGCAGCAAACAAAATCTGCATAAAAACAAGCCCACAAACCTAATAAGTCGAATTTATTGAACAAAAACCATAGTTCAACGTTCCATCTCACCACCATACCCGTCCATTTCCAGTCCTCAAAAAACTGGTGTAGCACAAGACGACCCGCCCCAGGCGCCGCCGCGACGGGTACAAATGACCACAACGCATCATAATAAATAAAACAATTTGGTCTTAATTAGATTTCGTGAATTTAATTTTCATGCCCGTAATTGGTCGGTGGCCACAAA
This sequence comes from Carposina sasakii, assembly GCA_014607495.2. Lineage (NCBI taxonomy): Eukaryota > Metazoa > Arthropoda > Insecta > Lepidoptera > Carposinidae > Carposina > Carposina sasakii. The sequence continues at coordinate 9,854,106 of CP053158.1, forward strand.
GAGCCTATGGTGATGGATGATCGAACACCGAATACTGTTTGCCTATCTTCTGACGTAATTAGAGGTATCGGTTGTTCGCTTTTATTATTGCTTATGAACCTATTACTGTTTCTAATATAGATTTCATTTCGTTTGTTTTTTAGTTCGTTTTTATTGTGGGGAGATTAGTTAAGGTTTAATTCAATTAACATGTAAGTAAATAAGTTTTATATACTTAGTATTTACATTGGGAATAGATCCTTTTCATTCGATGATAACTAAAAAAAAAACCTGCTATGTGAGTGCGTGACGATTCATGCGCCGAAGAGAGTTCCATATCTCGTTCCAATATGTTTAGAAGAGAAATTGGATTAGATCATATAGTATATCTGTTATTATATCCGATCATCTCTTAATTTACTCGATTAAAACATTGAAAAGTTGGTAAGCAAGAATTAATTAAGTGATTGGTAATAAAGTGTGCCCTCTGGACTTCAACTACAAGATGTTTGTTGACATCAAAGCAACTAAAACCTAATAACTTTGAGCAAGGGCCTATGTGTGGATAAAAAAGTCAAAAGAATAAAAGAAGTAAAACAAAAGACAAATCGGGAACTGCTTTTATCGTAGTCGTTTTTATAGATATACTTTCTTCTACACAGGGCGGCACCGAGCGTAAAGTTTTAAAAAAATAAACGCCAAAAATCTTGAAAAGTCACGGACGCTTAACTTTTCTTCCCCTGTTTTATTTTTCGTTCCCTCTACACTCTATTGTTCCTTTTTCCGCAAGTAACATTGAATACGTCTATCTCTTTCCATTAAACTGATAAGTTACTTTTAAAAACTGCAGGAGAATCGAAATTGCTGGCGAAATTAAAAGCTGGCATTCACAGACATAAGTCATAAAGAAAAATATGGAGTGTGTTGAATAGGACGTTTAGATATTTCGTGTTTTATAATGTTAATAGATTTACTTTATATTACACAATATGTTACGTTTACAGCGGCTTTGCTTTTACATAACCATTATTTAAGAATCGTGTAGCACGTATTTCTACATATTGCATTAGGATAAATCTTGGGCCGAAAATTAATAAATACGTGTCTAGATACTTATATTTTCGAATCCAGTAGTTAGGTATCTTTTCTACATGTTAAAGGTAGGTAAGATTCTATTTCCATAGATACTTAAATTATAGTAATAGGATACCTATATGGAGTATTATCAATTATATTATAATTTCTCAGCAAATAGAAAACAAATAACCCATACGTAGAAAGTTTTAACTATTGCGGCCTAAATGTAACAAAATTTTATTTAGATTATATTTACTCTCTTTACGTTGACTTGAATTTCATCGCATTTTCATTTCATAGTTTTTAAGATGTTTGGATGCACAGAAGGTACTTTACTTGGAGACTTTATTAATTTTAGTTACCGTGAAACATATGGAGTTTTTTACCCTTCCACACATAATAAGTACATATTTATGCCACTCAAATAATAGATTATTGTAATTCTTCTGTACCATCGGAATACAGCAAAGTAATGCTACGTTTAGGTTTTTATTTGCAGACAGAAATCCAAACATTTGGGGGTGAAAGTGCACTATCACCCACAACACAAGTATAGTTCGCAAACTACAAACTAAATTCAGTTCTTTTACTCTACAAGTGTGAAGGAAATAAATGAATAAAGAAAAGCTCCTATAATAATAATCTATAATATGTTAAGTATGTATCAGATACAATTATTATTTAAGACTCTTGCACCAAATAAGTACGTAACGAAATACATCTTAATAAGTGTGTAGTGTTTCCCACTATTGGGCGAAGACCTCCCACACTTCGCCTTATACTGCCATTCCAGAAAGTACCTCTCTGTCACGATCTCTTCCTTGGCTTAGCTCTACGTCGTCGTCGTTGTCCATCATCAGACACTCAGTTGCTCTATAGGGCTTAGTTTTAATGTTACAGTTTCAAACTAGTAGGTACATATACCTATATATACTATGAACCGGCTCTTCTGTAATATGTTGTACCTACTGCTTATTTTATATGCTTTTCACTGTCTTCATTTTTATCTAAGGTTTTTTACCCTGTTCGTCTTGCTTCATTGTTGTTATTGCATCTCTGTATGTGTAATCTTCAGATAAAAACCTATTCTATTCTATTTACCGAAAATTGATATTTTACAAACAATTTAATATATTGCAGGATACAAGGTAACTTTTTCTGCTAACCCTACATAAGATGCAAATGCGTCAAACGCGCCGCGTCACCACAACAGTTCCATAGGCAAATCGTACAATGTGCAGACGGTAGAAACACAATTGATGAAACTTGTTTCTACGTCCCGGGTTTGTTTTTTAATCTTTCGAAAAAGTTACATTTGCGGGGTGTACAGATACACTTTACAAGCAAATACACTCGAACCAATTACTACTACTAATTACTACCTGCTTGACGATAGTGAAAATAATATGATTAGGTACTACAAAAAAATTATTGTGTTTGTTAGAAATTATGTAAATTATGACAGTTCCTGTACCATCATAGAAGTTTATATCTATACTATAATAGCCTTTCAAAGTCAAAACCAATAAAATAAAGTACATAATATTTACCTATATGCAGTCAGCATTTTGGGTAAGTAGGTACGCTATCCAGGATGGAGATCGGTTGACCCTATCATAGCTCAACAGATCCTCATTACTCCCTCTAGTACTAAGTTTGTAGCATAAGTAGTACCGTATTTTGTACTGTTAATCAAATATGTAAATAACATGCAATATACTTTACTGTTATAGCCATCAAATCACAAAACCTAATACCAATACTCTTTGCGTCCATTCTTCACATCATTACTCTACAAACATATATCGCGGTGAAAGTGTAATTTCCTCAACTAGTCATATTGTTATGGTTTACTTTGGGTATACAAAAACGTGTATAAAAACCGCCTATTAGAAATCCGAAGAGAAAATGCTTATGGGACAGACGATGACAGACATTTTTCGATAATTTGATAGAAGTAGTAGGTACCTACCAATGCAACCTTCCTTTAGAAAAACCACTACTAATAGGTTTATTCAAATTCTCTATTATTAAGTCAGTGCTCCTATACATACTTATCGTAATTACATATTTAATACTATATTTATGTAACAACCGATATGTGTCTATATATGTCTGTAAAGCATTTATTTCTTTTTTAGTAAGCATGTTAACTATTTTGGTCATAATTAAAATTGTAATGTTTTGTCACTACATTTCTTTTTTTTTCTTTTTACTACATACTACTACACAACACATTAACCTAGTCCCACATTAAGATCCCTAAGGTCTTGTGTCGTGGGTACTAAGCAACGGTATATAAATACATAGATAAGTATAGAAACATCCATGACTGGGAAACAAACATCGATATTCATCATATCAATGTTTGCACCTACCGGGATTCGAACCCAGGACCTATGGCGTCGCAGGCAGGGTCACTACCTACTAGACCAATCGGCCGTCAAACAACATACCAACCTACATATGTATTTATTAGGTACTAGCTGATACACCCATCTTTATCCACATGGCCGTAACTTATAGCCTATCTTGTACTTATGTATAAGTCAAGTTTCATCAAAATCTGTTTGCTTTTAGTCATGAGTATTAAACTATATCTATTAATTTAGATAAATTTATAAGATACTTCTCCATAATATAATCCGCTAGCTAAGATATATGGTTGATCGTTTCATCAATTTAAAACATTGTGGTGAGGGATTCAGCTTTGTTTACCGAGATTTGGCTAGTGTATAGCTATCGGGATGAAAAATAACGTTGCCAATATGTAAAAATAAAAAAAGTTTAAAAGCGATGGTCTAATTCGTCATCCGAGTTAAATGACCCGGTAGCTCGGTTGGTTAGAGCACAGCACGGTATGCGAGAGGTTGTGAGTTCAAGTGTCACTCGGGTGATTATTTTTTTAATTTCTTAATATTATCTATCTATTCTATTATTTTATCATCTCGTTCTAAATAGGTACTGAACTGAACCCTTGTTAAGTTCAACCTAAAACATTACCACCATACCATTTGTACACAAAAGCTCGAATTTGTCAAACAAACTTCAATTTTAACTGAAGATAAAAGTTGCGGTACTCGTACAAGTTGCGCAAAAACTGCTAGAACAAAACCCTGGGCCGAGGTCGGTAGATATTGATATGAGTGACTTGCAGGAACCACCCTCGCGATGCTATGGGCAACTAGCCGCCCCTCTCGGTAGCTGTTTGCCTAACAAACACTGTCGCTTCAAACATCATACTTACCTCGTAATCTTAGTTATGTGTGGGAATCGTATCTATCGGTTGAGTAAATATTGATGTTTGGGCAACCCCAATATTTTAGTTGGTATTTTCACCAGTTTATTTTAATATACATAGGTGTCGATTCTTCCGAATTCATGCGGTTTTAATGGGCTTTTATCGAAGGAAATCGAATAAATTTTATTGTTATTGAAAACCAGCGATTTTTATGTCCAGCAAAAGTCCTAATACTTTATGGTTTTTAGGCATTATTCAACGAGATCATTAAAATGTTGGCCATCATTATCATCATCCTTAGCATGTCCTTTAACGTCTGGCTTACAGTTAGTAAAAAACACGTAAAGATAACGTTGTTTTAGTATTTTGCCAAGCTTTTATGACCCTAGTTCATGAACAAAACTTCCAAAATTACTGGCTCGCCATAAACAGCTGGCTGAACGGGCGGAATATTCAGGAGGAAAGTTTGTTTTGAGAGTCCACTCAATGGCCGGCAACACTTGCATGGAACAGGCGCACCCGGCTCTACATCATTCCATGCATTGTCCCTTAATGAAGGCCCAACTTGAGGACGATACGCTGAATTATTGCCGTCTAAGCGCACTTTGATAGCCACTTCAACGTTGGTCTCCACTTAATAGTTTCAAAGTTTGACCATTATGAACTGGTGACACAATATCGCTGATCATTTTGTTTTTATCAGTTTAGCAACATACTGGGAATATTTAGTAGACAAAGAGTGTAGGAGAAAGAAAGTTTAGCGTCATTGTAACAAAACGTACGAAGTTTCAGGCCCACGCGCTGTCGAGTTGTGACCCAAGTTTGCGTCACTGAATATGAATCATATTATTTGCTTCAATAAAAGCTTTCTGGAACGCTTCGGGGGAGATATATGTTGAATATTAGAATAGTAAAGATGCATTTATGATTCTTATATAACTTTGATGTTCTAGTAAAACTGTCTGTGTCAACTGTAATGTGTGTATATTATAACAGGAGACCTGTTTTTTAGTATATTATTATTATTCACCGACCAATCTCCAGCGTGATATTTTTTTTTCTCTCTACATGATATTGGCGGAATTATTGTGCCCAACACATGTTATGAGGCCATTAAAAAACTGTAATGTAAAAGTGAAATTGATCAGCGAATAAACAAATCTCAATGACAGCATACCTACAGTTCGCTACACACTGGTCTGTTAAAACATATTCTTGGTATAAAACCCCAGTGGATGTAGGTACTCGTACAAAGTATACATTCGGTATCACATGTCGAGCACGACGGTTGTCGCTCGCGTCACTCGTCGCTCGTGTCCGTCGCATGTTGGCGGATATGTAGCAGCTCACTTCTGTACAAATAAATTGTCAAATGCGATGATAGCACTGGATAATACCGAAACACATGTCCCGATTTATCAGGGCAACCAGCCAACAATGCCAGTGCATTTAAGAAAATTTTATAAACATGCTTATGAATTTCCCTTTTTATTCATGTTATTTATTATAGTTAGAAGAAAAAAGTAGGTAAACGACTGACAGGAAAACATGATACCTAAGTTTGTAAAGGATATTCGTTAAAATGACAGCCACATTGTAGATACAATCTAATAATGAGGCGACTGACAGAAAAACATGATATGTTATTCTCATGAACGTATAAAGAACAACGGATGCTGTCAATGCACAGATTGAAGCACCGAAATGGCGGCGCGTTGGGCATGTATGCGTATTTTCCAGTAGGCGCCGAGCTTACTATGGTTTGTATGTGTGGGTGAATAACGCGTCAATGCACATCCCTACGCCATGGAATATCGTTACCGAGCTTACTATAAATGCTTCAGTCTGTGTAGTCACAACACTCTGCCCGTTTTTAAAGGATATTACTTAAATTGACAGCCATGTTTGTACATGCAGAGAAAACAATCCTGACATATCGGGTTGTCTGTCTTCGTCAGTAGCTGATACATCTGCGTCCCATGCAAAGTGTTAATAGATGAAGCTTATTTTGCAACAGGCATGGCTACAAGAAATAAAGAGTGACAGACAGCCGATGATGTATGTCTTTCTAATAAGACGCGAGCTGGATAAATATTTTGACGGTTTTTATGTAAACTTCCTAGACTGTGAGACTTCTTCAGCTGGTGGTTTCTCTTTATAACTTTCTGCTGATGTACACTCCTAGCTAGATCACTGTAGGTCAAGCAGAATTAGAAGACAGAAGTAAGTATTTAGCGGACTTGCACATAGCACCGACCTTTTAATTCAACGCTGTGTTTCAAACCTTTAGCACTCAGCTCTGTATTCCACTGTGTGTTTGCTTACCATCATGTGATTTTATGTCCCCAAATATCGCCTCTGTAATTCCATATGTTTAAAAATCTTCGAGTAAACTTCCAAATCGGAAAAGCGTCAAAGATATAAAAATAATATTTCGGAGACTTCCATGAAACTCGTCACAGGCACATCCATCAGCAGTTCGACACAAGTCGCCCACGAAAATAACTTCTACATTTCGATCCACGAAGAAACATCGGATATAGTTCACTTGTCGAAGACAAATGTCTCAAATCTTAAAATAAAATGTGTTTTTTCACTAATTTTATTTTAGTACCGACACGAAATATTCTATTTACTTGTACGATCTTACTAAAATGTTCCACGTTCTGTAAAAGATATAGTAGGGTGATATAATTATGAAAGTTCGTTAACCTTGCCAAAACTGCAGACAGGTTCGGGACATCTGCAACATGGCTAATTAGCAATGATAGATCGAGCTAAATCGAGCTCAAAAACTTCAGTAAGATTTCATATAGGTTTGTTGTGCAAAATAATCTCTCAAGATTGTAAAGACGGAATAAATAGCGTTCTTTCTATTGACACGAATGTAAAACAATTTATCTTTAATCTAATTGCCCATAACGTAGGAGCTGAAGTGTTTATTTTGATTTAAAATGAAAATGTTAAACGGCAATCATTAATTTACCGCTGTTGTAGCTCTACATTCAAAAGTCAAACGGAGTGAAAATTAAATAAAACGTCGCCAGTCAACGTCGGAACTTCCGTCCTCTTGTCTCTGGATTGTTTCTTTAATCTATTGTGTGAATGAAGTTAATGACGAGTGGCGCAGGCGCAGCTAACGGTCGTGCTCATTCATCAGAACTGTCAGCGACATCTATTGACAGTTGACTTGTATGTCACGCCTTCTGAAGTTTCTAATAGACGAAATACTGATAGCTTTCATATTGCTTTCAATGTTAGCGATACGCAAAATTATCCCACAGTATCGAAATTGAAGGCAAATACTTCTTAAAAATGTTTAAAAAATATGTTTGGCATATTCTAGGTTTTGTTCTGGCTTTTAGCACATCTGAATGTTTGCTTCTTGTGTTAACACGCTTTAATTTACGCAATACTAATAAAATATTTGCAGTCTCAAATTCTAAACCTTTAAGAACTAACCTTAACCTAAACATAAATTGAATACACATCCAAATATCCTTACTACAATAGTGATAGGAAAATAAACCATTAAAATATCATCAGTCACCGGCGACCCCCGCGGTGGGCAGGTCAGCAGCTAGAAAAAATCTTTCCAAGTCGGATACAAACCGAGAACGATTCATTTATGAAAATGAAATGACAGATAGATTGAATGCGGAGAGCGGCCAGTAGCCACTGCTTTGTGTCGCGTGCTCCCGTGCGTCTCTAGGGTATTGTAAGATACCCTGTGTCGGCAATTGAAAGGCTTAATGATGAAATATGTATCGTATAATGAAAGTCACCGTCCGGATTTGAATGTGTGAGATGCTCTTTTGTTTATGAACTGGCTAGAAGAAGTCTCGAAAGTATCGACTACTTGTGTTGAGTTGTGCTTATACAGAATTGCTAATCTTCTTGTGCCCATTCTAATTAGAGTCGGCGTAGGATGTATTGCTAATAAAGGTCCATAATTTTTCAGGGCTAATATTTTCCCCAGGATAATGCTATCAGATCCTCTTCTGGCATTAAATAATTTTTTGATGCAGAACACAAATATTGACGTAAGTTAGTTCATCTTGTCGAACTTAATAATCTAGATATTTACCTTAGAACTACTTAGAAGTCATCCAAGCAAAGTTAGACAGATAGTAACACCTATAATCGATGCCATATAAACAATAGGGTCCAATCCAAAAAAGTAACAGTGAAACCCCAACAATATCCCGTAAAACATGTTTGACATTCAAAAGTTGCGACCTTATCTCGTAAAAAATGGCAATTACTCGGTACCCTTGCATTTAGGAGTTAGTGAACTCAGTCCGATACTGGGAAAAGAAACGGGCAATGAAATTAAAAATATGTCTTAAGGGCAATTAGCTTTAACTTTTACTGTAAGTGCCCTATCTCTCCCTTGCGTTTTCAATTGTGGGGAAACCAGATTCGGTCGGAGTGAATTTTATGAACTTGCAGAGTTCTGACTTTTGAACGAGTTTAGTTACTCTAATAAGGAAGTTAGTGGTTGTTTAAGAGACTTTCTATACAGAAGCTAGAGGTAGAGTTTATTATATTTAAATATTAGATGATGCTGCAACGCCATGTATCTGATTTCCCATTGAAGAATCATAGAATGCTTAGTAGCATTGCCGTTGCTCTACGAATATAAGTAAAATCTCAGTAGATAGCCTTTATTGTTTCAATGTAATTTGATAATAAAATAAGACTGACCTCATGTAGCTCTAATACGAGTAGGTCAGGTTTTTCTATTCATTTCACCTAATGACTTATTTTATTTACCAGAACTAAAACAAAATAAGATCTCGCAGCTAACTATAAAATTATTATAAAACTAGTTTTTATTAAAATTCCCCGCAACTAGAAACATTGAGCAGTGTTGCCACAATAAATTCCGTTTAAAAGCCGCAGCTTGTCCGTGGTGCGCGGGGTTGCCACTTCCGCCCGTTTTTTCCTTCATTTCCTCAGCGACGCGCGGCCGCGTGGCGCCCCCTAGCTGAATTTACATGCTTTTGTTTATTCATTTTTTTACTAAAACATCCCCTTCTTAAAATTACGTAAATATGTGGTAGGTGATTGTTTAGGTCTTAATTTTCTGAATTAAATTTTAGCGGATTAAGGTCATTAAGGAATTAATAATGCTTTTAAATTATATACTAATTGTTTTTATTTTATTTTACTAAGTATATAGGTGAACTGGTAGTGAAATAAACGCCAAATCTTTGGCAATGTGAGATTCGAAAGAAACCATATTGTGCCGACCGCATAAATAATGAGATAAGATGAGGAAGATGACCTCCGACTAAGCATAGCGTAGAAAAGAATAACAGAACGCATGTATGCTACAAGCACTTAAGACAAATCAATCGCAAGAGTACAAGTAGACCCATTACCTATAGTACCTACATACAAAAATAGATCGATTCATTACCCAAAAGACCGGCAAACTCTCAAGGAAAAAATTCAAAAATAAATAAACCCTCGTAGATGTTCGTACATAGTGAGCGGTATGAAAAATTGGCGGGATAATAATTAAAAGAAGCGATAATGTCCCAGCACAGTGAAAAACGACTGCGCCATCCTTTTTATTTGATAAATAAAATTTATTCCCACCATGCCTTCCTTGCTTCTTTGTGGGCTAAGCCTCCTAACGCTTCTTTGTTTTAAATCGTTGGCTTTTTATAGAATTCAACTTATTTTTTTCCTGTTACGTTGTGTACTTTATTTCACTGATAGGTTTTGAGTACAATCGATTCCCGAAAAAGTTTTTTTTTTATTAAACTGGCCTAAATAAGAATATTTTTATATTAGGTCGATATTTAAAACTTTGTAAACTGGGAAACAAAATCGACAGTGGCAACTCTATTTGAAATTCTATTTCAAATCAGGGGTTTTTTCGCAGACAATGAGCTAGCTTATCTATCCCCGCTATGCTAGTTGTGGGATCTCGTTTATGATCTTGCTGTGCTAGCTCCCCCATTTCGGGGATACAGACATTTTTCAAACATAGCATCATAGTTACTATAAGCTTCACTTATACCTAATTGTCCTAATACCCAATACCTAATCGTTAGTCGTTAATATATATGAAGTGAGTGAACGAAATTCGCTCAACGCAAAACGTCTCCAAAACTCCCCTCAACTATTAACCTCTTCCCCCGAGGTACCGCCGTTTTACTGCGCACTAAATATTCTCCCGACAATTGCCAGTATGAAAAGTGCACTTATTTATAACCAGCGTTTTTTGTCGCCCCTTTCAAGGACAATTAAATGTTGGCAGTCTTTAGCATATTCCTTGTTTATTAGCGCCGTACTGGAGAGGTTAAAGGGCGGTCGTAAACGAGAAATGTTGCGACATTTCTGCTTTTAGGTAGTGTGTTAGATAACTTTCTTGAATAAGTAAGTAAATATACTAACTGTATCGTAGCCATAGGTAATTTTTAAATAGGATAGCGACCCTAAGATTTAACCCTATCAAACTAATAATATAGTCTAAAAAGAGTCATTATGGTCGATTCCGGCAGTCACACTAAAACCTTAACGTAAAATTTTATTAGTCCTAGGTACCTGTCTTTTTCTCTCTCAGCCATTTATGTTAAGAACGGAGAGAGATAGACCTGACTAAGATTAGGTTTGTGATCGCCGGAATGGATCCTACTATCTAGTTAAAATATATTAGATTTATTTTAGGGAAAATCTGTTTCTGTTCTCATCATTATTTTATAATTATACTTATTTTGTTACCGTCACTCAAAATGTAATCTTGGTGAACAACTTGAAGCCGAACACAAATGCGACTGAAACAAAATAATTTTCCAAACTAAAACTTTCTAATTCGGGATTAATGAAATTTCCCCGTTGACGGAATCGAACCGGGTCCCCAGGGATGAGCTGTCAAACTGCTCCCAACTCGCACCGTCTGTGACAACTTTTAATAACCTTCTGTATTAGCCAAATGGATTCGGGAGAAAACTAATTCAACCCATTACATTTTCGACAAACTTGATACGGATGGGTTGGAACCACACTTCGTGCATCGAAGCAATCTCCAAATTGCGTTAATAATCTTAATTTAATTTAATATAGTCGCGTACTACCCACATGATCTCAATATCAAATGGTTTCTCTAAAACTGTTTCAAAAATAGAAGGTTCTAGTTTGATAAGAGATCTTGAAGTAGCTTCTTGCACCCTTGTCGAGGGTTGCCCGCAGCGTGACTCCCCAAGCGTCGCGAAATTGAACCGTCTTAGATCTGTCTCCTGTAATCCACGCTTATAATTGATGCTCCAATGTCAAACAGATTCCCGATACGGCTAATCGGAAAACACAAATCCTCAGCAACATGATCGATTGTTAGACAAATTGATAACTTCAAGTCAATTGCTACTTATATCTCTGCTGAATCCCAAAATGTTACGAGCGGTTGTTTAATCTGTCGGAGCAAAGAATGTAACATAAAATCATAAACGCTACATTTGCTGTAACACTCGGGCCCCACGAGAGTAAAACGACATTGTTACCGTATAAAAATTGCGGAAAAATTTAGTCGTTTTGCCTGTGAAATATTGAATTTTTACATTTATGCCTTTCACACCTCATAACGTAATATTTCTCGACTCCCTCGCTCGTGTAACTTTTCCGTTGCAGCGGCAAGTTTAAATAAATGTTTGGTACTTTATCACAACAGTGTGTGGTGGCTCGTATAGGAACAGTGACATAGGTATATGCATGAAATGAAAAGAATCACGACATTTGACGCATTTGGTAAAGATGATATTGCGTAGGTAGGTATTGATGATATAAAGAGATCGAGACAAATACGCAAAAAAATGTATACCAAATTAAATATTTTGTGTGAAAATAAAATAGAAGGTTTCATTACGATAGATACGAATTTGATCTCGATCCCTAGGATAGCAATGGTTATACCCGTAGGTACCTATAAAATCTATGTGACCGAATGCTGGTAGTGACACGCATTAAACATAAAATATAAAATAATGTTTGCTGTCACAGATGTTTCTGTATTCATTTACCTATTCCTATTTCAAATATTTTGATATAGGTAATAAATAGCTTGAAAGTTTCCCTCTAGTTGCTAAAACAAATAATACGACCGCAGTATTTAGTGCGAGTCGGAGGGGCATCGAACGCTAATGGCATCCAACCACCAACTGGCCACCGCGTTAATCCTTTACCGGCTCTTGATTAATTATTTAAACTTGCCCCAAGGGCTGAACACATGTCCTCAGCAAATTGTTTACAACACCACTTATTGCGAGCTATTCGGAATTGCTTCGGATGGAATTTCTTTTTCTTTAAGTTTTGTTTGTTTGTTAAGTAACGCAAATGCAGTTTATTAATTTTGTATGATTAGCATTGTAGTAAATTTTCTTAATTTAGCAATTAATCTTTAAATAAATCCAATACAAATCAAGATCTAATTAAGCATACTTTTTATTTACATGGCTAAACAATCAACAATGAACCTGTCGGCTTTAGATCATCATTTACAGCCCTGAGAAGTCCACTGTTGGACATAGGCCTCCCCCAACAACCTCCACTCCGACCGGTCGGAAGCAGCCTGCATCCAACCGACGCCCGCAACCTTGGCCAGGTCATCCGTCCACCTCGCGGGTGGCCTTCCCACGCTGCGCTTGCCGATACGTGGTATCCACTCTAGAACTTTCCGACTCCATCGGCCATCAGTTCTTCGAGCTATGTGCCCTGCCCATTGCCACTTCAGCTTGCTGGACCGTTGAGCTATGTCGGTGATCCTTTGTACGTCTGCGGATCTCCTCATTTCTGATTCGATCACGCAGAGAGATCCCAAGCATAGCTCTCTCCATCGCTCGCTGTGCGATCCTGAGCTTTTTTATGAGGCACATAGTTAGAGACCACGTCTCGGCACCGTAGGTCATCACCGCTAATAAATATAGACTGGTTCATTTTGATCGACTTTTATAAAAGCTACAGTTACCTATCAATTTAATTTTAAATGTTATGGAAATCAATATGCATAAAACTCTTTCGTTACTGAGAGACTGACAGATAACGCACAACCGAAACTATATTAGTTTTTTGGCATGTAGATTAAGGAGTATAAGGGAGCTCCAAGGGTGCTGTAACAAAGGATTTCCCAAAATTCCCACAGAAACTGTGATGAGAATGATGAGTCTAGTTAATACTTTACTTTATGATGCTCAACAATCTAAGCCTGCCATTTACTTAGTGGGTATGCCAAGGAAGTAAGTCGTGTAAGTAGAATAAGGTAAAAATACGACTGAGAATACCCAGCATCAGCGCACAGAACAAAACATTATTCAATAAAGGGCAAACGATACTATCAAATTAAGTGCGGACAGGACTTCTGACTTGAGCGAGTGACCCCCAATCCGCTGTAAATCCTACCTTACCCGAGGGTCAAACAGGCACAACTTGGCAATCATTTATTACGGACCTACATGGGATCCACTCATAATGGTTAGGGATCTGTGTTAAGTGTACTAACATACCTATGTTATGTTAATCTTGATGATAGGTTCTTTTCTGTTTTGAATTTGTAGTCTATGATTTTTTAGCTGCTGTTTGAAAATGGCTGGACAGATATGGATTAAATTTAGTACACAGAAGAAAAGAGATATATACAACCAAGTTATTGAGCCATAATATTTATTATTTTTATTTAGGGTAGCTAAATAAGTGCTAATGCGGAGCTTCACCAGAATACATCAGCTGCATCTCCTTCCGTACAATATGTCCTAATGCTCCGGCTACATTGTCGCGACAAGATTCGTGTTGCGTTTCGCGATAAAATTTCGTGTTCGACTTTACGACGAAGCGCTTGGCCACATTATAAAAACTTCGCGTTGTCGATTTTACGGAAAACATGGACGAGGCGGTTGCACTGTGTCAAATGGCGGCAAATAATTATTTACTGCATCTTTATTATTTAAACAAAAATAAAAATATTAAAAAAGAGGAATAAAAAGATTTCTTAAAAAATAACTAAAGAGGAATAAAAAGCTTTCTTTTTTAAATGTTCTTTCGTTACTCCAATCCATGATTAAAGTTGAAAAACACGTTTAAACCGCTCGGAATCTCGCAGTCAACTACACGAACTTTATCGCGAAAAAACCCTTTGATCTGCGGCAATTTACCGACAGTGGCACGAAGTACATTTTGTGTCGCGATGATGATTCGCGACAGGACGAACTCTGACCAGTCGTGTGGCCGGAGCATAAGAACACTCTCTGTTTGTTTATACTTATTTGACCGCACTAAGCTAAACATGACTGTAGGATCTCTTTTATGATGGCACAGTTCTGGCTACCCCATTCCATTATTCACAGCCGTTTCTATGTTAGGTTATGCAATTAGTATTGTAAAAGCGAGAGCTCTTCGTCTGCCTTAATCATTTTTTTAATGAGATTAAAAACTTATGTAGGTATATCTCTATGGCACTGTACAGGAAAAGGCCCAGTGAAATCGCAAAATTCTTTTTTCCAGAGTGACCTAAGAAGTAAAATGTAAATGAATTTCATATTCAATAGGTATCAATACATCCCTACAACTATATTTCTGCCAAATCACATACTTTACATAAGAATGAGCCCAACTTTTCCCCGTAACAAACAAACAGCAAAGCGTGATGCCGTGTGATACCATAGTCATATATCGAGTTTTTACATGTAGAAAGGACGAAAAGAAGGTGGCATAACGTTTTTATTAAAAACTAGGCTGAATTTCGCAATTTATTCCGTGTGACCGTAAATTAAGTCGGGCCTTGTGTTATGGTTACCCTTATTGTATTAGCTATTATAACTATCCTAGTTGAAACTCCATTTCAAATCCATTTGGTAATTTGTGCGTGAAAGAGTAGGTAACAAACATGCAAATTGCGTATACCTAACTATGTAATAACCCATATTTTCCCTTAGGTATTTTATAATTATTTGTAGGAAGTTTCCTTGCGCAGGTGACAGAGGAAGACTAGGCTATTAGCGGGAGGATACATATGTGTATGGAGCATTTCGCACCACGACGAATTAAACTAGTGATCATTTCATACTGTGCTGTGATGGTGGTGGTAGGTCAACTATCGCATATCCTCTGACTCCTTACTCCATATACTCTAGTGATATATCGAGCGAGTTTTTGAGCCAGTGCTCAGCGGCGCGGAAGTAAATCGCGATAATGCGAACATTATACACGACGCCTCTTCACCTCGCATAATCGCATCTATTACCGAGCAAAAACTCGCAACTTGCATCTTTCGCACATTCATCCTCGCGTACAGGCGGAGACATAATCGCTAGTCGAAAATATTGATACGATATCGATGGCTTGTAAAGTCTGGAATCACTTTGATGATATTGTTCAGTTGCGGCCCAAATAGCTCAATTTGAATAATTGTGCGTCTGTTGCTTGCTTGAGTAAATCTTTTTTCATAATAAACTTACCCTTTAAACTTATGACTTTATGACTCCGTCCGCGTGGACTACAGAAAAAAAAAACAAAATATCGAAATTATCCGGGATAAAAAGTAGCCTATAAGTTAAGTGGGACCTGTCACAATATATTCCTGAAAACTGCATCGAAATCGGTTGAGCCGTTTCTGAGATTAGCGTGCACAAAGGCACGGACAAACACAAACAGACAAAAATTCCAAAAATCATTGTTTTGGGTACTATTGCGTTGATAAAGGT
This sequence comes from Carposina sasakii, assembly GCA_014607495.2. Lineage (NCBI taxonomy): Eukaryota > Metazoa > Arthropoda > Insecta > Lepidoptera > Carposinidae > Carposina > Carposina sasakii. The sequence continues at coordinate 9,870,105 of CP053158.1, forward strand.
ATTCTATAATATTTTTTCTTATATATCTTCCATGTACAGACAGCGATCAGTTAAATTTTTATTATACTCGTATGTATAGATATCTCGCTGAAGGTACGTTCGGTGTAGGTCTCTACCTATACAATAAATAATGACTAATGAAAATCCATATTTTCCAACTGTTCATGGGCTAAAATATGTAGGTAAGTACTATACTGACTTAAACCTTTATACAGGGTGTAAAAATACAACGATGTTTTTTTAATACTTCGTATTCTTTGTATGGTTACGATCATTTTCTTCTATGGAACCAACCCTGGGAAACGAATTATGAAAAAAAAAATGTCATTTTATTCCAAGCAATTAAGCAATATATTCGTTTGATGCGCAAAGTACAAATGTACCTACAAAATTAACATTATAACATTCTGACATGGTATCTTTGAAAAAAATGTTTGTTAACCGATTTCAGATGGATTTATGTAAAAAAAAATAATACTAATGTAACTTTGGACCGCAATATCTTGGAAACCACTGATTTCCCAGGGTTGCTTCCATAGAAAAAAATGATCGTAACTTTACAAAGAATACGAGGTATTAAAAGACAAAAGTTGTCTTTTTACACCCGGTATAAGCAAGCATACCTTTGTACAATGTAAAAAGAATATTTTTTCTGTATATCATGTCAGTGTAGGATAAGAATAAGCAGTATGTAGTAGTATTCCACTCCCATGTTAGGTGCCTACCTACTCTTCGTTTCCCATAAAATAATATTAACACTTGTGCCTACACCAGTACCTCGCATAGAGAAACTCTAGTGGTCGGACAAGGGCTATCGAGTTTCGGGTCCAGTAAGCTGATAATTTAGAAATGTTGTTGAACCCGTGTTGGACCCAACGTATGCAAGCCAGGAAATTAATTACAGTTGCACTATAGTTTAGACTTTACAACGAAATGTCGGAAAGCACTTAGGTAACTACAAACTTTTGCTCTACATAGATAGTAAATTGTACAATGTCAAATTATTTAGTTGGAAGAAAGGTAAAAGACATCCTAGTGGAGTAATATCACCTGCCTGACACCTCGTTTTCGATCTGCCTTTTGTAGCAGTGCGTGCAAACAACTAAACTCATTTAATTTCATAATAATTCTGGGCGTCTCACGCTGAGGGGCGTTATCCAAAGTCCAAAGGGACAAACTTAGTTTCGTGCACTTGCTTATTATGTTACCCATAGCGCTAGTGCACCAAAGCGGAACCGAGGGCATGTTTAGTGCTTGATTGACAGCTGCCCCTGTCCAATGGCGAAAGCGCGAGCTGACGAGCCGCGTCAATCAAACGCCATCGCAACTTGCTCCGCCAAAATAAAACCTCGCACTCCACTCAAACGTAACCCTTATTTCCCCATCACTAAAAACCCTATCAGCTGCATGCGCAGAATTGCACGGGCGCACGAACCGGGCCATCACGCGAACGCGATCGCCCCATTATTCGCCGCCCTTTTGTAATTTGAATTTCGAATTCCAATTCGTATTTTGTGGTAAAATAAAAAGTACACCGTTTCGACACAATGGCGTCAAGGGCGGTGCTCTGACATGCGATCAAGTTATTACATTAAAGCAAAGCGCAAGCGAGCTCCAATATTGAAAGGTTCCAGGAACAGCGCTCATAAAATTAATTGGAATCCTGCTCAATATTTTATTTACTGTCGAACTTATTTCATACTGTTTTCATTCGTCCGGTATATGTTTCTATCCGGATAGGATCTTGTCTTGATCCAGAAAATATAAAATATCTTTTTAAAACTTGAGGAAGGGTTTATTGTAGCATTGAAATTAATAGGATATATTTTTTTTTGTTTCAGAAAATGGATTGCCTCGAAGGTTGCGGACTGCTTACACGAACACGCAACTACTGGAGTTGGAAAAGGAGTTCCATTTCAATAAGTACCTATGCCGACCGAGGAGGATCGAGATCGCTGCCTCACTTGACCTCACAGAGCGACAGGTAAAGCAATGTGATCTTAAAAATGAGGTACATTTACCATTTAGTCACCATGCTTATAAACCAGTGGTTCCCAAAGTGGTCCAGGTGGACCCCCCCTCCAGGGGTCCACAGGAGACTCGAAAAAATGGGGGTTCATAATGAATTCGTATGTGGTGCAGGCCTGTATCCACCAGAACCAGTTAACTTTTGAAAGGGGTCTATGAGAAAAAAGTTTGGGAACCCCTGCTTTAAACGATCAAGAATCTATCTAATGTTATATAATGTCTGATATGTTTTCTACATAACAACTAAACTCCTTAAATAACAATAATTACATCTCTGTTACAGGTGAAGGTCTGGTTTCAAAACAGACGTATGAAACACAAAAGACAAACGCTGAGTAAAAGTGAAGATGGTGACGACAAGGACTCTACCACATCGGAAGGTGGAAAGAGTTCCAAAACTGGTTTAGATAAATTCCTCGACGATGACGGACCACTGTCCGGTAAAAAGAGCTGTCAAGGATGTGAGCTACCACCTGGCGCATTGTGCTCCCCGGCTGAGGAAATGCCTGAGCTCGCATCACGCACAAGAAACAATAACACACCAAGCGCTACTAATAACAACAGCTTTGCTAGTGATGGCGCTTCCAGCGTGGCTTCATCTTCGTCACTAGAAAAACTAGCAGAAGATGATTCAAGGGACGCCCATCCTCCAGCCAGTGTGGCTCCACTGCCGAGGAGTTTAGCTAAAAGGATTAAGCAAGAGGCGAGAAAACGTTCGCCATCATTAGACACAAGTGGTTGCAAGATATCACCTTCCTCGTCCAATGCAAAGGATGGTCTCGGTGTTCCCGGATTGCCGGACGGAGCAAAATTCTCATCAGTTAACCTGACACCATCTTCGACGCCGGGCACTCCGTCGAGTATTCATCAGAGTCCTCTAGGACACTACCCGCGACCGTCGCCACCTAATGGACCGACAGGCATCGCTCAGTTGCCGAACGTCGTGCCTCCTTACGTTATAAGAGGTAATGCTCCTCCGGGACAGTTCGTTCCTCATCCAGATTTCCGAATGGACTCCAAACAGTTTGTTGGGAAATTAGCCCAATATCCACAAGCCAATAGAAATTATGAGGCTTATGGAGCTGCAGTTCAGAGTGGCGAGCAGCACGCATATACAAGAAACCAACACGCGCGGATTCCTGATGGATCCCCAGCGAGATCATCTAACGGAGTTGTATCACGACAGGCTTATCCTCACGAAATGTATCAAAATTACGGATATCCCAATTACGGAAAAGACCAGGTTGGCTACGGTCACCCCAGCTACGACCAAACCCAAAACTATACGGGAGAACACATGGCATATCCCAATAACTATCACGGGTATCACTATCACGAGAATGCGCAGCACGACCATTCACACAACTATTACGGAAGCGATCAGAAAGCTAGTGCTCATGCGAGTGATTTTACCAAAAATTCCTATTATGATGGAAACGCATACTCTACGCAACAAGCGGCTGCTGCTGCATATGGCTCCGGAAGCGCTCAAAGCGCTGCAGGTGAAGCTTATGCAGGTGGCAACAACGGGAACGAGTGTGCTGATGGATACGGCTCCTTCCAACAGTTCTACGAAGCGACGCACGCGGCGCCCGCCGTTGCCGGCGACAATTCCAATTCCTCCTCTGACTTCCACTTCCTGAGCAATCTCGCTAATGACTTTGCTCCCGAATACTACACTATTTGAGATAAGGACTTCGCCGAGCAGGCGAGCGATCTCTTCGTGTAGGTACTGCCTCTGCCTTGTGACATCCATAATATTGTGTAACTTTAACGTTAAATGCTAAGTTTGTGGTGTTGAAATAGAAGTTTCATGTGCAGAATTGATTATAGGACGATTCGGGGTACATACTTAAGTACAACTTCACTACCTGAGGCAGTTGCTTGATTATTTAACTATCATCAGATCGTTGTATTAAATATAATGTAAATATTTATTAACTTTTTAATTTATGCTATATATTTTAATACCTGTTATAATTGCGAATATGATATTGTAATTTTCCGATCATGCACCAATTCGTTAAAATTAGACGAAGTAATTTTGGTACGAAAACTCCCGATATCTCATTACAGTGATAGCTCAGGGATTTATTCTAATGTTATATAAGAGGGCCCTAGTCTCACGTCCCTCGACATATGTCAACACTGGACAACAAAAACCAAAATGGTGAAGTTGCGTTCAGCCTAGTATGTTCATTAGAACTCAACATTTACATCTAATGCTGCCTACCACTCGACATAGGTAGGTACTGCCAATTGCTGGCTATTGATACCTAACTACAAGAGTGCTATTTATGTCAGCCAGTGCCAGTTCAAATGCCCGCTAATTTGAATATGAACAACTGGACATGAAAATTGAGGCCCAGACAAAATTTATTTAAGTGCGTACATACAAACATAGTGATTTAATCCTACACAGAAAAAGTTTTGTACATAATATTAAAATAGTTCTCTCATTTATTTGCATAGTTTTTGTAAAGAATAAAATAAATAATAATGTGTATAGCTATTATAGAGACGCAGTATGCAAATAAAATCTGGTGTTGCCAACCTGCATTCTAAACTCCGTAAGTACATGTATAATTTTCTAATATTGTAAATTTTTATTATTAAGTATTTAAAATTCGTCTTGTAATGAAAGATTGGCACACCCTATCACGTGTTCATGTTAAAATACTTAATAAAAACTATTAATTTTGTTTAACAACACATATTAATAGCAAAAAAGCTAAATGACATAAGGAATAGTCGTTGCCTTATTTAGTTAGTATTATTTCGTGACTATAAGACATACTGTAGATAATTTCGTGCTAAGGTAGTCTAATAAGTCAATATATTGTAGATATCAGTGCTATCATTTTGGCCTATTAAAAAATAAATCATTTGGTGTCACATTTTTACTGCATTTTTGTTTCCCTAATAAAAAATAAATAAGTAAGTATAAATATTCACACACATAAACCTTGCCACACTAAGATCCCTAAGGTCTTGATGAAGTTGGCAGAATTGATTGCATCGTGAAAGCAAGATGTCGCTCTACACTGCTTATAGCAGCGTCTTGTTTCCAAGAAAGAAAATAATCCTTCATTAAGAGTTCATAGTAAACCCCCTGATAAGGTCTCCTAAAATGCCAAGCCACTGCCAGACCCACCGTGTTCAGTGTGCATTGTCCCTTTCAATACAAACCACTATCTTGGCAAATAAAGGATAAAAGAGTCTCCCCACTGATCCTACTTATATGTATGTATATAGGTACCTACCATAGATTCTAGGTTCTTGTATATAAGGTGCTTTGAAAATGAGTGATTTGCTTTTGAGACGAAACTAGGTAGGTAAAAAGAAATAACTTTCACTATGGGACCAACTCCGAAATAGTGAAAAAAAAATCAGCTGTTTTTTCATTTTCATATCATTTCAGTGCAGTAATTATTCGAGATTGTATGAAACAGCAAATTTTTTTCACTATTTCGCAGTTGGTCACATCGTGAAAGTTGTTTCTTTTTACCTACCTAGATTCGTGTCAAAAGCAAATCACTAATTTTGAAAACACCTTATATACCTTATGTACAATAGTCATAATACGGTCGTACTACATCGTAATAAGTCAGGCACGTTTCATATCCGCGGATATGGATACGGATCTTAACTTTCTTACGCAGTCGGTGCCGGTACGCGCGACAAATACTTCATTCAAAAAATAATTTCATTGAAATTTAAAATATTACGAAGATCTAAGTTTAGTCATAACTTTTTGTAATGTTAATATTAATTTTTACAGACCTCTATTTCAAAGAATGTTTGTAAGAATACAATTTGGAAGATTAAATCCGAGATAAGCAAAAAATCTCTGTTAAATTGGTTATTAAAATTGGCTGCTTAGTATAAATTCATAGAATGTAACTGACAACCAAACAAACCGTCGCAGGATTTGGATACCAGAAGGAAATGTACCCTTAGGATCGGTAAGTACATATCTTATGGATGATGTGCAAACTCACTAAGGTTGAATGTTTTATTATAAATTTGTCTGTTCTGACTTCACGCGACCGACGATTTTCGTTATCTGTATGGACCCTTAAACTCAGATAAGCTTTGATTAATCTCTTTGTCGATATCCAAAATCCATTTTCTAATAATATTGGTGGCACCATCTAGTGACGAATTTGTCTTGACTTTGTACTCTGAGGGTGAACTAATTTGTAGCACATTTTGAGACAGGATATATGTATATACATAAATACTAGCAAAATAAGTATTAAATATCTCATCCAAGCAATTTAATTAGAGGAGTGAGAGATGTGCGCCAGTCAAATGGCATAGTTCCGAGCACAGATTTTATATACACGTTACGAGTCATGGGCCTGTACCACTGAATTTATCTCAAATGCAGATTTTAATATTGTAATATTGTAACTTAGCTAATACCCGAAAACACACCAAAATCTAAGCAATATCTGTTTTGAAAGAAATCATCCTGCACATACCACATATAAATAAAGGGTTAAGGGCAGAAAGATAATGATGATGAAATTTCACTAATTACAATATCTAACTAGGGTAGGTAGACAGTAAGCATCCCACACAACAAAAATTTTATGACTGTTAGAATTTTATTTATTTCTCACATAAAAAATCAAACAGAAACATTGTTCAATCAAGAATATTTTATGATATTCCAAAGTAGTATAAATTATTACAAGAAATGCAACATGTTATCTTCAATACTAGCATAGGTACATACTATAAAATAGGCAAATTAATGTTATGATGTTGATGCTTTCTGAGCCTGCGCCTGCGCTTGCAGTTTCATTTCCATCATCATACATATAGCATCTCTCACCTTGGACTTGTCAATACCTAATTCTTGAATTTTTTCCATTTGTTCTGTCACAAACTCAACTTTACGCTTGAAGTAATCTTTAGCACCAACAATATCCTATAAACAATGAGAAAAATAAGATTTTCCATTAGAACACATATTGGAAACTATAACATCTATTTTTAATCATAATTAATGTCAATAATGGCATTATCTAGTAAGTACTTACTTTTTGTGCAAAATAGCCTGTGCCAATATCAATAATGACATTATCAGTATCTACAATAGTACCTGGCACATACATAGAGCCAGTAAGCGGTACCAAAATCGTGTTGCCTTTGGTTTCAGGAGTAATCTTTTCCACAGCTTCCCGAGACTCCACAAACTTTCCTTGAGCTACCTTCAGAGTTTGTAAGGAATCTTGAAATACATTTAACTCCTAAAATATATGTATGCATTTTTAGTATGTACTTTAAAATTATATTTATTCACTCGGAATTTTATTATAAAATATTAAAGAATTTACTCACTTGATCCAACTGTTGTTTAAGTTGAGCCAACTGGTTAACATTTAATTTGGACAAGTCGATTTGGTGCATGCCAGGTGCCGGGGCAGTCGATACTGATGCCATTGTATTGAAATATTATGAACAACAAAACTATACACTAAAATACCGTACAAATTATTAGATTTTCATAATTTAAATACTTTCTTCTATGTATAACATAACCTTTAATATTTTTTTATTTTTTTTTGTTTATCCCGAAGGAAAGGCAAGGAGAACTAAGCCCATACAGCCTAATCATTGTTTAGTAAAATGTATTCTGAATTTATGATGAATGACAATGATGATAAGTGGAAACGTCGGAAAAATCCTCAAGAACAATTTTAAAATTAGTAAAAATCAAAAAGAACCTTTAATATTAATTATGCGAATGGATGGATAGCCTAATTTAAACTCGATAAAATAATCAGAGATACCAGCTACAAGGACAAAAGTCCCCAAAAAATCAAATATTCATAGTGAAACTCATGCATTATTGTTTTGTAAATAATTGACTACCAAGATTCGTCGTCCAAATTAATTGACCCCATAGCTCAGTTGGTTAGAGCGAAAGCACGGTATGCGAGTGGTCGTGAGTTCAAATCTCACTCGGGTGAGGAATTTTTTCATTTTCTTATTAATATTTTATGACTACCAAGATGTTTATAGAAACTATGTTAAATTTGATGTTTTGGGAACATCTAAGACTTACCCAGCATTAATTTGACAATCTGATGAACTGTTGTACCTACAACACACATAACGAGGAATTTGCGAAATTGCCAGCACTCAGACCGGATTGGATAAGTATTGGACTTGTAACATAACATACAAAAATTTTATTTTTAGATTAGGTATTTATACTTTTATAAAATCAGAAAAGTTATTTTGTTTTCCAAAATGCTACAGTGTTGTGCGGTGCCATAGAAAACTGTTATGGTGCTTATTAGCGCCATCTAGTGGTTAAGTGGAGGCATTATACGCGAACGTGAAGACAGCTGCAGCGCGCCGCAAACTTCATACGTTTTTTATAATTTGTCAATTTGATTCGTTGCACTTTGTATGTATTACTCATCAATATACGTTTCAAATTCAAAATTAAATAAAATTATTTGTTGAAGAGTTTCTTTTAATCAGGCTAAAATAAAACTGGTAGGCATAATTACGTTCCCTACAGAAGATAAAAGCCGATTAAAACAATGGATGTGTAGCATATCTGATGTGATTCTTAGAGATAAATTTATTCCAACAAATGATTTTTTTCATGGAAATACGTATTTATACCAATAATGTCGAAATTCGGTAAAAATCTTCTTAAAATCCAAACTCCCGAGCACTACAACATTGGTCTCTTCAAAGCTAGAGTGAATAGGCACTTTCTAGGCAAACATGTACCATCCTAGGCCGCATCTTGCTTAACATTAGGCACGATGGCGGTCAAATGTTTGCCTAGCTAATTCTAAAAAAAAACTCTCTGTAGGTTTTTTACTTTACTTCTGGCGATTTTATCAATTTTACTTGAGAGGTTATAATAGGCTATTTGACAATTTGAAATTCGGCGGGAAAAGCTGGAAGGGTGCAGGTGTAATTTTCTTGTGAAAATCAAAATTTATTTGTAAATGGCTTGCATGTGTCCGTAAAGTGATGTTTTCTGGTAGATAAGTTATATTTTGATTACTTGTGATGTGAATCTAGAGCGTGTGCATGGTTTTATACGCAGGTAAGCCGAGTAAAACTTTAGCCGGATTACGATCTCTTCATGGGCGCATGTAAGTTGTTTCTGCAATAATTTTTCATTTTGACTAACTTTACACTTGTTCTTGAGGATTTTCCCGACGTTTCCATTCATCATCATCATTATCATCCATCATATGTTCAGAAATCATTTACTAAAGACAATGGCTGTATGGGCTTAGTTCCCCTTGCCTTTCCTTCGGGATAAACTAAAAAAAAAAAAATTTACTTGAGAGGTTATAATAGGATATTTGACAATTTGAAATTCGGCGGGAAAAGCTGGAAGGGTGCAGGTGTAATTTTCTTGTAAAAATCAAAAATTATTTGTAAATGGCTTGCATGTGTCCGTAAAGTGATGTTTTCTGGTAGATAAGTTATATTTTGATTACTTGTGCTGTGAATCTAGTGCGTGTGCATGGTTTTATACGCAGGTAAGCCGAGTGAAACTTTAGCCGGATTACGATCTCTTCATGGGCGCATGTAAGTTGTTTCTGCAATAATTTTTCATTTTGACTAACTTTACACTTGTTCTTGAGGATTTTCCCGACGTTTCCATTCATCATCATCATTACCATCCATCATAAATTCAGAATACATTTTACTTAACAATGATTAGGCTGTATGGGCTTAGTTCCCCATGCCCTTCCTTCGGGATAAATTTAAAAAAAAAAAATTGACAATTTGAAATTCGGCGGGAAAAGCTGGAAGGGTGCAGGTGTAATTTTCTTGTGAAAATCAAAATTTATTTGTAAATGGCTTGCATGTGTCCGTAAAGTGATGTTTTTTTCCCTAATCTTACTTGGTAGATAAGTTATATTTTGATTAACTTGTGATGTGAATCTAGAGCGTGTGCATGGTTTTATACGCAGGTAAGCCGAGTAAAACTTTAGCTAATTTAAATAGTCGGATTACGATCTCTTCATGGGCGCATGTAAGTTGTTTCTGCAATAATTTTTCATTTTGACTAACTTTACACTTGTTCTTGAGGATTTTCCAGACGTTTCCATTCATCATCATTGTCATTCATCATAAATTCAGAATACATTTTACTAAACAATGATTAGGCTGTATGGGCTTAGTTCCCCTTGCCTTTCCTTCGGGGATAAACTAAAAAAAAAACAACTTGAGTAAAGTTTAATTTTCTATTTTGCATCGTTTCGTCGCAATTTTAATACTAAAGGCATATACATGACTAAAAATTTTATATAGATATCGCGTGCCGACAAACTAAACGTTTCTACATATAAAATAGTGTGTAGCACTTTGTATCTAACCTCAAACAATGTCTGTTACAAAATTAGAAAAAGGCGGAGATTTCACTGAGTTTATAAGGTATTTTTACAATATTTATTGTGTTTTGCAAAGTTGTCATTCCTACAAACTTACTTCTGACGACTAAAATAACCATAAACATAATGTTAAGGCTGAGACTTTACTTTTAGGTCACCAACTTTGTCTGTAGTACATTTTTCAGCAGAATGGGCTGATCAATGTGGTCATGTAACTGAAGTCCTTAAAGAATTGTCCAAACTCCCTGAAATTCAAAACACTAAAAGCAAATTTGGTATTTGTGATGCTGAAAACTTACCAGAGATATCTCAGAAGTATAAGGTATGTTTACAAAACAATTTGATGGGTTATCATTTAACCTTAACACTATAAAAGATACTGCACACATAACTATGCTATTCTTAAATACCTACATAAGGGATGTAAACTGGAGTTCAGGTTTCTTATCACTTGATATTGAGATAATATTTTTAGACTGCTATATATATCAAATTTTTTTGCAGATTGACTCAGTGCCAACTGTTATACTCTATAAAAATGGTTGTCAAGTAGACAGAGTTGATGGGGCTGATGCTGCTCAAATTACCTCTAAAGTGAAGGCACATAGTCTTGGCAAAGCTGCTCCCGATTTGAATAATACCCAGGAGCCCTTAGAAACAAGATTAAAAGCACTGATCAATAGGCATGAAGTAATGGTTTTTATGAAAGGCAATAGAGATACACCTAGATGTGGCTTCAGCAGAACACTAATCAGTATTCTTAATGGAATTGGGTATGGTATATTGTTTAAAATTTTTCTGAAATCTCTTCTTCAGCCTATTGCAGTCCACTGCTGGATGTAGGCCTCCCCCAGGACACGCCAAAAGGCTACTGTCACAGGGGGTTTTCTGGGCAGGCGGGTTGGTGACCACAGTGTGATTTTCGGACTACGTTGTCAGTATGGGAGGCGCTGCTGCCCACCTCCCAGAAATCCTTAAATGCCTTGTACGATTTGAAATCTCTTACCTTTTTATTTATTTGCAAACTTATACCTATTAAGTTACTAATATTACAGTGATAGTTTTGGGTTGAAGGTGAACTTGAATATTTCAGGGTTCAGTATGATACATTTGATATACTGGGTGATGAGGAAGTTCGTCAAGGGCTGAAGGTATTTTCTGATTGGCCAACTTATCCACAACTTTATGTGAAAGGAGAGCTGATTGGGGGACTGGACATCGTTCAAGAACTTCTTTCTGCTGGCGAATTAGAATCAACACTTAGACCATGAATAAAGAAAAATATTTAATGTAGTTTTTATTTATTTTACTTAAATAAATAATGCATGGGTTATGCTTAAAAGGTGTTCTTTCTCTTTTAATTCCATGTATAATAATAATGTGGCTTTCCATTGAGGAAAGACTGAGGTAGCTAAGCTGTGGTTGAGCCCTTCTAATAAGGTTTAGAGCTACCGCGCAGTGCTTTTTATTCGCTAAAATTGTGAAGTTTGGAACTTCTTGGACGCGCGTGCACACCGGAAAATAATCCGCATGAAAATCTGTTGCGGCTTAATTGTTATTGTAGGTATGTATGTAATTTATTTGCCTTTCCTTCGTCTTAAATAAAGTTAATAACATGACATTGACGTTTCTTTGATTGACATTTCATGTGTTGATTGATTTTTTCTTGCATGTTTATTTTCCTTTTATCATAAATTTAATTCACTGTACATATCTAATAAAGTAGATTATTAAAAATAATATTAACGTTCAGAAAATTATTCTGTACGTCTACACAAAATGGACAACTTACAATCGTAATTCACCTTATGCACACGCAGTTCAAGTAATTCGGTTTAGCCATGTCTCATTGTCATGGGACATGGGACCTTTCTTTAACTCTCAAATATAACTGTTCCCTTTTCCTTCCGCTATTTACAGAATTGACGAGCAAAAGAACCGCTGGAGATGGCATGGAATCTGATGATACTGTTACGGAAACAGTAAAAAAGACTGCTGCAAAACCTAGGGTTAAAAGCCTAAGTAAAGATGGTCTGCTGCCTCCACGACTCGTTCAAGTATATGCTACTAACATTATAAAATCTGATAGAAAACGGTTACATATTTACAACAAGACACCAAAATTTGTTCCATATGAACCATATACTGCTGCTGTTAGGCCAATAACCCAGCAAGCCAATGCAAAAGGTACAAAGAAGTCCAAAAACAATATGGATATCAACACCCTTATTACTCAGATGTCACAAATGGATACCAAATTGAATGAATATAAACCTAGGCCAAAATTAACCTCCACTGGTGAAAAATCTGTAACTGAGAAGGAAAAGCCTTGTCCTGAAAAGGCTGAAATGCAGAAAAAAATTGATAAACTGTTAAAAATGAATGAATCACTAGATGAACAACTTAAGCAACAAGTTCAGGTTTGTGCCCAAATACTTAAATTCCTCTTTTACACAACCCAGTCAATTTAAGTAAATAGTTTTTTTTTGGCAGTTCATATTCCCCATCCATGTTATGGAAATCATATTATCTTTACGGATTATATTATAGAAATGTTTTTTTTTATAAATTTATCTTAGTCAAGATATTATTCAGAGTAATTGACCTGGTGGCTTAGTGGTTATAGCGGCTGGCACGGTTTGCAGAGGTCGTGGGTTCAATTCCCACTCGGGTGAAGAATTTATTCCTTATATATACAATTTATAAAAAACACTTCTCCTTTAATATAATCCGTTAGGACATGGTTGATCGTTTCATCTTTAAACATTGTGCTGAGGGATTCAGCTTTGTTTACCGAGATTTGGCTAGTATATAGCTATCGGGATGAAGAATAACGTTGCCAATGTGTAATTTAGAAAAGAGATTGTAAAGTTCATCATCCGAGTAATTGACCGGTGGCTTAGTGGTTATAGCGACTGGCATGGTTTGCAGAGGTTGTGGGTTCAATTCCCACTCGGGTGAAGAATTTTTTCCATTTTCTTTATTAATAATTTTATAATATTTATATAATAACTGCGAAAGTAACTTGTACGCTTTCCCGCTTAAACCTCGCAACCGATTATGAAATTTGGTATCTTTAGACCCTGAGACAGAACATAGGCTACTTAAAAAAAAGGGATAAGGGGTTGAAATAGAAAAGTTTGTATGGGATTTCTTAATAAAAGATAAAACCATCTCACTCAGTTCTAGCATTTTTGAAATTTCGACCAGCTAAGGGGTTAAGGGTTCATTTCTATTCATGACAGGTCCCACTTAACATATATTTTTTATCAAAATGTTTTTATCCCGGATAATTTCGACATAGTCCACGCGGACGGAGTCGCGAGCGTCTAGTATTATATATTATTTAAATACTCACTCAGGTTATTTTCAATTAATAATTTCATAACATATTATCTTCATTATATTTAAATACCTTTACAAAATAACTGTTATGTCTTTCAACATTACAACTTTTCTCAGGTAAATAAAGAACTGAAAACAATGCTAGTGGCATCAATGGGTGAGGATCTGGAGATACAAGTGCAATCATTAAATGAGGACAAGAAGCATCTAGCCGATGCTTTACTTAATTCTGCACAACATCTTTCTACACATCAGGTTATTATGATTTATTAGAGAAGTTAACCTTAACACATTCGTTGCCAGCAGATTTTCTAAGGGTGCCGACATGTCACCACCTAATGCTAGGATGCAAATAAGCGTCAGCAGCACCTCTACAAAGTCTAAAAGATGCAAATACGTAGTCGCCGGCACTGAATGTGTTAAGTTTTTGTAAACTTTAGAACCCCTTTTTTATATTATATTTATACTGGAAATCCGGAAAGTTAGTAAAGTGTTCATAAAAACTTCCTTATTTCAAACAAGAGAGAAAAGGTGTGCATGAATGGGACAGTTATAATTTTTATAAATGGATAATTGTTATAATTTACAGGAGCAAACTGAATGGTTGGCTGGTCAGTGTGAAGTATGGAGAAGTAAATTTCTAGCTAGCAGGTAAGATTTAACTTTACACTTGTGGACGCCCGCGTCTCCGCCCACGTGGACTGCACAAAAAATAAAATGTCGATATTATCCTGGATAAAAACTGAAAAGAAAAGTAGCCTATATGTTAAGTGGGACCTGTCACAATATATTCCTGAAAACTGCATCAAAATCGGTTCAGCCGTTTCTGAGATTGGCATTCACAATCATCAATCCTTTACAATTTTATTATATGTATAGATAGATAGATATAGATTGTGCTACTAACAATTTTTATACCTTTTTTCTATTTATAATAGTGTCTCAGAGAGGTTATCCCTAAATGCACATATAACGTCCGTTTTTACAGGATCCATTTTTAACCGACTTCAAAAAAAGGAGGAGGTTCTCAATTCGTCTGTATGTATAATTTTTTTTTTTTTTTTTTTATGTATGTTCACCGATATTTCCGTCAATTATAGACGGATTTCAAAAAATTTTTTTTTGTTGGATAGAGTTCACTTCTGAGGTGGTCCCATTTTCACCAGGTCAGGATCTGATGATGGGATCCAGGAGAAATCAAGGGCAACCACCGAAAATTGTATGCTTGTATGGTGCTTTTGTTACGTAATCATGTCTTACTCAGGTATGTGCTTCAGGGCGTCAACATCTAATGCTGCTGTGCTGATGATGAAGCTACAGAACTCCTTAACGGTTAGGAGTTTGGATACAGTACTGCAATTGGTCGATGGAAACTATTTAGTAGTATGTAGGGCTAACGTGTTACTTGAATCAACATCTGATGCTGCTGTGCTGATGATGAAGCTACAGAACTCCTTAACGGTTAGGAGTTGGGAGACAGTACAGCAATTGGTCGATGAAAACTATTTAGTAGTGTGTAGGCCTGACGTGTTACTCGAATCAACATCTGATGCTGCTGTGCTGATGATAAAGCTACAGAACTCCTTAACGGTTAGGAGTTGGGAGACAGTACAGCAATTGGTCGATGGAAACTATTTAGTAGTATGTAGGGCTAACGTGTTACTTGAATCAACATCTGATGCTGCTGTGCTGATGATGAAGCTACAGAACTCCTTAACGGTTAGGAGTTGGGAGACAGTACAGCAATTGGTCGATTTAAACTATTTAGTAGTATGTAGGGCTAACATGTTACTTGAATCAACATCTGATGCTGCTGTTCTGACGATGAAGCTACAGAACTCCTTAACGGTTAGGAGTTGGGAGACAGTACTGCAATTGGTCGATGGAAACTATATAGTAGTATGTAGGGCTAACTTGTTGCTTGTGAGGTATACTTGAATCAACATCTGATGCTGCTGTGCTGATGGTCAAGCTACAGAACTCCTTAACGGTTAGGAGTTAGGGGACAGTACTGCAATTGGTCGATGGAAACTATATATGTAGGGCTAACGTGATACTTATACGGGTAGATACTACTCCTGAGATGGTAACGATGAAAACCTTAGGTATACATGGTGTTTTTTCGTTGCCACCCTTAACTAAGGGTACGTACTCTATACATCAAATAAAGTAAGTTTATGCAAAAAAAATGCTGAGAAACAATGTAAATTTTTTTTAAACAATTTTTTTTTTTAGGTACTTGATCGGCGAAATGTATAGTGTCCAGTCTTTATGTTAGTTTTTTATAGACAGATATTAATTATTTCTCGTGAAAAATCTTGCTACGCGCGTCTATGTGCATTCATGCAGAAAAACGCAGTCTATTTACTCAACTTTGGACCCTAATATTTTGGAAACCAGACACTTCCCAGGTATGCTTCCAAGGAGAAAAATGATCGTGATGATGAGGGGTTACGTAGTTTTCGGGAACGTTGACGACCAAAAATCAGCCTGTATAAACTAGCATCTATTTATGTCCACAACGCATTAACACAACTAAAAATCGAGAAATAAACTGACTTTAAAAAAAAAAATTAACCGACTTCAAACTTTAACTAAAAAGCGATAAATAACGTAACTAATTTATCTACTTAATACATATTAAATATCTCAAATTATTTAAATATTTACAACTTAATACCTAATACTTTAACAAAGTCATCTTTAACTATTTAAATATTTATAATTATCACATATTTTTTGGAGTCGGTGCCAGCCAAACAAATCAATATAATTAAGAAAACTGACCCACACTAAATAGTAAAACCAAGAATAGGAAATTGCATTACCGCTGCCTACTACACCGTATTGTATTTTGCCGTGTGTGTGGCTTTGCCAGCCGCGCGCGTCCATCAACACTACGTTACCTAGGCTGGCACCGACTCCAAAAAATAAGTGATAATTATAAATATTTAAATAGTTAAAGATGACTTTGTTAAAGTATTAGGTATTAAGTTGTAAATATTTAAATAATTTGAGATATTTAATATGTATTAAGTAGATAAATTAGTTACGTTATTTATCGCTTTTTAGTTAAAGTTTGAAGTCGGTTAAATTTTTTTTTTTAAAGTCAGTTTTAACGGATCCGTTGCTACTGGAGGTAATATTCACACAGCATTTACAGGACCGGTTTTAACAGATCTGACACTACTTTCATTTTGAATCAATAAAACGGATCAGTATTTCTATTGTGTGCCGAATTTTTACTTGATCTGGAATACTGTCATATGTGTGAACTGGCTCATATAACTACATAGGCTAATAACATATACATTTTATTTTAAACTTTTAAGGTATTTTTAACTGGATCCGGTATACTGTATTCTGTGTGAACTCGCTCACATACGCTAATAACATATACGTTTTAGCGGACCTGTGAAGCGGACGTTCTATGTCAACGCGCCCTAATCCCTACTTTTTACAAGTGCCATGTAATGCTTAAGGTAATGGCACCACGGGCTGATTTTCGCAACTCGACTTCTGCGCGCCTATTTTGCGTAATGGTCACGTCCCATTTTATGCCATGTAATGCTTAAGGTGATGGCACCACGGGCTGATTTTCGCAACTCGACTTCTGCGCGCCTATTTTGCGTAATGGTCACGTCCCATTTTATTCCATGTAATGCTTAAGGTAATGGTACCACGGGCTGATTTTCGCAACTCGACTTCTGCACGCCTATTTTGCGTAATGCTCACGTCTCATTTTAATAAGGGGTGAGCTAACCACCACTTTTTGGGAAGGCAAGGTAATCTTACGAAACTGAATTATTTTCAGTCTAATGGTAGAAGAACTGGCAGAATGTAAGAAGCTACTAAACGATAAATGCTATAAACTGCAGCAAGCGATAAAACAGCTACTGGATGAGAGATGCAGAACCAGAGATATGATGATATGCACATATAAAAACTTGTACAGCCTTCACGAAAGGTGGCTGGAAGATATCGCAATAGCTGAGTACAGTAGCCACAGCAGGTCCATAGGGAACCTGAATTTCACTGCAACCATGCCACACTCAACCAACATTTTGGACATGGCGTCTGTGAATTTGAAATTGTCTGAAAACATTAGCAGCACACTTGAGAAGCATGATGTAAGCCACTTAAATAACTTACCATCAATTACTGAAGGCGAAAGAAATGCTGAAAATGTAAGTAGTTCATTAGAAATATGCATCTTAGTCAACTGTATAGGTAATGGGAATGACAAACACATTATACAAACCCTCATTTTATTATTTGATGCTTTTTAAATATAATACCTAGTAGCTCAAATTATTAGTTACTAAGTAGTTTTTTTATTCTATCATTTTATAACCATTTAGCAAACAACTGATATATGTAGAACTAGTGGACGCCCGCGACTCCACAAACACAAAATACAGAAAACACAAAATGTCGAAATTATCCGGGATAAAAACATTTCCCTGGATAAAAAGTAGCCTATATGTTAAGTGTCACACTAGTGAGGACCTGTCACATTATATTTCTGAAAACTGCATCGAAATTGGTTCAGCCATTTCTGAGGTTAGCGTGCACAAACGCACAGACAAACCAACAAACAGATAAAAATTCCAAAAATCATTCTTTTGGGTACCATTGTGTTGACAAAAGTCTCCTATAATATTTTTTCTCATATATCTTCCATGTACAGACAGCGTTTCGTTACATTTTTATTATATGTATAGATAGTGGACGCCCGCGACTCCGTCCGCGTGGACTACAGAAAAAAAAACAAAATATCGAAATTATCCGGGATAAAAACATTTTCCCGGAATAAACAGTAGCCTATATGTTAAGTGGGACCTGCCACAATATATTCCTGAAAACTGCATCGAAATCGGTTCAGCCGTTTCGGAGATTAGCGTGCACAAACGCACAGACAAGCCGACAAACAGACAAAAATTCCAAAAATCATTGTTTTGGGTACTATTGCGTTGATAAAGGTATTCTATAATATTTTTTCTTATATATCTTCCATGTACAGACAGCGATCCATTACATTTTTATTGTATTTATAGATAGATATGTATAGATTAGAATCAGTGTTTTGAATTATAAGTCATACTCATTTTAGTTCTAGATCTTAAAATAATTTCATTTACTTTAGCTAGTTTATTCATAGTCACAATTCTTGTTCTTTTTAACCACCAGGTAATAGCAGTCCCTCTGGAAATGAGGAGGATGAGTGAGGAGCCAGTAAATGCGTTAGTTCACCACGCATACAACAGCAGCGGGAATACAACGCGACCGGTCGCTTCCTGCGTACACTGCAGTGGAAAAGTGCAACTGTTGTAAATATGTTTAATTTTTTTTTTGTGTATTTAGATAAAGTTCGGATGCGGCCTACGAAGAACTTCGTACAATGAACCCTTATCATCTCTGTCATTCTTTCTTACATAACTATTGGGATCAGACTCTTACAGTTGTGAGTTGTGACAGAGATAGGTTTTTATTTAAAGGGTACACACACATACAAATACAATAGCAACAATGAAACAAGACAATGACAAGAGGGTCTTGGTGATTTGTAGGCGATGGGCTGACCACCTGTCACTACTAACCGAACTTGTACATCTCAACTATACCCTCAAAACTGGTCAGAAGTGGCACCATGTGGTTCTATCGGCCCTTGGTGCTCTGCCTACCCCGTAAGAGATAAAGGCGTGATTATATGTATGTATGTAAACAAGACAAACAGGGTAGAAACATAGGACCTTAGGATAGTAAGAGGTCATTGTACGAAATGTTTCGTGATCCGCGTTCGTACTTAGGTTGTGTTTAGGGTTGTTTCAGTAAAGCTATAGTTTCCTAGCATAGTGCTGTCGTCATACATATAGTGGCCGTACGAACGCGAAATTCGGCTGTATTTACGATGCCCACATGTAGAATCAGGGGTGTGGTGGGGGCCCCCGGTCAAAGGAGAATACCAATTCCCAACATTATCTATCTACAGGGGCATCCGATGAATTTGCCACAGACCTCAAACGGTATATGTAGTTACTCGTAAGTAAGATTTTCCACGGCCGCTATATGCCGACAGCGCATTTTTAGGAAGCGTTAGGATTCATTCGGCTCCAAATAAATCCTAGAGATAAATGCAGAGGCAGAGGCGTCTCTCATGGATAAAGGAAAGCGAGTATTAATCGTGTTTAGTTACGGTCGAAATTAACTATCCACTAGTGTTATTTGTTAGGTTTTTGTTTTCACTTGTTTTCACAACTTAATTAATTAAAGTTTATTTGTTGTTAGGTATGTTTGAAGTTTTATGATTTTAGCTACTTGTTATTAGCAGCTAAACTCGTATCTAGCCTTGAGATTCTTTTAAGTAAACAATAAATGTGCATATTGTAATTTTACCTATAAAGGACTTTGTATTCGTGTTTTGCTTGCATAATTAATGAGCAATTTTAATATGACTACATATTGTAAATTAATATCTACGACTTACCTACATTAGTGCTCAATTTTATTCTTTTTATTAGGTATTGCCTTTTCTATCTTTGTCAACATCGGTATGCTTATTTTACCGTTAGGTAAATGTAAGGTTTTTTAAGATAGCGCATCCTATATGTCCCTCTCTCTTTTGTGTTCCTAATACTATGTCAATCGATCGACCTTTCGTTATATCAATTTAACAGGATCAAAACATGTTTACAAAAACAATATTAGATATTCCCTAAGTATTAAGATAATCCCCATTAATGTGAGTCTGTAATGTTTGTTTATCTTAATGATGTTATAATAATGCTCTAATGAAATACCTACAAAAGAAAGGAAAATATAAACTAATGAGCACTTGTTTTCTTAATATAACAAACTATATAATGTTTATATGAAAAACATTCCAACCTGATCTTTGTCGAACGCACAAATTAACAAATGAAAAGTATACTCATTTGCTTTTATTGCGACATAATATATTTTCATGGTATCATTTGACAAACGATTACATTTGCAGAAGCACTCTGCACTATGTCCGGCGTCTCCTAATAATTGATAGGTAGTTAGATAATGTGGTCGATTCCGGCAGTCACACACTTAAACTAAATTTACGTAAAAATATCTAAATTTAAAATGAGTAAATTTAAATTGGAGAAAAACCACGCCTAAGATATTCTACTTTAAAAAAGGAACATCATGGCATCATTTAAATCACGATAAAACCTATCATTTCTGCTTAAAACAATAAAATGGTTGTTTGAATTTTTAATCTTAGTCGCTAAAGCTATTCTGACCGCACACTTTATCCTAAACCTAAAAAGCAAACACTTGTAAATTTAATAATCTGTATTGCCAGTATATGCTGTCAAAAAAAGAAAAGAGTGAACGAAAGAGCAAAAAATGAATGATAAAAGGAAAATATATACTTTTTTTTTCATCCCAAAAGAAAGGCACAAAGATCTATGGGCCATGCGTCCATGTCCATGTCTTTAGTAAAAAAATATCAGATTATGAGTGATAGTGATGAACGGAAAATTTGTAGAAAACATTGAAAGCGGGTCTAATGTTTTTAAAACATCAAAATAAACAAAATAAAACTGGCACAGAAGGAGTTCTTGTAGGAGTGGATAATCACTGGATAATTTTGTCGTTTTTTTTACCATTCTGGTGCATCTCTAACAACGGTCATTATAATAACCTTACGTTTTAACAACATATCATGTTCGCTGAAGCGCTGACGACTCCAAAAAGACACCTTTAATTTTAAGTATAATTTAAACGCCAAGTTTTAGATGCCTCATAAAATTAAGTAATTTTACGCTTCTAATGTCAAAAACCTGACCACCAGAATAGCTTTTTACGCATAAACCTAAAGTGAATTGAAAAAAAAAGTCGAATCGTGAATTTAAATTAAATTTAATTGCCACCTGTCAGATAAGTGACTGCCAGAATAGCTTTTGACATGCTTAAACCTAAATTTTTAGGTTTAATTACGTTTAGGAATAAGTTGTGACTGCCGGAATCGACGGTAATGTGATCTATTCTGACTGTGACACTTAAACTTTAAAATGAGTTATGTCTGTCCCTCTCCTTTCTCAATGTAAATGACAAATATAGAAAGAGACAGGTATAACAATTTTTAAGTTTAGGTCTAAGTGTAACAGTCAGAATGGACCACAATGTAACAATATAATTCTCATGATATTTATCGCACTAATTAGGTACATTTTAATTCTGACTTACTCTTTACTCGCAAATTCACCAAAAAATTTTTATGGCTGTCCCTCTCCATTCCATGTATGTACCTACCTATCTACATGGCTGAGACGGAAAAGGACAGGTAAAATAAATTTTAAGTTAAGTATTTTAATTTAAGAATTTAAGGTTCATTGAACATAAATACACTAGATGCAGAAGATAAGTGTATAAATATCGTCTGCCTGGGTTTTTTAAAATTTCATACATGTTCATGTTAAAGATACCTACTTCACTATAACCAGTACATAAGTATGTTAAATACCTACCTAATGCTATAGGAATTCCTACACATCCAGTGTATTCATGATTGAATGATAGATTATAATATGGTGCTATATTTGTTAAGTACTATAATTTATTTTTATCTAAGAGATAGGTAAATTCTTACTCAGACCAAATAAGAATCTAAAATGGAACTTGCTTGGGTGATAGCAAAGGGCGGTCGGAATTTGCTATCCTTCAAAAAAAAAATCGTAGGTACATCTATTTAAAAAACTGCCACATTACAAAAATACGTGAATTACGAAATTAGCTTTTGTAGACAGGTGGCTGTATACTGCATTGTTTTGCCAGTTATGACCGCCACGTGCAAAGCAAAGTCTGGTAAGTATACTAATGTATGCCCATCACATAACTATATGTAGTTACAGCATTATTTATCTGGTTTCACTTTGCCGAAGTTTTGAGTTCTTATTTAGTCTGAGAATTTTTATATTGGAGGAAATATGAATAAATGAAACTACGCATTTGATTTAGCATTATTTACTTAATATTTTATTACAAAATAGTAAATTGGCATTATTATCACAATGGCAGATAATGCAAGGCCCTTCACTAAAAATATAACTAGGTATTCCTAAGAGAAAAAAACTTGATTTTGTTTATAAATATTCCTTCAGGGTATTCCCTAGTTTCATATAACCGCGTTGAAGGACCATATGCATATTATCATTTTTTATAACTTAAAATAATTAATTATGTTACTGTCCGTTTTAGGGTGCAGAGCATTGTACCTGTCCAGTATTTCGGTGCCAGTGTAGTTATAGGCGAGGTAGTCCTTTACAGGGATGTATTTAGCGCCTCCAAACCAATCCACCATGGCGATTTGGGCTATTTTCAGCTTAGCAACGAACCAGTCGTGGTCTGAAAAGATATTATTTTCCTGGTAATATTTATAATGTGTCATATACAGGATGTAACAAAAAGGGTATGTTGCGAGAAGCTACGTAAATAGCCCACTGTAAAGAACCTATCCACAAAATTTGAGACTCGAAATCACATGTTTATTTTTCCAGATAGTATGGAGAATTTTTAAATATCTCAGGAATTTTCATACAATCTTGAAAAATAAACATGTGATCTCGAGTCTCAAATTTTGTAGATAGGTTCTCTATAGTGGGCTATGTAAATAGGGAATGCATTTTTTAGCGAGATTGACCTCGGACGAAAAAAGGGGCGAGATCTCGCGAGTTTTACGAGATTGTACTCGAGCATAAAAATCTTTCTTTTGATTGGTATATTTTGTTAATTAATATGTAATATCTAATGGATCTACTGAGTAGATAGGTACAGTTTTCAAACTTCATTACAGTCAATTTCAATAACTGATCTCTAAAGATTTTTTGCATATTTCGGATTAAATGTTCCATTGTTTGCATACATAATTTCAAATTAAGAATTGAAAAAAAGTTCTTAGTGATCTATCGTTGAAATTATTGGCCGTTAGATAACAAGTATATTTTTTTTACTTCTCGTTGTTTTGTTTGTTATAAAAGATTTTTGTTTCATATTGGAAAAGAAGACTGGTTATTTCTTTCATTTGTTATTTTACGAGTATACATACGCACCTACGTCAAAGTTTACTACTTAGAAGGTTATTAAAAAATATAGACAGATACTTCAAGCAATGTTTGAAGTATTGAAAAAATTACATTACTCGTATAATTATACATTCTATATTGCATCTCTTCATATGTCTTTTCTGAACATCTTTGTATCTGAAGAGTTTCCCGTCGCGATTCCGCTTGCCCTCCTCAAGTTCAGAAAAAAAATATGCGCTTAGCCAATCTCTCCTCCGCCATACGAGACACATAACCGCACCACCGAAGCTGCCGACGCATTAAGTAGGCCTCAATGCCACTTACATTGGCTCTTCGCAATACTTCGAAATTTCGCACTCGGTCGGACCATCTGATTCTCATGATGGATCGGAGGCACTTGAGGTGGAATCGATCCAGAGTGCGTATGTGGCGACGGTACATGCACCACGCCTCAGAGGAATATACGAGATTTGGCAGCACAACAGCCAGTGTACACTGTTATTTAAGCAACATATAATTACACTCCTTCTTCCTGCCCTGTTCCCAATCATTTGGGGTCGGTGCAATATGTAGGTACCTTTCTTTCATTCATCCCTATTATCCGTCATCTCGTTATTCTCATGTCTACCTCTTCCTCTATAACCATCTTACTTCAGACACCGCTTAACATATAATTTCACGACTTAACACAACTATCTTCATCTTCATAAGCCTGTTGCAGTCCACTATCTGTTTTTCGGCGGCTCCATCATCAGACCCTCGTTTCTTTTATATTATGTGTAGCTGACCAAAATTCTCTATATAAATCTAAAAACGGACTACTCGTGCCTATTATATTTGAGGATATCCTTAGATTCCATCATCAGATGTTATGTTTTATATGTAGGTGATCAAAACGCTCAGTAAAAGTATAAAAACAGACTCTATGTGCCTACAATATTTGTGGATTGCCCTCGATTTCTCCAAGATCCTATCATCAGATCCTGATGTGGTGAATATGCGACCAACTTGGAAGCATACCATGACAAAGTATTAAAAATTTTTCAATCGGTAACACACATAAAAAAAAACATACAGACGAATTGATAACCTCTCTTTTTTGAAGTCGGTTAAAAAGCACACAAAAACTGCTAATCTCGCGAGATCTCGAAATTGGCGAGATCTCGCAGTATTGGTATTTATAAACTCGCGGAATCTCGCTTGAGCCCCAATCTCGCGAGATTTGCATTCCCTACTTGTCACTGATCATTTGACATCTGCCCTCGCTATGCGCAGGATGTGCAGGATCATTAAATAGAAATGATGCTGCACGCACAGCTGTGTCTATTATGTATGTATGTAAAAAAATATGGTGTGAAATTCGAGAATCTTGATGATCTGAATTACCCAATAGTAACGCCTGATACAATACGTACCTACTTATGAATCCAATTTAGAAAAAAAATTGGTTAGACACGCACGACATGTAATTTCAAAAAATCTGTAATATTGATGACTGGTGATTATATTATAAATTGCAAATACTATGTTATGTTATGTATAGGTGTTACTACAATATCTTTTCATTGAATTAACCATAGTCTGACTATACCTATAGGATAGGGTAATGTAGCAAACATTAGGGTACTATACATACCAGCAGGAAAATTGGCCATGTCCGGGTGACGCTCGAATAGCGCGCTTTTCGCAAATTGGTACTCTGGGGTACCCTCTTTGACCTGGGAACATAAAGCGTTGACTGTGAGTAGAGATTAGACAATACGGGCTTGTTCACAGCTGTATAACAGCTTGTTGTGTGGATTACTGTAATTTGAGTTAGATAATATTATCTAATTGAAGTTTATTGATGAGCGATAACACAATATTATAGCTATTCGAATTATATTAAGAGTATTACTAGGTTCAATTCAACAATACCCGGTAACCTGCAGCCGAAGCAACGCAATCGCGAATTTGATACACTCGCGATTTTCGCGATCGCATTGCTTCGACTTTCTACAAGTTACGTAGGTGGTTAGTTTAAGCATAAACAATAATGTTTGGTTTAAGGTTTAAGTTACCTTCTTCATTTTTCCAGATAACATAAGTCTTGTACATCGCGGGTCTTCGGGGTCCATTTTCTGGTTTTCACAATACCTGGTCTCCTCGAGCGATACCAGTACAGTTGAGCGACTATTTTTCTGAAATAAATATACTTATGTTAGGATGTAACCAATGCTACTTGGAAAGGTCAGAGAGTAAGTAAATATGTACACAAATTGGATGGAACCTAGGTTCTTCCTAACCCTACTTTTCTACCACCAACATTTAAGAAATACCTAAAATATGGATCGAGTGGCTTACCCTTAATTAAAAGGTCAAACATTGATCCCAATTAAAAATACACATTGTCTTGTAATGTCTTTGTCGCCTTCAGAGGCTTACATTTTATACTAAGTATTTCTTTTTACTTTCCTTTTCATCGGATACAGGGTATTTTGCTACCACATATGGATTTTTATAAAGAAAAATTGTCACTTAACTCGTGCCTCGATAAGCACGTAAAAGCGTTGATCCTCTCTCCGGTCGGTCGGCTTTCCGTTCCATCGTACATCAATATAAAACATGGAGCTTACCACCAAATCTTTAGCTGTGAAATCCAACGGCGACATGTAGAAATATGGCACCCCAGTCGAGTTGGCGAGAGAGCCATCCACGATGGACTTTACGTTGGTGAAGGGGAACCCTTGTATCGACGGGATGACCGATATTGTGGCTATTGAAGCCCAATCTGGAAACAGATTTCGTAATTTAAACAATATCTAAGGTGCTGTACCTAATTTGTCAAATTACAACATTTAAAAAATTAAAACAATAATTAAACCAAGTCGAGCAAAAAATAGGTATGTTTTTCATTAAACCTATTATCAAGAAGTTCTCTTGTTAGATACAACCAGTCTCTAAATTACTATAGTACTATAGGTAACTACGAGTACCTAGTATCTAGGTACTTTTTAAGAAGGTACCTACTAAAAATATTAAATATAGGCTAACTCTAGAAAAAGGTGCTTATCTTCTTAAGAATAAATAAACATAACCACGGAATTTAACAACCTACGCAAGTAGGTAAACAATTTCAAGTTTATGTAGGTAGGTACTAGATACCAATTAAATTAAGTATGTAAGTATATCTAAAAATAACTTGTTATGCACCGAAAGTTTTTTCAGGGTAACATTTCGCGACCCGAACTTCGAACTGGAAAATATTGCTTTATTAATGAAGATACTATACGTACCTACCTAGGTATGATATTGCTGGATTTAAAGTCCTAGTCTTCCCTACCTACCTTGGACGTTAGAAACACCCTATTGTGGAAGTATTGGGCAATTTTCAGTATTACAAGTCAGAAATATATTATTCTAAGATCGTTCGAAGATTTCTACACATAGCTTAATAATTAAAAACTTACCGCAGTTGTGAAGAACATATCTGGCCATTGGGATCAGCTTAGTATGATCTGGAGGAGGCCCATCAGTCACATGTTTGTACTTCGGTCTAACACTCCTAATTTCATTAGACGATGAATATTTCTCCCATTCTCCATACGGTCTATACTTGCATTCAGCGTAATAGGCGCAAAAGATTAGCGCTAACACAAAGATCTTCATTTCGGATGCAAACACTTTTGTAGAACAACAACTTGTTTGAAATCACAAATGACTATGTAACCTTCCTTGGTAATTTTATTGGCAAAATATTATGTTTAGCTTACGTAGTTAAAGTGTTTTGGCAACAGTGTAGTTCGTAACTATATGTTCGTATTTATTTATGTACGCAGACAGTATGTTCGTCCCACGCGTGCGTCTGTATGGACGGTAGGCCGGTCAATGGCAAGATTAGTCAGTAAAGTAGTTTAGTGGCATGATGCTCCCTATATTACGGATTGTTCTTATGTAATTATCATAGTAGGTATTAAGTGTGCACCTAATGTATGTTACCTACTGAGAACTATTGCAAATATGTGTAGGTTTTTACTTGTGCCTGTACCTAAAGTTGTGTTAGGCAACCCAATTTTTTATAAGTATTATCTTTGTTGTATGTTATCAAGATATAATACAGAATGAACGCTCAAAATTGATTTTAAAAAATTGTATGCTGGTAAAATCTCTTACGGGCTAAATGCTATTACAGATACATATCGAGATAAAGCCGCAGATTAGTACTTGATTACCTACAAATACAAACTTTTGTATGAAAATAATCCAAGGTTTAGAGATTAAAACTGAGATCTTGTTCTTACGGAATTTTATGCCCCATTAAATCCTGTCTAAAAAGTTCCTATGTAGGTACCTCAATAACTACTCTATAAGCCTACTAAAGTCCGTTTTATAGAAATCCCATGCCTGATTGCGGAACAAATATTTTAATACTTATTTTTTAAACTGCATAAGTTTCACAGATACTACACAAAGCAATTAGCGCCATCGCTCAAAGGAACTATTTGGCGCTGTTACCTACCTATCTACCTACTATTAATATCCATCACGTAGTCGGAGCCGCGCGGCCGAACTACTCGTATAATGGACACGGCTAATATCACCTTAATTTTCGTTAGATACAAAAGTAAAACAAATATTTAGTAGCGATAACACATCACGTAGACCGATAAATCATAGCATTACCTATTTAACCCATAATTTTTAAGATAACAAAGTCACGTCCAAATTATTATATTCGTTAATCTTCACTTGTACATAATTAAAGTTACCAAAAATATTTTATCGGGCACATTATTACGCAAGTAATGATAAAATGTTTTATAATATCTTGGTACAGATTTGTGGTCGCGTGCGAATTATTATGTAATATTTGTGTCATTGGAGATCTTTGGTACAATACCTAACTACCTACATAGTTTTGCATACGTATTCTCTTTTACATTAGGTACATCTATAAACAACCACATATCTTCGCACGCGAAAAGGACTTGACAGTAACCTACGTTACTGAGCAGAATCGGCAATTAATTTGTACACTGATCTTTTTTACATCTGTATATACTAAACGTGGCTGCATGATTTCCTTTGTGATTCTGGAGTTTTGTTTGTGACTACCATATTTTTGGAACCCTGCCGTCTGTCTGTACTACATGAATCCATATATCTATGTATACAGGATGTGTTTTCGTTGTACATACTCTAAGGGTAGATACACGGACTGCAATTCAACTGCAAGTCTACTGCAAAATTCCAGTTTGAATGCAGTTGACACGATCGTAATGAAACTGCAAGCCAACTAACTGCACGTAACGTGCCGTGTAAGGCCGGCCATAGACGGACTGCTTGGAGCGGTCGGCGCCAACAGGTTCAAGCGGTCGCTGTTGGGAGATATGCAGTTTCAATACAAAATTAACATTCTCAATACACGGACCACTCAAGCTGTTCGTTTACAGTCGCAGCTAAAAATGCAGTCGGCGTCCCGTCGAATTTTGCTGTACTGCCGGCTGCAAATAGCTGCTCGACCCGCCGTTCACGAACAGCTTGAAGCGTTCCGACTGCTCGCCGCTTCCATTTGTACGCGCCCCGCAATCCACGTTCTACGACGTTTCATACGCCTTCGCTTGCGTAATAATAGCACAAGAAGTAATGTCTACTCGTCCGAATCCATGTTGCAACTGAGAGCAGCAGAGCAGTCCGTGTTACGGTCGGACACGATTTCACAACAACTGCACAAGGACTGCTTGAAGCATTCCGTCTGCAGTCGTCTCCAACCGCAACACGACTGCTCTCATGCCGTTGGTCTCAACTGCTCTAAGCAGTCCGTTTATGGCCGGCCTATGCAAACCAACTGCAATCAAACTGCACGTTGATGTGCAGTGGGCTTGCAGTTTCTTTGTAGTCGCGCCAACTGCATCGGAACTGCAATTTTGCAGGTGAATTGCAGTCCGTGTGTCTTTACTCTAAAGGTACCTACATAAATAAAGTAAGTTTATGCCAAAAAAGCGGGTGGGGCTGTGTCGGGGCACACGGCCGTTGGTTTTAACGTGAAACGTCTATGTTAGCGAATCGCTTTTAAAGTAAAAGATTGAAATGAAAACAAGATGAACGCTGTTTTAAGTATTTTAATAAAAAAACTTGACAAACACACGAAAGAATCACCACGCTATAAAGTCGGAGTCACGAGTTACACTGAATAGAAACAAGCGTGAGCGCCGGTTTCGCACAGTTATCGCAGTATCCCTCCCCCACCGCCCCGCTTGACCCCGACACGAACTCAATGTCATAACAGCGAGCTGACTATATAAGTGAAATATTTACACCACATTTTTGTTTCTAAGACTAATAGTTTTTTAATTATTAAGGTACGATGATATAGACCTTTTCGTTACGGTCCAGTTTTTAAACCTGGTACCCGTATGTTTCGGCGCGATTTTAAAGACATTTCACGTCAAAAAATTAGCTGGGAAATTATTTTAATGTTTTTGACATGGTTGCGCGAATATATGGTGTCCAAATGTTTGTTACACGCGTCTACGTGCATTTACGTAAAAAAACACAAAGTAATAACTCTATTTTGAACCTTAATATCTTGGAAACCAGGTAGGCTTCCATGGAGTAAAATCTTCGTGTTGATGAGGAGAATCCGTAGTGTCCGGAAACGTTGACGACCAAAAACCACCCTATATGTATGTTTCAATAATTAACACATTAATATCTAAGGCTTCACTGTTCGTTAAGTTAGCCAGTAACCCTAACCAGTTCATAAAAAATATATAAGTAATTTTTAAACATTTATTAACTTATAGCTAATCGACTTTACACCATCAATACATTATGAATAATAAATGTATAAGTAAAGATTCCTATACTTCTTTCTCGATACCAGCCGAGTTTTACTCAACATCCGTGGGGAAAGCACGCACGAACCTTTCAATAGTCCATAACGCTATCGTCACACTGTCTTCTTCTTCTTGTATAATATAAAAAATGAATCGCAGAATTGTTGCCAAGCGCAAATCACGAGAACAGCTGAACCGATTTCGCTAATTATTTTTTTAGAATATTCCTTGAAGTGCAAAAATGGTTCTTGCGGAGAGATTATTTTTAATTGCCTGAAAAAGTTTAAAAACACTTCTATAGCGCCCGCCCATGACTGTTCACGCGGAAGGGCATTTGCACGCGTGCAAAGCCGGGGCGGATCCCTAGTATCTTATAGATTTTGCTTGAGAATCGATAGCGTTACGGCGCGTTAAAAGTTCATGCTTACTCTACATTTCTGTTAAGACGAAAAGACAGTTTCAATCAACGGTCTAAGCTGGCGTATCAGAAAGAAATATAATTATACTTTCAGAATAATAATTATTCCATTTGACAATATAATAATCTGAAGGTATACAGTATGCATAGAGGTTAGGACACTTTGGCATAGGGCGCAAACTTGCAATAAAATACCTCGTATATGTATAAAAAGAAGTGTATTTAGATTGTTATTCTGTGTTGTACATAATAAAGAATTTATTGTAAATTCATCAAGTGCTGATGCGGCGATTACTAGAAACCATTGTATAGATCTTCCGTATGTACATATCGTAAGCCTCGACTAAGGAATTCGGGCATTTTTTCAGTATCGATGTAACAAGCCAAGTATGTCCTGATTCATACAGTTTTCTTACCGCGCCTAAAGCTGTCTGTACATCGGAGCGGAGAAACGGATACATTTCAACCAATATATTGTACAATATATCGGCTAAGCCAGTCATGTAATCCGATTGGTGAATATTTCTCCGTTCCTTCGCTCCGTGGGACAGGCAGCCTAAGTCATATCAACCCGTATGCTATCGGTCTTAAATTTCAATACTAGAGTTTATAAAGAATCTAGGATTTTTTTAATTTAAATTTTAATTTTTTTATGAAAACATTTGAAGATTTATTCTGAAATATGCAAAAAATCTCGAGATCGGCTATTGAAATTGGCTGTTAATAGAGGTATTTTACTGCAAAATAAGAACGTCATTGCCGGGGTCCATGTAAACAAGTCATCAAAACCTAGCGTTGCTGTGTGCTCTTAGCGATCTGCTCCTTAAGCATCAGTATACTGGCGCGTTGCTCCGGTGGCAACAATGCTATCTGCTCATCCGACAGTTGCAGCACTTGCATTATTAACGCCGCCTGTGATGAGAGAAAGATTGTTAATTCATGGAAAACCTGGAAATGCTGTTGATTTAGAAACAAAAGCAAGACAGCTCATTTCTAAAGTGCTTATGAGGAGATTCACTAGAATACATCAGCTGCATCTCCTTCCGTGCATGTCATAAGAGTCGACTAAGGAATTCGGAGGTATTAGGGGCGTTGGCGTCGGCGATGAGCAACTTGTGACTGATCTTTAATATCACACCCCGCTGTGCTGAACATGGCTGTAGGTTCTCCATCGGGAACCTATAGTTCTGGCTACCCCGCATTCGGAAACACATCCGTGTGCATTGCATATGCATGGACTTATATACTTAATGAAATCTAGCATTAATTTATGCATTTGGTGCAAGTGACGCAAATAGATTATTGATTGAGATCTAACTATCCTGCTCTTCGAGTTATCCTATTAAACCAGAATTGAGCAGAACATATCCATTTTTTGGATACAAGAAACGAAATGGGCACTTATAACATAAGCCAGTGCATCTTGTATTTATGGGTCATGCGAAAACTTACCTTCTCTTGATCAGAAGCACCGGATGGAATACCCTGAATGTTCCTAGCCTGGGCCATGCTCGGCATACCGGGAGGCATTTGTTCTGCAAACAAAATTATCTATTGTTTTACTTTCGTTAAACTGTAAGGTCAATTACATAGCACATTTGCAGATAATACTATATACATGGAGTATGCCATTTAAAGATAAGAAAGGAATATAAAATATTAAGTTTCATATTCGTTAATTTATAGTAGTTAAGGTAAGGACTCTCTCCACCGACCAAAAGTTTAAGATCATAAAATTAGTCTCTGACCAATATGACTTTCCCAACTATGTAGAATCATATTATAAGTTGGTCAACTTATATGTTTTCAACGCACTAAAATTGCTAACGATTTCGTTGGAAACGCACTTTCACACCTTTCCTACGTTGATCTACTTTGGAAAGTGATATTGGTCAGACTGTAATATGATAACTATGGTCTAAAATCTGCGAGCGCAAATGCTATATTGCTATATAGAACGACAAGATGAAGAGGCATGTATCGATATTGCAAAATAACAAAATAAATACAAAAGCTTTTGATGTAAAGATGCCGCCCCACCCGGGCATTCGATATTGACTTGAAATTGACTAAATTAATAATTTAAATATGTAAGTATAAAGATAGTGGATAATAGGTATTTAGGTACCGAATAGGTCATCGTCATTATCATTTCAGCCCTAAGTACACTACTGAACATAAACCTCCCACGGATAGGTGGATACCCAATTATCTTAAATCTTACTAATATTATAGTCTTACCTACTAATATTATAAACGCGAAAGTTTGTAAGTATAGAAGGATAGATGGATGTTTGTTACTCTTTCACGTAAAAACGGCTGGAGCGATTTTAATAAAACTTTCATAAAACTGGTATGGAGTTAGCTGACACTCTGGATTAACACATAGGCTACTTTTTATCCCGGGAAAATATTTTTATCCCGGATCATTTAGACATTTAGTTTTTTTCGCAGTCCACTAGTGAACTATAAATCATTATGGACCACTACACTAAACAATTAAAATGATAAAACTTAATGCACACCTGTTTATGACCTTCGCTTTGTATAATATTCACCAAATTTCACCTACTGACCTCCAAATTTTGATATGCGAGTATTACATCAGAATATTATGGGCACGATACAAGTATGTACTCGTACATAGATAATATAGAATTTAAACTAGATATTATCCCGCCACTTTTAGGTTTGGAAAATACCTAGTAGGTTAAATTCCATCGGTCAATATTGTGGAAGTTCCTCCTCTGTATATTTCAGTAGAATACATCAGCTGCATCTCCTTCCGTCCATATCGTAAGAGTCGACTAAGAGACTCGGGCATTCTCTCAGGGATAAACTATAGGTACTATAAACCTTACATAATTCGAGAGACTAATTTGACAAGTAAGTGACAGATGAAGGGTTACCTGAATTAAAATAAATTAAATAGTGACGTTATAGTCGATATCGATAATTGGCGATATGATTATAATCAAATAAGACTTGACTGTATAAATTGTTTAAATTGACAAAATTTCATATTATAATTCATTTTAACTCCAATTAAAAATAAGTGCTCATATTGGAACCCAAATACTGCTGTACGAATTGCAAAAACGATCCGTAAAAGTGATGCTAATAAATAAAAATTACGAACGCCAAAAATACAAACAATCATTTTTCTTGAATTGTATTGTAAATTAATTTACAAATTTGATTGTTTTAATTAAAAAAATATATATATCTGTAAAATACCAATCTGTATTTTTAAAATATCGATACGAACAGCATTAGCCCGACCATGGCAACACTTGTGCAACGAATGAACTGTCGGATTCGGCGGGAAAAGCTGGAAGAGTGCGGGTGTAATTTTCTTGTAAAAATCAATATTAATTTGTAAATGGCTTGCATGTGTCCGTAAAGTGATGTTTTCTGGTAGATAAGTTATATTTCGTTTGCTTGTGATGTGAATCTAGTGCGTATGCATGGTTTTATACGCAGGTAAGCCAAGTAAAACTTTAGTCTGAATACCATCTCTTCATAGGCTCATGTAAGTTGTTTCTGCAATTAATTTTGATTTCGACTAATTTTACATCCATTCTTGAGGATTTCCCCGACGTTTCCATTCATCATCATCATTATCATCCATCATAAATTCAGAAATCATTTACTAAAGACAATGGCTGTATGGGCTTAGTTCCCCTTGCCTTTCCTTCGGGATAAACTATATTTAAAAAAAAAAAAAGAATGAACTGTCGATTCGGCGGGAAAAGCTGGAAGGGTGCAGGTGTAATTTTCTTGTGAAAATCAAAATTTATTTGTAAATGGCTTGCATGTGTCCGTAAGGTGATGTTTTCTGGTAGATAAGTTATATTTTGATTACTTGTGATGTGAATCTAGTGCGTGTGCATGGTTTTATACGCAGGTAAGCCGAGTAAAACTTTAGCCGGATTACGATCTCTTCATGGGCGCATGTAAGTTGTTTCTGCAATAATTTTTCATTTTGACTAACTTTACACTTGTTCTTGAGGATTTTCCCGACGTTTCCATTCATCATCACTGTCATTCATCACAAATTCAGAATACATTTTACTAAACAATGATTAGGCTGTATGGGCTTAGTTCCCCTTGCCTTTCCTTCGGGATAAACTAAAAAAAAAAAAAAATGAACTGTCAAGGGCGGGAAAAGCTGGAAGGGTGCAGGTGTAATTTTCTTGTGAAAATCAAAAATTGTTTGTAAATGGCTTGCATGTGTCCGTAAAGTGATGTTTTCTGGTAGATTAGTTATATTTTGATTACTTGTGATGTGAATCTAGTGCGTGTGCATGGTTTTATACACAGGTAAGCCGAGTAAAACTTTAGCCGGATTACGATCTCTTCATGGGCGCATGTAAGTTGTTTCTGCAATAATTTTTTATTTTGACTAACTATGACTATTTTACACTTGTTCTTGAGGATTTTCCCGACGTTTCCATTCATCATCATCATTATCATCCATCATAAACTCAGAAATCATTTACTTAAAGACAATGGCTGTATGGACTTAGTTCCCCTTGCCTTTCCTTCGGGATAAACTAAACAAAAAAAACAAAATGAACTGTCAAACTAGTCTTTCGAATTATGGTTTCAAGTATAGCACCTTGTCACTGATCATCAACACCTGTGCCCGAAATGCTAAACGATACTGTTGGATCTCTCTTATGATCCTGCAGTTTCGGCTACCCCATTTCGGGATCACAGCCGTGTCTACTCTACATACATATACAGGTTGATTTTTGGTCGTCAACGTTCCCGAAAACTACGGAATCTCCTCATCATCACGATCATTTTTCTCCATGGAAGCATACCTGGGAAGTGTCTGGTTTCCAAAATATTAGGGTCCAAAGTTGAGTAAATAGACTGCGTTTTTCTGCATAAATGCACATAGACTGCGTTTTTCTGCATAAATGCACATAGACGCGCGTAGCAGGATTTTTTCACGAAAAATAATTAATATCTGTCTATAAAAAAACTAACATAAACACTAGACACTATAAATTTCGCACGATCAAGGAATTTTTTTTTTATTTTTTTTTTCCCAGCATTTTTTTTGGCATAAACTTACTTTATTTCATGTATAGAATACGTACCCTTTGTTAAAGGTGGCCACAAAAAAACATCCTGTATGTATTCAAATATCCGAGCAAAAAAGGAAGGCGAATAAGAAATAAAGTTTCGCCAAGTGACTCACGTTGCGGCGGCATTTTGGGCTGGTTCCGTGGATCGTTGTTGCGCACGCGCGGGTCCACGTTGAACGGTGGCGCGCCGGCCAGGCGCGGGTCTCTTTGGAAGGAACTGTAAATACATAATGATATTGAATAAGGGAAAGGATTCTGTGTAACGGACGCATATGACACAGGGTATTATAGCTTTTTATTGTAGGAACATGCTTAATGTTTTCAGTTGTCGAACTCAACAAGGGATTTTCTGACAAGTTAAAATAACTGTCAATAATAGACGGCGTGAGCGCATCACCCTCCCTAGCTGCTCCCCCTGTACATGATCAATGACAAAACAGAATTTCGAGATGGAGATTCGTTCACGCCATCTATCCAGGCGATTTGTACAATTTTTTTTACTTTAATAGTTGTCAGAATATCCCTCATTTCGTTTACGTTTCACAGCCAACCAATGTCAGTACAGTGATGTAACGGGAAGCATATCAAGTTAGACTCTGATTGGACGTTTTAGTTTAAAAAATGAATTTTTTTATTTATATGTAACTTAATTTTTAAAGCTTTTAACTAAACAAATAAAATACTTGTGCAGTTTTGATTTCGTCAGGATTTTCAAAGTTTTTAAACGCAAAACATTTAAAACGAGCATTGCTAATAATAAATTATAATTCAACACAAGCACATGCGCGCATGAGTAATGTGTGAGTAACTAAAATTAAATAACACTCAGTCTAAAAAAAACCATAACTTCTAAGTAATAAGAAAAATAGGAATAAACATCACAACACAGATAATAAATTTAATTAACATGGTAGGATGGGAAAAAACATTTTTAATAAATGTAAAAGAACATCGCACTTACATGTCGACTAGAGTGTCCGTGGGTGGTTGAGCAGTGCTTGAAAATTACAATTTTCATTAATTTTACTTTATCGTGCCTACATTATATAGATTTATTACCTAGTACATACATAATATAGGATTTCAACATGCTAATAATATTGTAATTCCTATGCCTGATTTCGGCACTAACACTTTTTGTGCAGTGACACAAAAATTCCGCCCCTGATTACCTAATTTGCAATAGCAAAGTCGAAAGAAAGCGATAGCGAAAATTGTACAATATTCGCCTTGAAATGTCAAAGTTCCTTTAAAATTCATCTTACGTAATACGAATTTGACAAACAATCAGCGATTTTTGTATAATTTTCGCTATCCCTTAGCTTTTGCTAGTTAGGTAATAAGGGGGCCGGTCATACACATAGTAACTAGCGCCATCATCCAAAGGAACTATACGGTGAAACGCACTCTACCCGATAAATACATGTATGTAATTGGCACTAACCACTGGCATCCCACCATAGTCTACCCATTACCCATGCATATTCTTTGTCTTCGATGTCCATCCTTCCATCTGCTGCGGTGTGTGTGTACTCACGGCTCGAGCAGGCGCGGTGTGTGTGTGTGTGTACTCACGGCTCGGGCAGGCGCGGTGTGTGTGTACTCACGGCTCGGGCAGGCGCGGTGTGTGTGTGTGTGTGTGTGTACTCACGGCGCGGGCAGGCGCGGTGTGTGTGTATGTGTACTCACGGGGCGCGGGCAGGTGCGGTGTGTGTGTGTGTACTCACGGCGCGGGCAGGCGCGGTGTATGTGTCCTCAGGGGGCGCAGGCAGGCACGGTGTGTGTGTGTACTCACGGCGCGGGCAGGCGCGGTGTGTGTGTGTACTCACGGCTCGGGCGCGGGCGGCGGCACGGGGTGCGGCGCGGGCAGGCTGCGCATGTCCTGGTCGAGGAGCGGCGCGGTGCGTGAACTGCGCAGGTCTACGTCGCCCATCGTACGCGCTGACGGAATATCCAGTTACGTTAGTCGTAGACGTGGGGCGATGACGGAAATAGGCATGACTATATTATGATTTTCAATGTTACACATGCATAGCCCATGTCACGCCCATGTCCCATAGAGGTAGCCAGAGACTACATATCACCCGTGAAAGAGGTATTTTCGGAAAGTACTAAACCTCTTTGGCATTGTCCACATTCATTAAGTTATTTTATCCTGGCTAGAATTAATGATTGGAGGCTGCTCAGTTAAGCCTTGTTCGGACTAGGCTAGTATTTTAGTCCAGCAGCGAGTAATTTAGTTGCTAAACTACTCGCTACTGCCCAGAAATCGTTCGCATTACGGTCGAGTACAGTATACAAGTGTGTTGATTTGCAAGATGAACAGGCTGAACGTAATAAAGTGAATAAATTGTTTAAGCTAATCGTAACGTATTTTAGAAGAGGTGGATGAGGAAATTTGTGTGATTAATAAAACGTAGCTATGGGTACGAAAATGGATCTATAGAACAGATAAACTAGGAGCTACTAACTCTTCTGAAAGAATTAGCATAAAAATAACCCAAATAATACTTCGATAGTTTGAGTTTGTCCGAAAGTTGTGAGTTTTTGCGGAAATTAATAAACGCGTCTAAATCGACATTTCTCATTTATTTAGCCAGTGAACCAGTAAACACGGACGCGTGGTGGGAGGCGCTACTCGCCCGATAAAAATAGAGTAAAATGGATCGACTCGACTTAATCATTCACTAAACAACTTGACAAATTTTTTGTGGTTCGCAATCATTTAGCTACTAAATTACTCGCTACTCTACTTGTTACTAGCCTAGTCCGAACTAGGCTTGTGGACGTGCCTCTGCCAAGGGAAGCGGCAGCGGGGGGCGAGCGTCCGGGCACCCGAGCTATATAAGTAAAAAGCAGCCACGGTTATTTGCAGTGCCCACTCTGTATGCTCGCGTATTTAGGTAGTTTCATTTAGTTAAATTACAACACCCGAGCGTGACGTCAAATAGTGTAGCCGTTTGTTTTATTGTTTGGAGTGTTCATTCATAAGCAAGTGTCAAATAGTGATTTTAAAATTGTTATATCTCATAAAGTTCTAACACTAGCGAAGTTATTCTTTGGAACTGTTTTAACGCTTGTGAAGTTAGTTTACGATTGTTTCTATTCGAGAGCTTGACCCTTGTTGTAGAAACTGTAATGTAATAGTTATATTTAACGTTATTCAAAAGTAACATGTTTCTTACGTGTGTAATTCGGAGGAGGCACAGGATTACCCAGCAGCGGCGGTATTTGACCTGGAAAGGCAACAAAATATTATTATAAGTAACTAGATATTTCAAATGAGATAGTAAGTTTTAGGTAGTCTAGATCCTGAAAAGGACAAAGAAAATTTCGACATTTTGTAAGGTGCAGACAAAGCTAAGGTACGCAAAGTTAAGTGTTTCTCCTAACACGAAACTTGCCAGCTCACAAGGCATAAAGCGTAGTTTTTCAGACAAATTTGCAAAGTACCTGATTGCGGAGGGTTGTTGGGAATGTACGGCATGGGAGGCTGCGGCTTGTCTCCGGGCTGCATCACCGGCGGCACCGGATTGGTCGGGTGAAGCATGCTCTGTTGAATAATGGTTACTAGACAGCTTTAGCAATGAACACGCTTAAATCTGTTGAATTATGGTCAACGGACACTTGAAGACGCAGACCTAACGTAGCGTTATCGCGAAAAGCGGCATTGGTTTACAGCTTTTGACGGTGTAGCACCGCAACTTGGGTATGTTATGTGTCGGCCTTAAGCTGAGCTTTGTATTTCGTACTAGCGCCGCGCATCTTCCATGGGAGCTATACGGTGAAACGCACTCTAGTACATAGTATTTAATATTAATCACGGATCCCACAGTCAAACGGCGCAAGCAGTTTTGTGGGACGTTGTACCTAATTTTAAGTCCTAGAATATTTAAAGAATAATAAATAAATAAATTAGGCAGACTCACACCTACACTATATGTGTAGTGTATATACACTTGCACACATGATGAATTCAGAGTAGTTACATAAAATCATGCCTATTTCCCTATCTGTTTATAAAAATAAAAATGGTGTAAATCAAAATAACTTTACTCTGAGGTGTAGGGATATTCTGCTTGAGTTTTAAGTTGGAGTATGCTCAGGCTAGGACATTTGAGTCAGAGCTTAAATATTTGTAGATGCCAAGCCTAAGAGGTAGTATGCAGGAAAAATGTGAAATTTTATTGTTTGTTAATAAATTGTTCTGAAATGGCTTATAAAACTAAAAGATATAATTACCACAGCAGTTTGTGGATCAACAATCCGCATGATGACCTGAGCTTGCAATAAAGCATAAGCTAGCTGTGGATTTTGCAGCAGCATATTCCTTGCTTCTGCAGGATTGTTCTGAAAAAAAACCACAATAATTCAAATACAAATCTATAAGACTTCGGGAATTTTTTACATATTTTTAAAACTATACAGCAAGAGCTAATTATAGTGGCAACACATGTTTTTTTTAGGGAGCGGGTGTAATTTTCTTGTGAAAATCAACATTTATTTGTAAATGGCCTGCATGTGCCGTAAAGTGATGTTTTCTGATAGATTAGTTATATTTTGTTTACTTGTAATGTGAATCTAGTGTGTGTGCATGTTTTATATGCAGGTGAGCTGAGTAAAAGTTTAGACAGAAAAGTCTAATGGTGCATCGAAACTGTTAGTATAACATTAGCACTATATGTCTACATCTTATTCCTCTATGCCTGAGGGCACATCCTGTATTTTCTTAGTCAACTTAGACTTTTCATTCAGAATACAATTACAATTTATCACTTACCTGAATACAAAGTTTCATTTGCTTCATAAGTTCAAACATCTGTTCTGGAGGCAGTGTGGCTACAGCCTTGCTGATGGCTTCAGGAGCCTTCTCAGGTTCTACAGTATCCCCATACGGGTTTTCCACCTGAAACATTCATCCTAAAGTCTATGTCTATCTGTCTACAGATTTTGTCATAATAAGAGTT
This sequence comes from Carposina sasakii, assembly GCA_014607495.2. Classification (NCBI taxonomy): domain Eukaryota; kingdom Metazoa; phylum Arthropoda; class Insecta; order Lepidoptera; family Carposinidae; genus Carposina; species Carposina sasakii. The sequence goes on from CP053158.1 coordinate 9,911,228, forward strand.
GGCAGCTGCCCCCCAGCTAGATATACAATAATATCCAACTAGAATGCACATTAACATACCTGAGGACCTTGCATCAACGCCTGCATTTCCATCCTTGATTTTTCAGTACAGGCATTATCTACACGCAATGAGCGACCCCCTATTTCATAGCCATTCAAGTTCCTCATTGCACTGAGGGCTGTCTCTTGATCCTTGTATTCACAGAAACCATATCCTTTTGGTTTACCGGTCTCTCTATCAAACACCAACTTGAAGGATAACACAGGTCCCACCTCACTGAATATGTCCTTTAATTTTTCTTCTGTGGCTTCATAAGGAATGTTACCAACTAAAAAGGTAAAGTTTGTATAAATCCATGTCTAAGATTAGTGGCTGCCTTTGACTTTGCATGTGTGAGCTTTTTAAATGGGCCCCCTTTTTATACTCACTAGTTGGCGCCACTGAGGTGTGCATTTTTTTTAACATACCTAGCTTTTAAATTTTCTATAGGTACACACAAGTAATAATTTGTCACTGGCAGCCCCCATTTACACTATTTCCCACTATATCGGAAATAAAATTTAATAGCCTATGTTACTACTTGATACATGATCTATCTGCCAGTGAAAGTCTCCATGTCAGGATACCGTAACAAACAGATAGACAGATGAGAAAAAATAGTTCGATATTTTTTGGTATATTTAAGCATAATACATGATATATATACAGACACTTCTTTTATTTAGCTGTATAGATAAGAAATAGTAGTAATTGTATGTAAGATTATCTAAGCCTGGGCTAACATATTTATAGCTAAATCAAAATATATCGTTATTAAATTAGCAATTATTAAAAACTAAAGTGTAATTTACAGTTTGTAGGTTATAATGCAAACATAATAAAACTATTAGGTACCTACTAAATAATACTTACCGAAGACAGATCTCATGGATTTATCCATGATACTCTGTTCTTCTTTTTCCTTGCTCTTATCCATTTTGATTTATTTATTAGCACTAAATATGAAATAACACAAGACAACAACAAACAACTAGTATGCACCTATCGGTAGGTCGCCAAAAGAATGAATTATTTATTTACGACACGGTTTTAGGAAACTGGGTTCCGTAGTTACCCTCTTTAAATGCTGGCAAAGAAGATACTGTAGGTTATTAAATAAAATCAGGTTTGATAGGATTTTAGGAACATGTATTCCTAGGAAGTATAAAGTGCGCTAATTTCTTCGAGAACGAGATACATAAGATATGACTAATTACAACCTGTTCGATGACAGCTTACTTGATGTACCTTCTTGAAAACAAAGAAAATAAAATGAGCATGAATGTGTCTTGAGATGTCCCCTTCATTTAATTAAATTTTAAAATATAGTGGGCTCATCTCCCAAAGTCCAAGTGCAAAATGTCCTAAGTAGGTAACCGTAGTATCGCTTTTTACGGCAATTACACTACAGCCATAATAGCTAGGTAGGTACTATCAACCAAGGCGCCGCTGACACGGTTCTAAAAATTTTTCGTTTGCAAGCTACGATAGTTCCTTGTCATACCCTTTACTGTTGCATACCAATCTGTTCATTGTATCAATAATTTTTAAAAAGTTACATAAAATGAGCCCTTGTCTTGAGAAACCCTAAACAACAGGAGAGGGCATAAAAATAATTTTTAAGAATATTCTTACGTTTGACATCTGTGCTAGTCAGCCAATATTTTTATTGTTTTACATTTTGTCAATAGTAAAAAAGTCTATTGTAATATTTTTCTAACTTTCTATTAAAGGGTAGTTTACTAACGCGCTGCAAAGTAAATGAAACCTTTAGGCATGTCACTGGCGCCTAAGTCGATAGTTCATAGGTACCTACCATATAGCTACTTAACAAATAACGCTGGGTGAATTGCAAAATTAAGTTTTTGTGGGTGAAATCTACACTCGTTTTTAAAGTTATTCAACTTTTCCAATAATGAATCTATCATCTACTAGGTAAGTATACATTATTATCATGCTCTCGTCCTCATTCATAATTGAAATGATTGTAACTTGCATGACTTGCAAAATACGCAAGATAGCATTATAGCAATAACCGTACTAACCGTAACTAGTAAAATATTTAATAATAAACACTATTTTATGTTTTATCATCCAACCTAAATTCTGGACTCATTCTTTTAAATACAATGTCTTACAGACATACCGTTTCCCTTGTCTTCCCTTCCCTTTTTCCCTGATAGAGAAAAATATTTCTGTACTGCAGCGCCTTCGGCGGCGAGCACCCTTTTTTATTTATGAAAACATGGCTTGGATACTTGGCCATTAGCCGTAACCATGTAACAATAACGTACTAAAACTATTTATTGCCAGATGAAAATAAGACACCTATCAAAACAAGCCTAAACATAAATGATTTTTATGGAACCCTAAAAATCAATGGTATAGACAAAATAGATTACGATAAATTTGACATTCCTGACATGCTATCGCAACCGCAACACAAACATGCAGCCTGCAACCCAACGAAAGTTTTTAAATTGATATTTAATTTTAGCAATTAATATTCTTTTTAATACAATTTTGAATCATAAAAGAAACCATGAAGAGTCAAAATTTGGGCATTCTGCTTTTTACAGGCCATAAATATATTTTAAACAATTATAAAACTTGTCAGTTATTGATATAATTCCTATATCTTTCTTTTGGAGGAATAAACAAACGAATGAAAAAAAAATGTCTATGGTAATTAGAATTTTTTTGAGGTGGGTGATATTGGTTTTGGGGTTTTTGAAAATATTTTATCAAATTATATGTAGTGAAAGATTGTTGATAATACGCAGGAAATTGTTCATTTTGTTTTATATAAATCAGTCACTGCAAATTTGTGTTTGAAGACCAAAATATACCATTGAATGAAATCTGTGCCACCTTGACGAGCGATACCTATCGGCCGCGCGCGGCCTGAAATTATTGATTGAAAATGTCAAGTGCTTGTTGAATAGTATAACTACATTTTGATATATTGTTAACAAGTGAATATAAATAATTTCTCGGCATGAATGTAGAGAGTACGTCTAACGATAACTCCGAATCATTGGATGTAGTTGACGCAGCCCTCAAAGACAAGACGTCTAACATGAGAGAAAAAAAATTGTCCACCGCATCTATTACCAACGCTGAATGTGGAGCTCGGCCTAAAGTGGTAACTGTAAAACACCCCGAGTCAAATAAGCCCAAACCTACTGCTAAGAAAAATAAACCTATACAGGCAGATTTAGATGTCGTCAAGGAATTTACTCGATGTCGTGAAGAAGGTGTTACACGACTCGATTTAAGCAAATCATCGATTACTTCTCTACCTTTAAATGTAAGAGATTTAACCCATCTTGTTGAGTTTTATCTATATGGAAATAAATTAGTTGCACTTCCCTCTGAATTTGGATGCTTGACAAACTTGCAAACACTGGCTCTCAGTGAGAATTCTCTGGCTAGTTTGCCTGACTCACTAGAAAACCTTAAATGTCTAAAAGTATTAGATTTGAGGCACAACAAACTGAGTGACATACCAGAGGTGGTATACCGGTTGACATCTCTTACAACTTTGTTCTTGAGGTTCAATAGGATTAGGTTTGTGAGTGATGGAATTGCCAATCTCACTAATCTCACCATGTTAAGTTTGAGAGAAAACAAGATCAAAGGATTGTCTGCAGGAATTGGCAAACTGGTTAATTTAGTGACCTTTGATGTTTCCCACAATCATCTGGAGCACCTGCCTAAGGAGATAGGTAATTGTGTGAACTTGTCTACACTAGATTTACAACACAATGACTTGATAGACATACCTGCAACTATAGGGAACCTACAGAATTTAACACGCCTTGGACTTAGGTACAATAGCTTGAAGGCTATACCTTCATCTTTAAGCAATTGCAGACATATGGATGAGTTTAATGTGGAAGGAAACTCTATATCCCAGCTACCTGAAGGTCTTCTGGCTAGTTTAAATGAACTTACTAGCATAACTTTATCTCGTAACTCTTTCATGAGTTACCCATCAGGAGGGCCTGCACAATTTACAAGTGTCTATTCTATTAATTTAGAGCACAATCAAATTGATAAAATACCATATGGTATATTTTCAAGGGCAAAAAATTTAACAAAGCTCAACATGAAAGAAAATTTGCTCACATCCCTGCCCCTTGACATAGCTACATGGGTGAATATGGTTGAATTAAATTTGGGCACAAATCAACTGGTTAAGCTTCCAGACGATATACAGTGTTTACAAAACTTGGAAGTATTGATTCTATCAAATAACCTATTGAAGAGGATCCCACCCAGTATTGGCAATTTGAGGAAATTACGAGTATTGGATTTGGAAGAAAATAAGCTAGAGGTGCTACCTAGTGAAATAGGGTTTCTCCATGAATTGCAGAGACTTATTGTACAGTCAAATCAATTGACTACTTTGCCAAGGTCTATTGGGCACTTGACCAATCTCACATATCTGAGTGTGGGGGAAAATCTGTTGCAGCATTTGCCTGAAGAAGTAGGCACTCTTGAGAATTTAGAATCTTTGTATCTAAATGACAATCCAAACCTATGCAACCTGCCATTTGAATTGGCTCTTTGTGTTAGCTTGCAAATAATGAGCATTGAGAACTGTCCACTCACTTCTATACCACCAGAAGTTGTTTCATCTGGACCTTCATTAGTTATTCAATATTTGAAAACTCAAGGTCCATACAGAGCTATGTGATATCAGGAAAATGAATTCTTATCTGGAGAAGTCACAAAGTGAGGGATTTTTGTAAACATATTTCAATGTATACTATACTCAAAAGGATTTTAATTAATTGTATTATAAACACACATATGATTATAATATACATAGTGTGTATTATAAAATATCTGTATCTTAAGAATTTTTTAATATGAAATTTTATACATAAATAATATGATTATTCATTTATTTAATATGTCTACATTATTTATTATCAATATTATCATACACAATATGTATCTCCACATTTTAGTTAAAATACTTAAGAACTTGTTACTTCATATATATTATACATGTTTGACCTGTAAATGGCTGGTACCTAACTATCAAAATTGTATATTTAATCATTTATGATAACAATGTTATATGTATCTGTTGAAATGTGGTAATAGGTACTAAAAATATATACATATATAGGCTATCATCACAGGCTCTGAATACTGTCTTTATACACAGTAGTAAGATAATTTATGTAATAAGCCATGCAGATATTTAATAAGATGATGAACAAGCTTATCTCTAAAAGAGATGTTTTTTCACTTGTAACATAAGTTTGTATACAGACTTGGGATGCTTTAATTTTTTTGTAAGCTGCTATCAAAACACTTTTTTAAAATTATTTACCTGTTCCCAGGTATTTGACAAGAAATCATGACATAATAATAATTAATGCATTTGCTTCCATTTCACTAGAATTTTAGTTATTTGAACAAAATAATGATATTATTTATATCTGTATTTTCCTTTCTGTGAGATTTTATTTATTACTCACCAATCAGTGGTTTGTATTTACAACAACTGATGACACTGTATGGACAATATAAATTGCATTTTGATTAGAAATTGTTCATTGTTACTATATTCCCCCCAAATATTGTAAGTTGATGTTTATATTCAATATCTTATCTGTGCATTTAGCTTGTAATAGTTATTTAGAGGATTTAATCCTGAAAATTTATTTATAAGGATCTCATCATTATAAGTATTTTTTTTAACCAAATGTTTGTTTGCAAGACATTTTCAGTAGGTATGATGAATTATTTTATTACTTACCTGTATGTATGTATGTAGGTATTTTTTAGTTTTGGAAATAATTGTAGGCCTTTATTTTAGGTTTTAAACATGTTATAATAAGAATGTGTTTACATTGTCTTATAAGTGGATGTTAAATAACCAGAAATAAATAACCTGGATAAATTACATGTTCTGCTAAATTTCTAATATGATGCAGTGTTGGAGTATGCATAATAATTATGTTTCATTGTGTATGCCAGAATTTGTAGTGCCTAAGAGGCTTCTAGACAATCTATTCTGAGGTGCCAACATGTATTGTTATCTACATAATTATTCAAGATAGTATCCTAGGAATGTGACTGTTATGAACAATTAGATTGTGGAGGGAGATTATTTTTTGTCAATCATTTAGTGCAATATTTTTATGATTGACGTTTTAGATTACATTGTATGTTTATGCTAGATAATAGTTAGCGCCAATGCATATTGTGTTTCGTTCACATCGAACACGAGATTGGGAGGGGAGGGGATTGTGTATGCGTAAATTCGGGTGGGCATAGTGTAAAGTGATCTGAGTGCTTAGACGATTTAACACATTTCGCATCGACATTCATGGTCGCAGCAGTCACACCGATAGCGGTTACCATTTATCTTGTAACTTAACGGACGCGCGAATATGAAAGCTTGTTATTATTGGACCAAACGTGTCGGTGAAATAGAGGTTTCTATTGATGAGGAATAATATTACTTTGTCTAAGGCTCTTACTCGGTATGTGTGTATTGGCTCTTTGTGAATGTTTTCCACAAGTTTCCATCAAAATTAAATGTCTAATTACAATACATTAAAATAGATTCTGATGTATGTTCATTGTTAAGTCTAATGTGATACTTACCTATTTACCCCCTTCAAGTTTATTGGGGTGGCTTCCAAAGGTGTCTGATGATAATGCTATCATTTCAGATAATATGTACACCTTTTACTTGCATTGGATTTTTATTGATTAAACACAATGTTATAAGCTTGAAGTGGGATATACCTAAATTTATTAATGATACCTAATCCCTCATTTAAAATGTTTAATTAACCGAATTCATTGTTCATAAGAAACTGACTATCCAAAGAAAATGCATTTATTATTTGATTACTGTATTCGATCCATATCTGTCTTAATAAAATAAAACTGTGTTGAAATAATATTTTTGGAGTTTAATTTTTAGTTTCAAAGATTATTAGTTCCTCTTCCTATTAGATATCCATCCACAAGAAACTGGTTATTATTACAGTAACTACCTAAGTATATAAAGTCTATCGAAAATTTGTGATTATCTTTTGACACGAAATTAGGTAGCTAGCTAAAAAGAAACAACTTTCATTATGGGACCAACTCTGAAATATTGAAAAAATCTGCTGTTCCATACATTTCAGTGCAGTAATTATTCGAGATTGTATGGAACAGCTGATTTTTTAAAAAATACATATTACGGAATCTCCTTATCATCACGATCATTTTTATCCACGGAAGCATACCTGGGAAGTGTCTGATTTCCAAAATATTAGAGTCGAAAGTTGAGTGAGTAGACTGCGTTTTTCTGCATAAATGCACATTGACGCGTGTAGTAAAATTTTTTTCATGACAAATAATTAATATCTGTCTGATAAAACTAGCATAAACACGATAAATAAACGTACCTTATTTGATGTATAGAGTACGTACCCTTCGTTAAGGGTGGCAACGAAAAAACACCGTGTATATTACAGACAATTTTGTTTGATACTCTCGTTTGTGGCGGCATTGAAAATAATGTATTCGACTAATGTGCCAGTTTCTAGAACGGTAATCAACTGTCAATTTACAATTAGCACATTTCCTTTGAAGACTCGACAAACTTTAAAACCTAACGATGAGTTGTGGTTAACGTGGTAAATAAAAATAAAATACTACGTATGGAGTGCTTTAATTATTTTATTACACAAGATTCATAAATAATAGATGCTTAATTTGTTCTTATAAATTAATAGGTTGTTTATATACAAATACGTTAAGCTTTACCTGTAAATAGCAGTCTAATTCCAAAATAATATTCAATACGAAATACATTGTAAATGCCTGGTTACTCTTACTTATGCTAGTATTTGAGATACAAAAATATTTGCCATGATAAATCACTATAAACACACTCAATTGTTTGTTCACTTACCTACATAAAAGAAAATATGAACTTACATAGGAAATAATGCCACTTACTAAAAGACGAGAATGTGCTCTTTGATTAGAGACTAGGTAGATAAACCTAGTATAGCTTGGTTGAACGACAAGTTTACCTACTTAATATCTTAACGTCACGAAGCTTAAGTTTGTTTAGTCCAGGGTCGTAAAGTCGTTACTAAAGGGGGCAAGTCAGCAAAATGTCACGGGCCCCAGCCGGAAGGGGCCCTCGGTCAAAAGAGAATCCCAACTCCCAACATTATTTACAGGGGCATTAGTTGAATTTGCCACGGGCCTCGCCTCTATAATATAGAAACTTGAGTAGTATTCTTGTATTTTTCTGTAAGAATCTGTATTGTCAAGAGTTTATTAGTAAGTAATTTATGGAAGTTCCCTCCTCATTAGCTAGCAACTTGTCACTGATCTATTACAACTTACACCAGCTATGCTAAACGTGACTTTAGGACCTTATTTACGATCTTGTTTGGGAACACAGCCGTGTTTACGTAGGTACATAATATGTATGTATGTTATCAGTAAGTGGCAAATAAATAGGATAGAAAGCACATAATTATAAGTAGCTAAAGTTAATAAAAATATTATAAAATTATTAATAATTCAACGAACATAAGTCGGTGAGCAGGATATAATACAATAAATATCTAGTTCCGAAATTCAAGTCTCAGTAAAATAAAACAATTTCCAAAATAAAATCTACAAAGATTCCTAAAACTTCACATTTGAAGTCAGTATAACATTACATACATGAATAAATATCAATCATTCAAATTCAACACAATAATAAATATGTATTACTCATGTTATACAGATGGTATAATATCGGGAATAAGAGAGGGCGTGGTTATTATACCCTTGGAAATCATCCTTTACTGAATGAGCACTGTAGGTATAACTGTGGAATCAATGCACCCTTAGCAAAACATTCATCTCGTGATTTTTTTTTCATTGGTTGACCGAGAGTAGAGAAAACGTATATGGCAAAAAAGTAAGAGATAGCTGCACTTTTAGTTGCTAACATAAGTCTATTAGTAGAGGAGACCGTGAAGATCGACCTTCACCGATCTGATAACTCGATGACACATATATTTTTTTTTATCAAATATGCCTATTGTGACTTGCCTATCGAAGTGTTCTTAGCTATTTTTAATTTAATTAATTTTAATTATTTTTTTCATCACCTGCATTTGCAGGCAAGCTTATATGATTGGTTTTGTAATTAAAATATCTTAACTATGATATCAATTTCCGATTGGTGTAGTTGGTAGTGGCCCTGCCTGCGACGCCATAGGTCCTGGGTTCGAATCCCAGTAGGTGCAAACATTGATGTGATGAATATCGATGTTTGTTTCCGAGTCATGGATGTTTATATACTTATCTATGTATTTATATACCGTTGCTTAGTACCCACGACACAAGACCTTAGGGATCTTAGTGTGGGACTAGGTCAATGTGTTGTAAAGTGGGTTTAAAAAAAAAAAAATCGATTCGTTAACAGATCGGTGTAGTTACCTATATTGACTTACCTATTCACATCCTTGCTAGGTAGCCATGCACAGAAATAAGTAGGCAAGCCTACCTAGGCATACTGTGTGTGTAAAAAACTATCAGTTGAGATAAAACTCATTCGGTTATCATAAGAGTGAAGGTGATTAAAGAAAATTGATTAAAACAAAAATAGCTATGAACACTTTTCGATATGCAAGTTCATTATGGGCATATTTGTTTATAAATTATATTTGATCTATACATAATAAAATTGTAACGGAACGATATTTGTGCACGCTAATCTCAGAAACGGCTGGACCGATTTCGATGCAGTTTTCAGGAATATATTGTGACAGGTCCCACTTAACATATAGGCTATTTTTTATCCCGGGAAAATGTTTTTATAGCGAATAATTTTGACATTTTGTTTTTTCTGCAGTCCACGCGGACGGAGTCGCGGGCGTCCACTAGTAAGAAATATGTCTCATCGAGTTATCAGATCGGTGAAGGTCGATCTTCCACGTCTCTTAGACTATATTCTTTTCAACTTCTTGAACTAAGAGGCGTGGCTACACTCATCCACAATCAACAAACCGAGACTCTTTATTTTATAAGTGAATGACTATAAGTATTCCATTAAACATATTTTAGAGAGAAGATTACCGAAAAGTATTGGTTTTAATTTACTTAGTTTATATTTGTTCATGGTACGTTATTGCTATAGATAAATAAACAGAATATTGTAAATTGCATAACATTTTACTAAAAAAAACCTAAATGCTTAATTAATTATGCAAAAATAGAGATTACTTGAGTATGTTACCACTTTAAATATACAACTATACTAAAGTCATTCCATGATGAGATTTAGAGCTTTTATACTTCTTTTTATCGAAGTATAATCTTCGTATAATTTATTATTTATTTATTTATAATTCTTTAATGCTGACGTGTTTGTGTTAAATCAGACAAATAACTTTATTAAAACTAATTTAAAACAGTTTTGTCTTCATTCTTCAATCACAGTTTAAGCTGCACATAGTCTCCAACTCTAACCATAGGACAACTCTACATTAACTGTTTCTACTTGTCAGTCCATTACTGAGTCAATTAAAGGCATGTATAGATTGTATAGTTCCAATGACACTGCCAATATTATCAACCAGCCAAGTCATTAGCGGCCAATTTTCACACTTCACACGGTCCAATCAGGCTGTTAGGCCTATTTTATTGGAACTGCAGTTGGAACGATAACGATAAACGCCCTAAGAATATCATATCGACATCGAGAATCATAGTTATATAAAAATAATAATTTAATTACACAATACAGTAACACCTTGTTTCTATACAAAGCTTTAGTTTTACATTGTTGCATTGAACTTGTCACTTATATCTACTACATCTTTGGCATTTACACTCGCTTAAATTAAAATCAGTAATTATACATACATACAATAATTTATAAATGTGATGCTCTAAATCAGGGGTTCCCAAACTTTCATTTTTCATAGACCCCTTTCAAAAGTTAACTGGTTCTGGTGGACCCCCTACATACTTACAACACATACAAATTAATTGTGAAATCCCATTTTTTCACGCCAACGTAGACCCCCATCGAGTCCCTTGTGGACCCCTGGGGTCCACATAGACCACTTTGGGAACCACTGCTCTAAATGTTTTACATTATTATCACTATTCAGCATTTTTTATTTGAAAATTATATGGCACAAAACAAATAAATATTTGAGAAGAAAATGGTTTATGGCTAACAACATAAACTTATTTTGAGACAAAATAGATGAGTACGTATGTAAGTAGAGTGTGTTTAATTAAATAGTACCTTTGAATGATGGCGCTAGTTACCACGTGTATGACTACAATAGGGTCGATTAAGGCAGTCACACTTAAACCTAATCTTAGTCAGGTCTACCTATCTCGTTCGTTAAGACGAACGAGAGAGAAAAGGACAGGTAGGACTAATTTTACGTTTAGATTTAAGTGTGATTGCCGGAATCGCCCATATTACTGTGTATATGTGACTGCATACAAAAAATGTTAGTCCCGAAATCAGGCGTAGCAGTTATTCTATTAAAACGGACTCTAGCACAATAACTGCGTGTTAACTCATCGCAAAGCAAAAGTAGGTAATATTAATTTGGATTCACGGTACATTCAAAAAGCATGGATAAGGGAGACATAATGTGACCACGCACTGGTTTTGAAAGAGTACATGTCATAATCCCAAATCATGAAACGTATACTTTTTGTAAACAAGCCGTCGAACGTCGCACATACCTACGTATGCCCTGTCTGTCTCAACATAAATTCAGTGGGTTTTAAAAAATTATATGTAATAGCATTTTGTTAGTATAGAAACAATGATTACTGTCTAGATTTGTGGTGTCAACTGTAGCTGTGTCATGGGGTTCATATTTACATGATTAAGCACTTCCTCTGGTGTCTTTTCTGCGGCTCTGGTCGTAATACAGCACGAACTGCTTCGTCAAATACCTGAAAAGATAAGATTCATTATTCAAATTAAATATAATCACAATCTTTCTTAAATATTTACCTATACAGGGTGTAACAAAAAGAGTATGTTAAGCGAAAAGCTATGTAAATAGCCCACTATAGAGAACCTATCCACAAAATTTGAGACCCGAAATCACATTTTTATTTTTCCCGATAGTATGGAGAATTTTTAAATATCTCAGAAATTTTCATACAATCTTGAAAAATAAAAATGTGATTTCGAGTCTCAAATTTTGTAGATAGGTTCTCTATATTGGGCTATTTACATAGCTTTTCGCTTAACATACTGTTGGCGACTGACTGGTAGTGCGACCTTTTTGATACCGTTCTATTATATTTTTTGATACTGTCCTTTTTGGCACTGACTCTTCAAGTCAGTTGCTTTTGTCCATTGATCTGATCTGTGTATATTATACTTTGTAAGATTATAATTATCTTAAATAATACGTTTTGCCACTACATTCCATCGTTTCATTCAATTATACAGTCCACGCTATCCATTAGTTATCACATACCCTTTTTGTTACATCCTGTATATGTATATGTATCTTCTAATAAAACCGTAACTAGTTGCTGTTTGTGCACGTTAATCTCAGAAATGGCTTAACTGATTTGGGTGCAAGTTTTCGGGAAAATATTATGATGGGCAACACTTTACATTGTTTGCAGCGAAGGCTCCGAACCTACTAAAGTTTACGCGGACGGATTTGCGGGCTTTCAACACTATATAAAATACAGTTACGTATCTACGTGTGATGCGGAGCTTCACTAGAATACGTCAGCTGAATCGCCTTCCGTGCATGTCGCAAGAGTCGACTAAGCAACTCAGGGGCGGGCGTTCTCTCAGACGATGAGCGACTAAGTTGGCTGTAGGAGCTTCTTCGTGATCCTGCTGTTTTGGCTATCCCACTTCGGAACCACAGCTGTGTGTATGTATCAAATCGTCTTTGGTATGTATGTAACTTCTTGAGGGACGCTCTCTGTCTTGTGACAAACGGCGTAACAAGTAAAGTACCGTATTGACCATCCTACGGCATTTTTTAATAAACCAGTATTCACACAAGGCCAATTGAAATGTCCGCCCGCGACAGCCTATTGTGGGCGAGTCACCCACGCTTTGCCCTACTTCTGTTACATCATTTTATTTGTTAACACATCCATCTAAAGTTTAGTCAATAAATGTTTATACAAATCTCATAATTATGTACATAATAATAAAATCATCACAGAAAGAGATTTTAACAGGTGGCTTACATACATTTTTTTTCCACACAGTTCACAACACATTGACCTAGTCCCACACTAAGATCCCTAAGGTCTTGTGTTGTGGGTACTAAGCAACGGTATATAAATACATAGATAAGTATAGAAACATCCATGACTCAAAAACAAACATTGATATTCATCATATCAATGTTTGCTCCTACCGGGATCCGAACCCAGGACCTATGGTGTCGCAGGCAGGGCCACTACCAACTACACCAATGGGCCGTCAAATACATACATATAATCAGGTCTCTTTCCCGGAGGGGTAAAGATCATGGGTTTGTTTGTTTGTTTGAGTAAAATGGCATAGCAAGATAAATTGGATGCCAATATCAAAGATTAGTACATCAAGCTGAACATAAGGTACAAGGTTGTAGGCAGACTTTTCAAGAGATGGTTTAATACAGGATAATAGTAAAAAAAAAAATACAAGACATGGACTAGACTAGTGTATAATAGGGAAGAATAGAGAAGAATGAGGGAGGCCTTTGCCTCTATGCAGTCATTGTAGAATAATTTATAATATTTGAGTATGTAATTTACCAGCCTGTTGGTCACTGTTTGTTTAGTCATCAACCTTCCTGCCTGAGTAGTGACTATGGGCAAAAGTGGACTGCAATAGGGTGAAGACGACATACACATACACACAAATCAGCCTATTGCAGTTCACTGGTGGTCATAAACCTCCCCAAGGGCTGCTGCCATAGGGGCTTTGCCCATAGTCACCATGCTGGGCAGGCGGGTTGGTGACCGGTATCCAATAAAAGGCTATAAATAGAAAAAGTTGTTGCACCCTATATTGCCATGTGTAAAAAGGTGTAAAAGAATGTGAAAAGGCAAAATATATTATGCAAATATAGTTTTAATCAACCACAAGCCACTTCCAGATTTTCAGTCAATTTTCTATGTGTATTTAAATGAGTTGAGGGTGGGTTTACATGTGTAGGTGTTGCTTTGATTGGGTGGATGAGTAGCCACTAGTATAATATAATTAATTAATCACATACCTGTTTCAGTCCACGCTGCGTCAATGCAGAGCATTCCATATATTTCACAGCTCTAATTTTGTTTGCCAGTTTCTGTCCTTGTTCTCTTTTCAATGGTGACATGCCTTGCTCGGAGAGGAGACTGAGAGTCTCTCTATCATCTCTCAAATCTATTTTTGTGCCTGCAAGGAAAATAGACAAGTTTAACTACTTGCAACATGCTGTATTTTAATACAGTGTGATACCATTATTATTAAAGAGTATTCAAAATTTATTTCAACCAATCTATTCATTGGTAACTGTTGGTAAATGATGATGATGAGACATAGCATATGCTACTAGTGACTTGCTACTAGCGAGGTATATTTAGAATTAATTACAAAATAATAATGTCAAAGTTGATGACCAGCTTTATCCCTTTATGTCAATATTCAAATTCAAAATCATTTATTCGACATGAAAGCATTAACAACTTGTTTGTCGATTGTCTAATTATATGTTACTTTCTATGTTCGCACCCCAAAATGAAACCGCTACCAAACAAAAAAGGAGGTGAATTTAAACAACCCAAAAAAAAAATATCGCAAAGCTTTTGCTTTGGCAACGGTTACCACCCCAAGGTGCAATTTGTTACGGTCTGTCAGGCATAAGTTAGCTATTCGGGGCTTAATAGCCACCAACGTGGAGCTAATAAGAGTTAAGGTCGCCTAAAGACGAAATCCAGGAGAGCTGCTACACAGTTCTCCTTTATGGCAAAACCAACATTAGGTCTGACACACCGCATGATTCCACTATTACTGTTACACTATTTCAGTGAAGTGTCATTGCTTGGAAGAAGAAATAGCAAGAAAACTCCCAGCGACACAGTCAAAACTAAGTAACATATTAACAAAAGAATCTTACATTGGTTTAGATATCAGATAATCATAGTAACACTTAACTCTCTTAGTGTGTATAAATTCAATTATCATAACACAATTAATTAAAATTCATATAAATTACATACCCACTTACACAAAGTAAGTACAGGTTCATGTCAAATTTAAACTGTATAAATAAAAATAAAAATGTGTACACAGAGTACAAGTCAATGTCAAATAAGTATCTACTAAACTAAACTATAAAATATAAAAAAATATATATTTGTGTACAATAGTACAAGTCGACGGTAAAATGTGAACAGAAGAGCAAATGTGGCATTTAGAACTTAAATATATAATACCTATAGCTGGTAATAACATTAGAATGAAGAAGTCACGCATGATACACTATAGCGTTTCTGGTCACATTCACCAACACATATTAACTATACCTACTAAGCTAAATATAAAAATAAAACATAGATTGCGTAACTTGGGGATGCTAGAACAATTCACTTCCATGGCTTGCTATTATTTAAATATTCTAATACTGTATAATACTCTTTCATGCAAAGTATTTTCTTAACAATGTTTTTAAATTTAACAATAATGTTGTTTTAAAATAAAACAGTGGTTAGGTAACTTATCACAATAAAAACTGATTGCATCTTCATTATTTTCTATTTACTCACCAACCAAAATAATAGGTGCATCTGGACAGTGGTGCTTAATTTCAGGATACCATTTTGATGTGACATTTTCAAATGATGAGGGACTGGAATCAATATATACACAAATCAGAAACAAAATCCAAATTGTAGGTAACTAACATTGACACTAATTTCAATAACTTGTACTGACCTTGTAACACTAAAACATATAAGGAAGACATCTGTTTGTGGGTAACTTAAAGGCCTGAGCCTGTCATAGTCTTCTTGACCTGCTGTATCCCATAATCCTAAGGATACTGCCACACCATCCACAACCATAGGAGCGGAGTAATTGTCAAATCTACAGCAAACAAAATATATTGCTAGGTAGTAAAGTAAATTGCACACAAGACCTTGTAGCAATACACCAAATTATACTTACACTGTAGGCACGTATTCTCCAGGGAAACTATCCGTGGTATAGGATATCAACATACAGGTTTTTCCCACTGTTCCATCGCCAACCACTACACATTTAATGGGTCGTCCCGAAGACATCTGAATACAAATTGGGAAATAGATAGATAGATACATTATTGATAAATAAATGCACAAATTATGACTCATTGTTAGAGCATTTCGGTTGTTAAAATATTGACAATATTACCGTGATATAATACTATACAACACGCCAAGTGAAACAATATACACTGTTAATGTTGTAATGCTATATTATGTTCAGGATAATTAATTATTTATTACAAATTTTTGCTATATATTATTCTTCTCCAACTATTTTTTTTTTTTTTTTTTTAGTTTATCCCGGAGGAAAGGCAAGGGGAACTAAGCCCATACAGCCATTGTCTTTAGTAAATGATTTCTGAATTTATGATGGATGATAATGATGATGATGAATGGAAACGTCGGGAAAATCCTCAAGAATAAGTGTAAAGTTAGTCAAAATAAAAAAATATTGCAGAAACAACTTACATGCGCCCATGAAGAGATCGTAATCCGGCTAAAGTTTTACTCGGCTTACCTGCGTATAAAACCATGCACACTAGATTCACATCACAAGTAATCAAAATATAACTAATCTACCAGAAAACATCACTTTACGGACACATGCAAGCCATTTACAAACAATTTTTGATTTTCACAAGAAAATTACACCTGCACCCTTTCAGCTTTTCCCGCCGAATCTCTTTTTTTTTTAATTAATAGTGTGAAGTGAACTAACTAAAGCTACTGGAAAAATGTCATTAGTGCTTCCAGCTAATGTAATCATATTATATTTTTTGGGGTATTATCATTGAGAAATATGTCTTCGTTTACAAATTTTCAAAGACATGTCAAAGGGCAATTAGTCTGGTATATAATATAATATATATAATATAATATACGTAGGATGGAAAATACAAAAGAAAGAGCTATGGTGGCTATATGCGTATAAAACCATGCACACGCACTAGATTCATATCACAAGTAATCAAAATATAACTAATCTACCAGAAAACATCACTTTACGGACACATGCAAGCCATTTACAAACAATTTTTGATTTTCACAAGAAAATTACACCTGCACCCTTTCAGCTTTTCCCGCCGAATCTCTTTTTTTTTAAATTAATAGTGTGAAGTGAACTAACTAAAGCTACTGGAAAAATGTCATTAGTGCTTCCAGCTAATGTAATCATATTATATTTTTTGGGGTATTATCATTGAGAAATATGTCTTCGTTTACAAATTTTCAAAGACATGTCAAAGGGCAATTAGTCTGGTATATAATATATATAATATAATATACGTAGGATGGAAAATACAAAAGAAAGAGCTATGGTGGCTATATGCGTATAAAACCATGCACACGCACTAGATTCACATCACAAGTAATCAAAATATAACTAATCTACCAGAAAACATCACTTTACGGACACATGCAAGCCATTTACAAACAATTTTTGATTTTCACAAGAAAATTACACCTGCACCCTTTCAGCTTTTCCCGCCGAATCTCTTTTTTTTTTAAATTAATAGTGTGAAGTGAACTAACTAAAGCTACTGGAAAAATGTCATTAGTGCTTCCAGCTAATGTAATCATATTATATTTTTTGGGGTATTATCATTGAGAAATACGAGTATGTCTTCGTTTACAAATTTTCAAAGACATGTCAAAGGGCAATTAGTCTGGTATATAATATATATAATATAATATACGTAGGATGGAAAATACAAAAGAAAGAGCTATGGTGGCTATATGCGTATAAAACCATGCACACGCACTAGATTCACATCACAAGTAATCAAAATATAACTAATCTACCAGAAAACATCACTTTACGGACACATGCAAGCCATTTACAAACAATTTTTGATTTTCACAAGAAAATTACACCTGCACCCTTTCAGCTTTTCCCGCCGAATCTCTTTTTTTTTTAAATTAATAGTGTGAAGTGAACTAACTAAAGCTACTGGAAAAATGTCATTAGTGCTTCCAGCTAATGTAATCATATTATATTTTTTGGGGTATTATCATTGAGAAATACGAGTATGTCTTCGTTTACAAATTTTCAAAGACATGTCAAAGGGCAATTAGTCTGGTATATAATATATAAATAATATACGTAGGATGGAAAATACAAAAGAAAGAGCTATGGTACTCGGCTATATGCGTATAAAACCATGCACACGCACTAGATTCACATCACAAGTAATCAAAATATAACTAATCTACCAGAAAACATCACTTTACGGACACATGCAAGCCATTTACAAACAATTTTTATTTTCACAAGAAAATTACACCTGCACCCTTTCAGCTTTTCCCGCTGAATCTCTTTTTTTTAAAATTAATAGTGTGAAGTGAACTAACTAAAGCTACTGGAAAAATGTCATTAGTGCTTCCAGCTAATGTAATCATATTATATTTTTTGGGGTATTATCATTGAGAAATACGAGTATGTCTTCGTTTACAAATTTTCAAAGACATGTCAAAGGGCAATTAGTCTGGTATATAATATAATATATATAATATAATATACGTAGGATGGAAAATACAAAAGAAAGAGCTATGGTGGCTATGTACACTAATGTAGGTAAATATTTCCAACTTGTGTTCGCTCACTCACAACCACTAGATTTGGTTTCTTAATGCGACGAGATATAACTATTCTAGGTCGTAGCTAGCATTTTACATATGGGAGAGGAGGGCATTAGCATTCGTACCTCGCTACACCCATGACTGTGCTTGTCTTTTGGTCGTAATCATGTGTTGTCAGATTTGAAGATCAGCAGCACTCAGCAGTGGATGTACCATGGAGAAGAAATAAAAGAGGAGTAGCGGCTAAGTATATTTTCATACGAAAATAGTGTGCCGCGGAGTGGGGGTGAAGTATGGGACGAGGGGAGCATTGAACACTAGCTCTGCCCATTCACATAGAAACCACCTTGTAGTGACTAGTCAAACTACTTGCTTATTATCAATATGGTTCAAGATTGTTTTACTAGTGCAATTACTCATCGCTAGATGGCAATTTCATACTACGTTTTAGTAAAAAAGTACCTTGATAAAGGCGCTAGCATCTTTGTAATTTTAATACGGTTACATTTTGGAGCACAAGCGTGTGGTTACAGCTACTGCTTTACACTGGCGCTGAAGCTCTGCCCCTATTATTACGTCATGGCCTCACTATTGCCACACGACTCACTTCATAGTCCCACCTCCTCTTTTATACCTTCTTCATGGAGTGTACCGTACCGTATATGATGAATATGGCCTAGAGGTGGGTAAACACCTGGGTAAAATAAACTTCTGATTAGTTATGAACGACTGTTTAAATGAAATACCTACATTTATGTATACATGTCTCACTTACAATATTACTTTACAATTTTTAATTTAAAAACAATTACTATATGTTCAATTATATTCTATTTTATTAACCTTTATAGTTTATTTAAGTGTTAAATGGGAGTCTAAGTTTTCAGTGTATGAACAAGTTTGTTGCCAGAGGTACCCAGAAATATTTTTTAAATCGTTTATCGAGAAAAAGGAAAGGCTAGGGCAACTATGTCCATCCATACAGCCATAGCATTGAAATGAATGGTTTTTAAAGCTAGCGGCAGGCTTTTTATTTTTTTAATAGTACGGTCGTAATATTAATAGACATGTCTATTAATATTAAAAATTATCTTTTGTATGTACCTAAACAAACTCACAGCTGTGTCTAAAAACCTCAGGGCAGAGTGGCGCCAACTAGTGAGCACAAATGTGGTGTCAATATTTACTTAAGCTATTGAATTTATTAGTAGATAAAATAATTAAATAAATTTTGCTTGATAAGTAAAGGAAACATGTTTTTTGTTGGAAAAATAATTGGAATTTACATTGTCTTTTCAGTGTAAAGGGACGGGCATGACAGTTGCTGAATGACAGCACCATAGAGAATAAAAAAAGAAAAGAAAATGGCTGGCGTAGGTATTATCATCCTTATCAAAATCAGAATTATCAAATAAAGTGCTGGCAAATAAACAAACCATACATGAATTAGTCATCTTTATTTTATCCTTTGAGTTCGCACCGTTTTTTTTCATACATACATTGAAAGAGGTAATTGTATTGTATACATAATGCATATCATGTTAATGCACAAAAAATTTTGTTTTCATTGAACTTTGCTGTTTTTAGATGACCGAGTCCTGTGTAGAAACTCCTGAGGCGCCGGCCTGGCTATCTAAACTTGAGAGTCAACGCGAGAAGTTGAGCAAAGCTCGATTGGGCCACGATAGCGGCGCCGGCGCTCCTTGCAATTCTTGTGGTAGGGATTACACTTTGCTTATTGTGACTTTGTGTACCTATCCTTTATAAAGGAATTTTATTCTTAGGACTATTTGAATCAGCATCTTATGTGCATGTCATTTTATGTAAATATAAGTACTTATCTACATCTATGTTACTATCTACTAACTTTTTCATGTAATAGGCCCAACATGTCCGGGACTGGATCTCCACTTCTGGCGTAAAGTGTGCAGGTCATGCCACTGCAGCAAGGATGTGCACGATGTCCAGGATGATGACCTATCAGGGTGGGCCCAGTTTGAGCTCCTGGGAACCACTAAACCTAAGAAAAATTCCAGTGAGTCATCAGCACATTTTATGCAGGAATTAAATATATCACCAAATCATCTAATTAATTCTAGCATCTATTTTTGGTGGGAGTGTTAAGATAACAAATGTAAATGAAAAACAATGTATCATTGTCTCAGCACCCTGTATGGTTTTTTCTAAATATTTTTTTTTCAGTGCCTCTGATTAAAATTCGTGGAGTGACTGACCAACCTGTGAAATTAGATTGGGTACCTCCAAATGCATCAACTGAGCTTGTAAGTACATGTATATGTTGTTTCATGTTCCGGGTATCTTTGTATTATGAAGGAAAATATTCTGTATACTATATTTACTTACCTACTTAATAAAGGACTAGACTAGATTACCTACCTACACACACATGCTTGGACTACTTTTGACTCAAAGATTATGCCCCTACTGAAGTACATAACACTTACCTATAGTAATAGAATTGAATAGAAATGTATGAGTAAGTATTTAAAAGACATGTTACAGTACCATCATCGCATGCACAGGAATATTGACCAGGATAAGATAAGAATATTACATTGACCCATGATTGATGAATTTGATAAAAATATTTTATTATTAGAGATAAGTTGACCTTTAGTATTGTTTCTGAAATATAAAGTACTTGTCCTAATAGTAGCCATGCACACTTGACATATAGCAACTTGGCCCGGTGGTGGGCGAACCCACAGTGAATATAGCAACTTATTTTATCATTTGGAATTACAGTGAAATTAGGATTGTTTTGATGTGTGAGATACCTCTAACATATGCAAAGTAGAGAATTTTACCTGACAGTCAGATAAAATCAGACTGCAATCACTAACCCGCCTGCCCAGTGTGGTGATTATGGGCAAAAACCCCCCTATGGCAGTAGGCTTGTGGCATGTTCTGGAGGAGGCCTATAGCCAGCAGTAAATGGTAATAGGTTGATGTGATGCTTCAACTATATTATCGTGCATTGTCCGCCATCTTTGGGTACCTATCGTAGTAATATGTAAGCCTGGGCTTGCTGGATGTAGCTCAGGCTGTCTGGACAAATCTTCAAAATAGCTCACATTTAACTAGGTCAATGGGGCACTTTATGTGAGGGCTAAACACCCTTATTTTAGAATTTGTGACACTATAGAATCTTAGATATTCGATCAAAAAGGTGTCCAGACGGCTTGAAAAACGACTAACTTTTCGCTGGGCTTTCAATCTCGGTAACGGAAGTGATTTAGACGACTTTTTAGTAGAAAAATGCAAAAAAACAGTGTCCAGCCGGCTTGAATTTACGTATAAAACTTCTGGACACTTCTGAAACTCAATAACGGGAGCGTTTTCGAATATGGTTCCACTACTAACATTTAGTGTCGCAATTTGTGACGGTAATAACGTTTCATTTATGGCGTCACATGTAAGGGTTTACGAGAAATCAATAAAAACTTAATGTCCTGCCCTGTCCAGCCAGAATGCGTTCAGGCTGGCTGGACACATGTATCTCCGCTACCTGATGGTCTACGGCCTTCGAAATATGTTCATATTTTTGTGACGGGGGCGATAATGATAACCTGAATTTGTGACGGAGAAACTTTGCGTAGTTTCAGAAATATTGATCATTTAAGTTTTCGAGAGTAACGTTTATTATATGCAGTGACTAGTCATGCTTTCACTAGTGCCATCATCCAAACTATTAGGTGAAGTTAAAATTAAATGTCTATTGATTAAACAATTTGCCCTAAGTGAGGCGGTCAAATCGATCATATCGTGCATCCTCCGCCATCTTTAGGTATTGTCATCTTTATGGCTCACTTCTGCATACAAAAAAGGTTAGTTCCGAAATCAGGCATAGGAGTTATTCTATTAAACGGACTCTACATTATCATGCATTGTCCGCCATCTTTAGTTATCAAGTACATGCCATGCCTGGGCCCTAGGGTAAGCATGAACGAGGTTCGTGCATGTACCACTGATCAAACAATTTGACCTACGTGTGGCAGTCAGAATCGACTGCATTATCGCCATCGTCCGCCATGTGTAGGTGTCGGAGTACATGTCCTGTCTGGGCCCGCTGGCGCCGGTGTCTGGCTCGGCCGCCGCGCGCCGGCGCCGCGCACAGCTCCGCACACAGCTGCCGCCGCACGACGTCGCCCCGGCGGCGCGCACGCACGCCTCCGACCAGGAGAAGAGCGAGCATACGGTGAGTGCTGTAGCTAGAGGTGTTTACAGGTGTTGTCTGGCTCATGTGGTATTTAGGCCGTCGAGACCTTAAGGAAATTATGTACCTACCTACTAGACGTGGTCCGCTGTCTGTGATCTAAACCTATGCAGAGCTATTCTCAGGAGCGTATTAGTATAATTGCTTTATTAGTATATCAGTTGTGCTGAATGGTTCTTGACTAGAATACATCAGCTGCATCTCCTTCCATTCATGTTGTAACTACTACTAAGGTACTCAAGAAAATTGACTCAGAGGATGAGCTAGCAACTTGTCCATGATCTTTTACGTCTGGCCCCGATATGCTAAACATGGCGGTAGGATCTCTCGTTATCCTGCAGTTATGGCTACCCTAGTTCGGAAAACCGTGTGTTTTGTACGCGTACCTATGTTCACTTGGTACCTTTACTTACTGAATGATACATGTAGTGAGTAGATGTATTAAATCCTGCCAGACATTATTTCTTAACATGTTCTATTTTTATAATAATGGTCTCCACTACTAAGAATGAACGTGGATTTTACATTTACCTTAGTAGTAGTTAGTCGTCACATTAGCAACATTCAAAGGATTTTCTTGTCCCATAACGTGATAATTCATACCCACACGTTTTACCTATTCGCTTATAAATGAGTAGATATTTAACAATGCGTTTTATTTCCAGGAATACATCACTCGTATTAAAGACCATGTAGTTGGTATGGGTAATGTCGTGCGAGTGGGCCCACTTCAGAACGGTGAAGTGTATTCAGTAGAGAACAGCAAGTCCCATTCCGGCACCAAGTCGTACGCATTACCTCTCAAAATATCGAACGTATCCCGAGGCGTCAAATATAACATTGTCCCCAAAAACGCTTCAGATAAAAAACTGGTCCTAGACTCTCAAGGCAATGTCGTGAGCAGTGCAGCTAACTTACCAGACTACAAGTCCAGCCCTATATTGAGCAGAATAGTCAAAGATAAGCTACATGTCATGCGCATAGAGTCCGACAGAATCAAAAGCGCGGTCGAACATGGACCGATATACGATAAGCTACTTAAAAACTTGAGTGATTTAAGCGTTCCAGTTAATAATGACGTATATCTTCAACCGATCAAGCTGTTTCGCGATGAGTATAACAAAAATCCTCAGTTCAGGGACGAGACTAACGAATTTGCCAATAAAGCTCTTGGAGTTCAAACTTTGCCGGAATTGTGGTCCACAAGCAATAACAACGTTGTAGGAGCTGCCAAGTTGTTGGACAGTAAAATACAGAAGGGTACAATATTCGCTCCGAATGGAGAGATTTGGAGCTGGAAACAAGAGCCAACCACGCCTGAGCACAGTGGCACGATATGCTCAACGAAAATAAATCCGCAATATTCAACTACAACCAAACCTATGAATCAGGTTGAACCACAACAGACTGCACCTCTTAGAGACTACCTTAGAAGTCATTCCGAGGATGACTCGGTTCCGCCTCCATTGCCAAACTATAGTACGTATCCGGGAGCGTCTCCGCCCAATGTAGGGGAAAATGATTGGAATAATCTGGATAACCAGGGAACGGATAACTCAGGCTATGGAAACAACAGTGGCAATTACTTGGAGCCGATTGATCCTATCATAGACCAACTGACTGACATGTCGTTGAATCCTGCCGAGTTAGAGTTCAATAGGAAGCTTTACAATGAAGGGGTTCCGTGCCAACGCTGTAATAAGTCTATGTTCGCTGGTGAGGTTGCAGTCAAAGCTGAGAGGGCAGGACAAGAGGCTATTTGGCATCCACAATGCTTCACTTGCAGCAAATGCGGGGAACTGCTGGCGGATCTCGTCTACTTCTTTTACAAGGGAGAGATCTATTGCGCCAGAGATTTGGCTAATGTTCTAGAAATTCCTCGCTGCGCTGGATGCGACGAGTTGATATTCACTAAACCGTACACGGCCGCTGAGGGCAGGGCGTTCCATGTCCAACATTTCTGCTGCTATCATTGTGATGCTCCATTAGGCGGGAAGAAGTACGTGCCAGATGATAAGACTGGGTTGCCGATATGTTTGACTTGTTACGACCAGTTCTACGCGGAGCGATGCCGCGCTTGCACTGGTGTCATAGGTCCGGAACAACAGGGCGTGTCTTGGGGCAACATGCACTGGCATGCTGACTGTTTCATTTGTTCAGGCAGAACTTGTGGCAAGAGTTTGCTCAGCGGTCGATTTGTAGTAAAACAAGAGATGCCTTTTTGTAGTGTGCCCTGCGTACAGAGTCGTATTAATTAATTAGTTGTAAGCTAAATTCAATATATTTTAATAATAGGTACATATTTTTGATATGCAAGTATTTAAAAATTTTATACTACCCATTTATTTCTTGCTAGTAATAATAGGTGTAAATGAGATATATTTATACACAAAACATAATAATCAAATTAACCACTATCTAAATAAGTATGTCCTATTTTTTAATAGGAAAAAACTCAGAAGTATTATTCTTTGGGACCAAATTCTTCCTATAAATGTGATACGATATTTACCTAAATTGCCTAATACTGCTAAATTACTGTAGCAGGCAAGATGTCCATAAATTCGATTTTCTCATAATACTAATTATTACATTATTTCATGATAACATTTTAAAGTAAGTTATTACTTAAGGATGTAATTTTATCCTTTTTTGACTGTGAGAGAACATGCCATTTCAATATAAGTACAAGATTTTGTAAATTCCAGGCAAGTTTTTTGTGTTGAGGGATGTTTCTTATCCTGAAGATGCCAAGTAAAGATGATAATATCATTAGCTACAGTATATTAGGTAAAACTGCTTTAAAAAAGTATTAGATATTATTACGTATATTGCAAACTTAACTGTGAAATATATTTTGTTAAACTTAAGTACATGTTTTTGCCATGATTCCAGTAGGTAAGTAAATATATTAAAAACTGTTATTTTGTACTATTTATAGGTATTCCTTATTTATGATTTATTTGGAAATAAATTTAAGAAACAACCAACTTGTTATTTTTTTCCAAGATGCATACATGCATGATTTTTGCATTGTAAATTAAAACCTAAACATGTCCACAGCGGACAGATTTCCTTCGCATGTCATTATCAGTAGAACACCTAGTGCAGAAAAGTAAATGTTGGTGGCATGTCTAAAAAACCCAGGAAATCCAAATAGGTCTTTATAATCTACTGCCCACTCATCACAATATTCAAATTCGCTGCAGGCAGATTTTTTTAAGCATGCCAAGATTAGTTCAGGGCTTAGTGCCAGGATGCAAATAAGTGTGCACCTCTAGAATATCAAGAAAACCTAAACAAGTAGTTGGCAACACTGAATGTGTTAAGTATGGAGTAGTAGAATTAATTGCTGTAGTAACTGCTAGAAGTAATTGCTGAATCCTAACTAGGAGCTAGGTCACCAACCCGCCTGCCCAGCGTGGTGACTGGGCAAAACCCCCCTTGTGGCAGTAGCCTTGTGCGTGCCCTGGAGGAGGCTTACGTCCAGCAGTGGACTACCATAGCTGATGATGAACTAGCAGCTGACTGGCTTGGCACAGTTACAAGTAAAACAATGTGTAGCATTTGGCATTGGGTTAATACATTTTAGACTTACAAAACAGCAATTGTAACAAAGATATTAAGTAAAAAATATTATCCAAATAGTTTTATTAGTATTTAAAAACAAGTTATTCTATTTTCTTAAATAAATACATTTTTTATACAAGCTCTCACATGATACATCAATATTTGGAGAAGTTCTTATTATTTCTGTTACTTATTGTAAAATAACAAGTTGAGAATTGCATTATTTTGTTCTATTTGCATAAAAATGCAATCTTAGATAGACTTGCTGGTTAATTTGAAACTTAATAAATTATATGACAAAACCTGTAGAACCAGGGTTCTTGCAATATAAATAAGCTGGATCTTTAAGCATTCAGTTTATCAAGCTTTCTGTTTCAGTTTACCAAGTTCATTTTTAAGCGTGTTTAGGGTCTCTTGTAGGGCTTCCTGTTTATTTTCTAAGGCTGAAATGTGATCATCAGTTCTTTTTATTTCTTTGCTTATGTACTCCATGCGTTTGCCTACATTTTGTTTGGCCTCGTCTAGTTCTTGTTTGACTAATACAGGTCCAATAAGTTTGTAAACTTCAGCATCTTTCTTTAATAACAATAACTCTTCCTTAACAGCTTTATTTTCATTTAATTGACTGTCTAGTTGTTGTTTTTGAGCCACAGCCTTCTGGTATTCTTTTTGGACACCATTAAAATTTTCGAACTCTTTTTGTAACTTCTTTTGAATTTCTTCAGCCATTGTGGAGAGAATTTACGATTGTAAATGTTAAAAACTAATTTAATTGATTAGTATTTCTCAAAGTAGGTTTTTTCGGCAAACAATAATTATACCTGCCAAATTTTAGGTTAGAACATATTTGACATTGACAGACACTCAGTATTTTTTCAGTATAGTGGTAAAGGCGAGCCTTTCACGTTCTGCCAAGAGGAATGCAACAAGATTTTTGTAAGCCTATGTCCTGCTTTGCATGTGGCCTCTCCATTTTGAGCGTTAGTCGTTTTCAAAATAGGAT
Source organism: Carposina sasakii (assembly GCA_014607495.2). Lineage (NCBI taxonomy): Eukaryota > Metazoa > Arthropoda > Insecta > Lepidoptera > Carposinidae > Carposina > Carposina sasakii. The sequence goes on from CP053158.1 coordinate 9,938,926, forward strand.
GATAGCCGATTCTGGTATTTTGTGCGCTGTTCTTTAGTAAAATGCCTCGTATCATGCGCACGCGATGTCGCTACTATGTATTATATCTGTGGTATTCAGGGCTGCCAGATCGTATAATTGGATACAAAATATGTATAATCAGACAGTATGGTTGATTCCGGCAGTCACACTTAAACCGAAACGTAAAATAAGTCCTACCTGTCCTTTTCTCTCTCAGCTATTTATGTTAAGAACGGAGAGATAGATCTGACTAAGATTAGGTTTAGGTTTAAGCGTGACTGCCGGAATCGACCCTAGTGTAGGTATTGTATCTTGATAATTTTGTATTATACCTACGATACAAACACATACGCCATGAAATGGAACGTCAGTTCGTGCCTTGCTTTTCTCGAAGTTGTTCGCTCACTCTAGTAGGATAAACTTAGATGTGACGCCCGCAGATGGCTGCCATCCGTAAAACCCGGACACTTTATGTCAGGGGAAATCTGATTAATGATGTGTTTTGCAATAAATTACGCCATTTCATAGTAAAATATTTGGTGGACCAAATGTAGCCTCCCCGCTCCGCGCATCCTGCTCTACATACTCGTATGTATCAGGGACGTAGCTGCGCCGCATCAGCTGTACCTACCTAACAATGATACGGGGCCTCTGGTTTAACATGTGTAAGCAAAATTCTAGTGTGACCATAAAATATAATAGTAAAAATGCTATTTTTACAAAGAAATAATCGAAATCGAAGTTTTAACAGTGGAAAATGGCAAATAATTATCGTTCGCTTTACCTTCATCAGCATTACCATGATGCATTAGCGATCGTCGCAAATTCTCGATAGAGCCTGCATTTTCGAGAAATAAATGGCAACAGTGTGCCAAAAAACCATTCAAATTTCGCGCTCGCTATGTTTTCTTTATAGATTTTTTTAACACAATCAGTGCCGGCGACTACTTATCACACTAATATTATATGTATAGACGAAAGTTGAGTGTGTATGTTTCTTACTTCTTCACGTCTAAACGGATGGAGCGATTTTAATATAATTCCTCTGATACTTGCGCATGTGAGTTACTTAAACACACGGCCGTGTTTCCAAAATGGGGTTGTCAGACATATTTCTATTTGTCAGACAGAACTTCCCCTTGGCCAAAAATGCCCAATAACCATGAACGAGGTCCTACAGCCACGCTTAACATAGCAGGGTCGGACCTATAGATCACTGACAAGTTGGTAGCTTAGCATATCGCCAGTGATAACGACCTTGAGTTCCTCAGTGGACTTTTACGGCATGAACGGGAGGAGATGCAACAGCTGATGTACCTACTTATTTTCTAGTAAAGCACATCAGTACATTATGTAGAAGCCTAGTTTTTTGCGTCAACGTCAAAATAATGGGATACGGGGATAATCCCTTGACGACTCTGTCCTCTTCAACTAGGTCTGAAGGCAGAAATCTCTCTTTTGGTATGGATAGAATATATACCTATATTCCTACTAAAAAATGTAAGGCCATATGAAGGATATAAAGAAACCTAATATAAAGTACGATTTTTGTGGAGAAACTGAATCAATCAAACATACAAACATAATAATTTACAAATATAATGCATATGTAGTTAAAATCATATTTTAGCTAGACATTAAAATTTAACTACAGGCAAAGGAATAATTTACACACCCTAATTAAATTATACCTACTTGACGCATCTATACGTATAAATAACTAATTGCACAATATCACTGCCTACTAGAGATTTTTTCCATATTCTAAAGTCCATGCATAGCGTGCATTTGGATCACCACTCTTTTCAGCCTGCTTTTCAATATTTTCAGTCTTTTTCAAAACATTTTGTAGCGTTGAGAACAATTCAGAATTCTCACTAATAGGTCTGGAATAATCTTGTAGCTTTTCCGATCGTTTTTCAAATGAGCCTCGTTTCCCAAACCTTTCGCGTACAAACTTTTCATATAAATCAACATCTTCATCATCTTCTTCCTCTTGATTCTGTTTCTTCTTGTATTTTTGTTTTTGTTCTTCATCTCCATAATAACCGTAATATCCATGATCATCATAATTGGGTGTAGCCGGTTGATACTGAGGAGTGTCCTCTTCACTATCTTCTTCACTATCTTCGTAACGGTAAAACTGTTGTTTCTGTTTATCTTTTTTATTGTTTTTTGTTTTCTTAGACGGCTCTTCATACGCATAAGCTAATATGTCGTCAGGTAATTTAATCTCTGGTAATTTAATTGCGACATCATCAAATTTGATATTCAGATGGTCATCATAGCTGGCCGGTGCCAAGGTATCTAATGTGCCCTCGTTATTTTCATCGTTTTTAGAAGGTTCCGAAGTTATTGATTCTTCACCAGGATTGGGACTAGATTCTTCTTTTCCATCATGTTTATAATTGAGAGGGATTCTTTCAAATTGTTCCTTGACATTATCTTTCCTCTTTTTTTGGAGCTGTAATCTTACTATTTTGTTCATCAGAACCCGTAGGTTTTACGCCTAAGAAAGTTTCTAAACTTTGGTCCTCATTTTCTACTTCTTTTGACGATTCTTTTATGTTTTCCCCTGACTCATTACTGCTTTCATTGTTTATTTCTACTACTGGCTTTATTTCCCCATCATTGACTTTTGCCGTTGTTTGACCCTCCTCATCTGTTTTAAAATTTAATGCGGAAGGACTGTGATTATCCCCATTATCTTTATCTGGTTCTTGTAAATAAGCAGCAGCAGCTCTTGGTCTTATTGTAGTTGACGACTGTTCTTTAGTAGACGATTCTAAATTAGACTCATCATAAATATCTTTAGCTACTTCTACTTGGCCTTTATCATTAATTTGTACTCTTTCGTAACTGAAATCACCTAAATCAACGTCTTGAATTATAGTCTTAGGAGTGTGATTAAGGTTATTATTATTGACTATTATATCCTTAGGTTTCTTTGTAGGAGAAACACGTTGTTTTATTCTATCAAAAGCATTTTCTATACTAACATCTTTATTGAAATTGCCAACATCGTATTCCTCGCTTGCATCGCGTGGCTTGGAATATTCCGATTTTTCACTTGAAGTATTTACATATTTCTGTTTTGGTTCATATTCTTTACTATCACTGGGTGAATTTTTATGCTGCGGCTTAGTGTTTTCCCCACTTGAATGTTGCAGTTCTCTGCTGCCAGAATCATCATTATATTTTTCACTATCATCTTGACTTGGCTTAGAATATTTAGATTTTTCATTATCGATAACTTCACGTGAGTGATAATGTTTTGGTGTATCTTCATCCACATACTCCTTACTACGATGTCGTGGTTTGAAGTATGGTGCCTTATTATTACGTAAATTTTCAATACTTTCGTTGCTATCATCTCTTTCTTTACTATTTGCTTTGTCCACATATCTATTAGAATAATTTTCAGTGTTTTCAGGCGTTTCATTGCTACTGGATTCTTCACTTTGGTTATCATTTTCACGACTATTATAACTATCTTTTCTTTCATTGCTCTCCTTATTATCTATATTTTCGCTATAACCTCTATCATCTCTTTCAGTATCTTCAAGTCTCTCTTTGCTAATGGATTCATCACTTTGGTGATTACGTTTTATATACGGTGCTTTATCCACACTTTCATTACTTTCATCATTATTTACATTATTTATGTAAGTTCTACGGTCATCGGTATCATTTTCAGAGTTTTCTTTACTACTAGAGTCAGGTTCTGGATACTTTATTTTATCTAATTTAGAACTTGATCGGTCATCCTCTTCAGACTCCCTTTCTCGGCTGTCATTTTCTACACTTTCCCGGCTAGATTTACCTTGATCAACTTCATTATTTTTATTATAGCTTTCATTAACATTTTCGCTGTCATCCCGACTTTCTAAGTTATGCCTTGGCTCAACATTTTCTTGGTTTTCACTGGTTTTATCAACTGGCTTATTTGCCACATCATGTAAAGTTTCAATGTTAAAATCAGCTAATGCAGATCCTTGAATAATATTGGCATGTTTTTGAAAATGTCTTGGCTCATGAGATGTCTCATAGTTAACAATAAGTGGCGCTTTTGAGATACTTTTATGATCAGTATCTTGAATGTCGTGGGATCGCTTTTTTCTTATTAAACTGTTTTTAGGATGTCCCTTGTGTTTTTCATTGACAATATTTTGGTTTTTTTTTGTAAACATATTTCATCACAGTATCACTTTTTGATGTGTTATTTACTATAGTATCCTGTTCTATACAGTTCTCTTGAACGGGATTTTCTGTGGAGTTTAGACTTACAAGACTTTCATCGTCTGTGCAGCTGATAGTGGCCGGAGTTACGGCTTGAATTATAATTCCACTATTGACATCTGTACAGTTTTGAACTAAATCAGTTTCGTTAGTTTCTGATGGACCAGGATTAAGAGCATCAACTTCGGCCGTTTCTTGGCATTCATTGGTTTCATTTTTAACTGGAATAATTGCATCTGTGATCTGGAAATTGAGTAAGATAGTGTTTTAAAACCATGTTATTTTTGAGATACGTAACTACTGTATCTATTTGAGAAAGATTTTACGCAGCCATATTATTAAAAAAATCTATAGCAGAATATAAATTAAAAGACAAAGCAACAATATTTTTCTAAATATTTTATAAACACAGCATTACATACTTACTAGGTAGTTCTCTAAAATACAGAGAGAGTGAGTTGGTGGTAGGATTACGTGCTTGTGAAATCTATCGTCTATCTCATTTTAATCTAGATCTACGTAGGTTCTAGTCTAGGTACCAACACACTTTTAAAATAACAACAACAATAATTCAGATCCAAATTTTATTACAAAATTCTACATTTTCATACAAAACATACTTTGAAATAAATAAAAATAAGTAACAAAAATAATACTAGTAAGTGAAATACAATCGAACGAAATACGATACCTACTTGCGCTTCAAGAAGAAAAGTTATAATGTCAGGAAAGCATAGAGAACTTATTAGGTCGTAGCTTTAGGTCGCGTCCCGAATTAGGCGAACAGTGAGCGGCTCAATATCAACGGCGGCAACTGAACGGCGAACTAGAGCGTATTAGCTGCAAAGCGCCTGCGAATTCTTGTGAGGGAAGGTAAACAGTGTACATTAGCGAACGGAGCGCCGTCGGCGTAGTGAAAAAACTACGCCGAAGTTTTACTGCGGATCAGGCGCTCACAGAATGAGTCGGTAAGTGAAATGTCGCAAACTTTGTACATTACGCGCTGTATGGACACTCCATTTAAAATGTATAGGGAGGCAAACTGGAAGCAAACTGCCAACCGCTCACTGTTCGCCTAATGGGGACGCGGCCTTACGACGAAAAGATATTCGCTAAACCTCTTAAACGGGTTTAGGCGCTTGTAAGACTACTCGGTAAGACTGGGAATAAGGGAGGTTTATAGTAGGTACTAACGGTTAAACCAACCTTCAATTAGGAGGTTATACCAAGCAAGAGCCACATACGTTATCTAGTTGTTGGAAAAAATTAATGAGCTAAGTTTTATCAAACTGTTAGTTCGATCTCTATTATAGTACGGACGCGGAGCACGATGAGTTTCGTACAATGGTTCTTAATATTTATCTCGGCCATCTGTGTATTTTAGTTTTGTCGTTTCTGTCACTGCTAGCTCAGTCACGAGCGTGACGGCAATCTATTTATGAATGAGACGAAAAAGGGAGGGTCATTGAACTAAGTATTTTGTGTTCCGCGTCCGGACTATAGCCGTGTAGCTACGACCTTATTAGTCTAAATAGACTAGGAGGCAAGATGACTATAATCTAAGATAGTGCTTACACTGCTGACTTTTCAATCTACCGCCAGGTACCTTGCAATCGACTAAAGAGAGATTGACATTTATATTGACCAACTGATTTTCCAGTAACGGTACCTTAAGGGTCCTAAGGTAAGGTAGATTGAAAAGAACAGCCAACTGTGACTGCCAGTTCTAAATACTTATCTACTAATAAAAATACTTGCTACTTTAACGTGATTTTACTGAAGGTGGGGATAGGAAGGCAGTGTAGTTTAGCATGACAAAGGGAAATCAAAACTCATTTCAGAAATTCCTTAAAAAAAACTTGAGTGTAGCTTGAAAACGGCTAACGAACGGGTGGTGGGCATGCCTTTTTTAATTCGATAGGTGCACGTATTTGTTTAAATAGTTAAATTACTTAGTTACCCTCAATAAATTAATATAATACTTTTACAAATCGGATCTACCAGTTGCCCCCTTCAGATACACAGATAATTTTACTCTACTCTTATTATTACATTTACTCGCTATTATTTACATACATACTAAATACAAATAATCTAATATATAGGTAGTAGGTACCTCTCATGAAAATCTCAAGTTTATGATGATGAGATTTATTTTTTATTTACAATTACCTATATATAAAGTAATCCTTAAACCTGATATGAACATTGTTTTTTAGAATGTTGCGTAAAGCAAATGATATGGTTTTTAGATTTTCATGATAGGTACGTCACGTATACAGGGTGTCAATGGCATTGTAATAAAAACTTTTAGGTCAGGCAATGGAGGTATTAGGTATTTTTTTTAACGGGGACCATAACACTTTAAAGATTTTAAGATAATTTTTTCATCAGAAAAGTAGGAGACTTTTATGGAATAGGTATACTTAGTAAAGTATACCTATTAACATCCTGTAACACGTTTAATAGCTAGTTTTAAATTTTTACTGTGCAACATCTATCTACCTACGAGTATTTACCTACTGTGCTTAAAATTACAATATGGCATTTAAGCATTTGGCCACTGCTGAGCCACCGTTTTATAGCAAATACATAATATTTTATTTATTTACAATAACCAAGTTATCCCATTTAAATAAATTATCTAGTGTGTAAATTATTCTCTTGGTATTACACACTGGATATAAGAAAATTACTAACCATAGTTAAAACTCTAATTTAGGAAGGTACTAAGGTAGCGATTTTCGCATTTTCAAAAGAAATAATTACGGGAAAATACATTCATACAGTCAATGAAAACTCAGTGGTAACTAAAATGAAGTGTTATATCACAAATGACTGTTTTAATTGTACATGACTTATAATGTCTAACGACCAACTGCAATATGAATAGATCGAGATTAAATTCGCTGATTAAACCTTCTATAAGGTTTTATATAGGCTGCCTATATAAAACCTTATAGAAGGTGTGCTATGCTAGGTAGCTACGGTTGCGTGTGATATCGACCAATCATGTTCAATGGCCCAAGATATCACTGAATTTGATTGGTGGATATCAAATGCATCCATAGCAACGTAACATAGTAAACATCTATGTATTTATATACCGTTGCTTAGTACCCACGACACAAGACCTTAGGGATCTTAGTGTGGGACTAGGTCAATGTGTTGTGAAGTGTGTGAATATTTATTTATTTATTTATCTAGTGAAAAGGCAGCGTTAGAATGACCGGTCCCCTGATTACCTAATTTGCAATAGAAAAGCCGAAGCAAAGCCATAACGAAAATTGTACAATATTCACCTTGAAATGTCAAAGTTCCTTTGAAATTCATTTTACGTAATACGAATTTGACAAGCGATCAGCAATTTTTGTACAATTTTTATTATCGCATTGCTTTTGCTAGTTAGGTAATAAGAGGGCGGGAGACATTTTCCATTAGGTCTTTTACCACTTTCTAGATTGCTGTACCTCTAGTTAAAAGCCAGCCTAAAAAGGTTATTATAAGCTTCAAGAAACCTTCAATTATTTACATACATCAAATACAATGTAATTTATAGATTTATCTCGATCTATAGTCTTGCAAATGGCTGTAAATAAATATGTACTTGTCTACTAGCTATGTGCGACTACTTTTTGCCTAGAAACGGGTCGTAGTTGAAACTACTCACGAATTGTTTCGCTGGTCCCTGGAAGGGCGCTGGTTCCGCCCATTTGCTGAAGTCCATCGACGGGATTATTCCGCTACGGCAAGGGACACGGGGATTTCTGGAAATTATATAACATATAAGTATATGGTACATACAGAAAAATAACTTAGTTTTTGTTACGTAGTAGCACAGGCAGAATACCTAATAGATAGGCTTTGAAATCGCAGTTTGATAATACCCATGAAATTCGAATAAAACTGCGATTCGGTTCGCACAGTAGGTACTAAGTACCTTCCCCTTAAATCTAAACAAGCACGCTTCAATCGTTGACATAATCGTTTTAATAACCCAGACAAGGTATGTAACAACAGAATCCTCACTACCTTTCCCGCTCAAGCAAATGGAGGTTCTGAATAATAGAAAGGGATAAGGCGTAAACGTACTGAAATTGTATAGGTACAATCCTTATACCACTGCAACTATTAATTAGTGTGTCCCACCCCACGAAAATGACATTTCAAATACAAAATTTTCTTACAATTCATGATCAGGTAAGACCATAGGGTATAGCTGAACAGTATCGATGATATCCGTGTTGTCACAGATCACTCTCGCAAGCCTTGCTTTTCGGATTTCCTTCAGCTGTTCAGGGGTGAATGAAGATGGCTGGTTGGGCAACTCGAACCTGAAATTGGAATAAAGAGATATTTATTAATCTTTAGTAAAGGGAGCAGGAACAAACATTTATCCATTTTACCATACATTTATAGTTACTATTTAACTAAATAAATAGCCTATACTCAGGATATAGGATGGACAAGATACAAAGTCAAATATAAGAAAGTAAGGGTACTTCACTAAAATCAAATAAACTATCAGGATAGTATTCCCCAAAAAAAGTTTCTAAATTTATTTCCTATGATACCTAATCATGTATGTACTTAAAAGATGCTTTATATGTCCCTTGATTAGGTTCCAAAAACACGCCAAGCCTAATAGAGGTTTACTAAGGAACGAATTATGAAGGGGATAGGAGGCACTTATAGGCTTAAATGAATGATTATACAGGATGTAACAGAAAGGGTATATTAAGCGAAAACCTATGTAAATAGCCCATTGTAGAGAACCTAATTCCAAAATTTGAGACTCAAAAATCACATGTTTATTTTTCAAGATTGTATGAACATTCCTGAGTTGTTTAAGAATTCTCCATACTATTTGGAAAAATAAACATGTGATTTCGAGTCTAAAATTTTGTGGGTAGGTTCCTTTTATTGGGCTATTTACATAGCTTTTCGCTTAACATACCCCTTTTGTTACATCCTGTATATACCAGAGCAAGTTTATATGTAATCATTACGTACCAGAATCGATCACCACGTCTCGAATAAGAGAACTGGGTAGCAATAATGCAGGCAAAAGTGGGCCCCAACATGGAGCCAGGCAGAGGTCTTTCTGACACGCCTCCTGACCACAGATCCACATCTACAGGATGTTGGAAGATCGTTTCGTATTTCCTCAAAGTCTCATTGGGCATAGACCCGAACAGTTCTTGGAAGCTGTCGGCTCCGGAAAGTCCGCAGAACTTTCTGAACTCCATGTATCCGGGAATTCCGAATTCTCGGCCTCTTTGCATGTTGAAGGAAACGAGGTCCATTCCGAAGCGAGCGCCAACCTTTTTGAAGAGATGGTTTGTGACTTCCTGCGTGATGGAGTCGTCCATAGCCTGTGCTACTTGGTTCATTAGTCCCATTACGTATTCGTCGAGAACACCAGCTCTGTATAAGTCGTATGGTCTTCTGATTAAGTCTGATAGCCTTTTAGATGCTGGAAAACAAAATGTTTGTTAAAATACTGTGTCAGAACTCAGCAATCTGAAACAACAGCAAGATCTGATGTATTTGTATGTGATTTGTAGCAGAACCATCTAAAGGACGTAGGCAGAACCAAAGTCTAATACAGATCATAGAACACGATATCGAAGTTTCACACAACGATTTGATCATATATTATGGACCAAACAGTAACTAGTGGCCGGTGGGGTCGGAAGCGCTTTCCTTTTCACCATTCCCCCAAATTCTTACCGATAAATTTGTGGGCCTTTGACCATCTTTCCACGGCAGTTGGCAGAAGAGAATGGCCGAAACGATAAGCGGCAGATGCGAAGGAAGCAATGACGTCAGGGTTCACATTGCTGTCGTAGCCGTCCCAATATCCCTGCAAAAAGATTTTGGCATCAGAGGATTCTGTAGGAAAACTATCTTTCTTTAAGGAACCAAGGAAGTTAACAAACTGATGGAATAAAGCACTCGTCAGTCACTTAAATACGTAATGTAACAGATATGAATGTTTGTAAGATGTAATTCACCAGACTTAAAGTCCTAAAATAAATATCTCAGCACTCACTTGACTTCGCTTTACACCATGTATTTCATTAAGGCCCACTTAAGAGCAGTTATTTATACGGCATTTTTAATTAGCAAAAACTTATCAAAAATGGCAGTTTAGACCATACCGGTCATTTATTGCTCCAATAAAAAAAATTGCAACGAGCACGACATCATGTACCTATCTAAATGAGACTTTGAACTACATAAACACACACACAATAGATAAATACAATTACTTTCACGAGTAATAAATCTAAATACATATTCATTACCTCTTTCTCGAGCACCAAACCGAACTTCTCCATAACATCTTTACCAAGTAGGATGGGCAGGAACTCATTGTAGGTGATATGCTGTATTTCTGCAATGTTGATGCGTCTTGCTTCTTGGAAGAGCGTCTCGTCATCCCAGTGAGGATTGACGGCGGCCAGGGCTTCGGCCACGCGGTTGTGTTCCCGCGCCATTAGGGTATGCATTACTGTTAGTACTAGCTGCTCATTCACTCTGATCTCACCTGAACAATGAGGATGATGTCAGAACGTATGTAATGTATGGATACATATAATAAAATTGTAACGGATCGACGTTTGTGCACGCTAATCTCAGAAAGGGCTGAACCGATTTTGATGCAGTTTTCAGGAATATATTGTGACAGGTCCCACTTAACATATAGGCTACTTTTATCCCGGGTAATGTTTTTATCCCGAATAATATCGACATTTTATTTTTTCTGCAGTCCACGCGGACGGAATCGCGGGCGTCCACTAGTGTAGAAAATGTTTGAAAAGGTTAATCATAACAAAGTGTGGTAAACGATGAAATATATATATTTAGGTACAGGGTGTAATAGGAGGGGTGTGTTAGACGAAATGTGTGTTTGTCTATGAAAATAGCAATTATAAGTACCACTATAGAGAAGTAAAATGAGTCTGTATACTTCCCACTATATATGTCAGTCGTTGACTCTAAATCACATGTTTATTTTACAAAAAGATTGTATGAACACATACTTTTTACTAGGGTATGTTAAACGAAATGCTATGAAATTATGTACTATAAAGATTGTACACATACATTGTTAAACATGCTATGAAATTATGTACTATAAAGAACATACATACATACAGAATGTTTTTTAGTTACCACCCTTAATGAAGGGTACATACTCTATAGATCAAATAAAGTAAGTTTATGCAAAAAAAAAATGCTGGGAAACGATCTAATTTAAAAAATGGCGAAATTTATAGTGTCTAGTGTTTATGCTAGTTTTTCCATAAACTTCTAATAATTTCATATATTTAGATATTAATAATGTGCATTTATGCAGAAAAACGCAGTCTATTTACTCAACTTTGGACCCTAATATCTTGGGACCCAGACACTTCCCAGGTATGCTTCCATAGAGAAAAATGATCGTGCTGATGAGGAGATTCCTTAGTTTTCGGGAACGTTGACGACCCTTAATCACCCTGTATACACACGGCTGTGTTCCCAAAAATGGGGTAGCGTGAACTGCTGGATCGCGAATGACATCCAGCAGTTTTGGCATACAGCGACGTTTAGTATAGCGGAGTCACATGTGACAAGTTGATAGCTCATTGCCTGAGAGAACGGGACAGAAATTCCTAATTCGACTCTTACGACATGCACGGAAGGAAATGCAGCTGATGTATTCTAGTGAAGCTCCGCATCAGTACAGAGAGTGGTCCACTAATAGTTATATTGTCATCATGACAATAGAGACTTAAAAATAACTAGAGTAGTACTTGAGTGCATGGAAAAATGTCGGGCTATCGCTACAGCATCTATGTGATTGTCAATATAAATTTAAAACATAAAGCAATATTCACCGGCTTCAAAGCAGTACATATTCTTGTTGGGCCTGGTGCAGCCTTCGTCAGGGATGTCCAGTTTGAGCGGCAGCAGGTCCTTCAGGCCATACTCCTTGAACACTGGGTTCATGCGGAGTAGACCACCGTAGCCTGTACGTAGCTTCCTGAAATAGTGAATTTGAATATAGGTTTTGTGTATCGGCAACCTCTCCCCTATACTTATTTACATTAATTGCAACTAGAGTAAACAGCAGGTCAGAACGACACATATCGGCATATCGTATCGAAATGATAAATCCATACAAGTAAAAAGACCATTTAGCTTAGGCATAGAGGAATAAAGTAAATAATCATCATATTAGCTATGAGAAGTCCATTTCTGAATATTGGTCTCCCTCAATGACCTCTAGAACCTAGAATCTGGTATCCATTTTAGAACCCTTCATACCATTGATATTTGGCTTATATATTTCCGGTGTGAAGCTTCACCTAGCTAAGTTCGCACCTCGCTGTAATGCAGACCGTATCTAAGCGTCAGTGTGACGTAATCGACGCGAGGTGCAAACTTAGCTTGGTCGAGTATGTATGTGGCATGGCACAGCTACAGGATAAAAAAATATTACAGCCGTCTTCGTTAAAAGAATATAAGTAGAAAATTTCTTTTAGCAGATACTTAAGTTTATTTCCTAAAGCAGTCTATATACCTTGAGAATTTCTCTGTGACTCCATACACGGTGTTACCGTCAATGGCTCCAGTGAGCGTGTTGAAAGGCACTCTCGATCCTGCGAAATAAATGAAGGTTATGGTAAGTAAATAGATGCATATTTTACTGCAGCGCAGAGTAATTAAGTACCATTTTAGCCGTCTACGTATATTTAGATTTTTCGTGTTACACTCTAGCGTAGCGGGTGCAATGTCGATTTTGATATCAATACTGTCTTAATCCATTCGTTAATCATCATCATAATCATCATCAGCCTACTGCACTCCACTGCTGGACGTAGGCCTCCCCCAGAGCACGCCACAAGACTGCCATGGGGGGATTTGGCAATAGTCACCACGCTGGGCAGGCGTGTTCGTTCGTTCGTTTCATCGGACATTCGTTAATGTGGTTGGTTATTGTGGTGGTTTTGATAGTTCATACAGTGTATGTGGATTGATCATGTTCGCATATGTGAAAAATATGGTCGTTACCTAGCTAGACATTTATGCTTTGTTCTGATTGTCTGACTGACAGCCTAAACTGCTGATCTTAGAGGCCCGAAACTCGGAGAGTGTTCTTCATTATTTCTCATTCACTTTAGAATTAAACAATTTTTTTACAATACGACACAAAACCCTGCTTACGCGTGTGACGTAGGCAATCGATAGTTAGGATTTTCCGAAATTCCCACGGGTTATAGGTACAGGAAAAACGGGAAATTTAAAAGTTCACGTGGACGAAGGCGTGGGCGTATTTTAGTGTAGGTAGGTTATAAGTATAAAACCAACTAAGAAATCATGAGTAGAATGTAAAAAAAAACGGACTTATGTAAAACTGTGGATACATATAACACCTAAATAAATATACATACCTATGTACTCATGGACTAGCTGAGAGCCAATTACTAGGTCCAAGGCACTCCCAGCTCGATAACGAGTTGGTATTTTAAAGATTGTTTACTGTTTATCCATTTGGCTAAACATTAATGGGTTCCATTAAACACTATACAATTTGCAGTAGATTGCTCGAATGTTAAAATGTATGTAAATAAGGTAGGTAAGGTACATAATTAATAATTATGTGTTATGGTCGACCATGAAATAAAATGGCATACCCATTACAAAGTTAGTAAGGATGGTCTAAAGATGACCCTTTTAAGTGTTTCGAAAATAAATCGTAACTTAATTTTATAATGTTGGCAACATTTTGCAATAAGTATTGCAAAGTACGATTTACTAAACTTGTCGGACTGTCCGTGCCCTTATTTATTAGAAACCATTGTTTCTCTGTGGTTTGGCACGCCTTTTGATGTAATACAATCACCTACATTTTAGTGTAGAGCGGTCAGAGACAATATTTTAGAAAATAGGATTTGGATGGTTATATGGATGGTTTTTTTAAAAGCGAGGACAGATGTACTTAAATGATCAGTGACAAGTTGCTAGCTCATCGCTTGAGAGAATTCCCGAGTTTCTTAGTCAACTTTTAGGGAAGGATATGCAGCTGACGTATTCTAGTAAAGCCCCTGATCAGCACAGGACACATACAAGAAATACGGTGACCAAATAACGCTAACACTTCACTATAGTACGATAGAGCCGTCGATTGTGATTCGCACAGATCTGCACTAAATTACGCAATAAGAAGACTAAAATAGTTGTACATACACGTAATGCGGGTTAACTTTCGCCTCTCACCGATAGTTGCGGCAGATGCGCTCGCGCCAGATCGCCTTGACTCGGTCACTATCTAAGTACAGGTTGTTTTTGGCGCGACGCAAAGGAGTGGTATTGTATTAAACAGTCTATGTATGTATGTTCCTTTGAAGCACTATACAGACCAAACGCCTCGGTCGATTTTTATGATTCATACGCAATCGATCCTCTTATAACCGGCGAGTGTCACTAAAGATATAACGTTAGTGAAAATCTATGGCGACTACTGTTTTGTGAAAATCGACAAACTATATTGTGGGGTATCGTTGATGTAAAAAACCATAGGTTTCTCTCAACATTTTTCAATATAAGTTTTAAACAGCGGCAAGACGAAAACTTCTTGCTGCCGCGCATGTTTCTTGATGCGTACCTATTAGTAGCTAGGTACTCATAGCAAAAAAGAATAAAATAAAAAACATTGTTCTTCTTGTACTGAACAATTAGAAATATTTTATATTCATTATTTACAATAATATTATAGATTTCTAGACCACCGGAGATCTAAGTGCTTGTTTTTTCTTTTCAGTTTTTTTTATTATGTACATTATTTGATTCTTTTTTAAGCAGTCGGGTTTTCGAATTTTTTAAATTATGTTTTTTTTTAAATGTATCTATGTACGTATTTTAGATTTAATTGGAACAACATGCTATCGAGATGTTATGTACTATCGCTATCAGCTGTCATGATAATCGGCTATCTCTTGATTCACCATGTTGAATCTAGGCTGTACAGTGTAGAAGATGAACCGCGTCTAAATCCTTTCTAAATCCATATTACCAAATCGGATACTGATCTAAATATGTCAGTCAGTTACAAAACCATCGCTATTTTATTATTAGTATTCCCATCCCGATCACCTATGTTATTTAATACTACATCACGAAGAGCAATACTGAATGAAACTATGTAACGAAACAACCGCAAGTGCGTGGTCGTGATTTCCCAACTTATCGGTAATAATATAATTCAGTTTTTAAATATTGAGAGACTGTCGACCCTCAACTCTAATTATTGTAATTGACTCTGAGTTTCGGACGTGTTTTTCATTTTTGGGCATGTTTAATGTAACTTGACAGATAGTTTCGTCACCTAATATTAATTTTAATTATTCTTCCTATGAATAAGTTAATCAAATTTATGTTATCCTTGATTTTATTTGCACTTTACTTGTTTATGGCTTATGCTATTAAGAATATTGCAACATCCGCTTTTAGATGCCTAAGATATTAGGTACTGCTTAAAGCTGAAGATGAATACAATTTATAAAGCGACGAAAAATATATGTGATACTTCTTGCATAACACACTTCTCTGGTTAGGTACAGAAATTAAAATCTAGGTCTAAAAGTTGACGCACATAACATTGAAGACAGATGGCAGAAGCAGAACTTTCCACTTAAGGACACTTAGTTGAGAGATGATAAATACTTGGCATACGAGTTATTTTTCAATATTTAAATGTGATTGACGTTTGAGAACAATTAATGATATGACGATAAGTAGCTAAAATCCTTCTCTTTGCTAGAATGCTAGAAGAAAGTAGACAGAATTCAGCCTGTAGATAACTTACCAAGTCTGCAGCCAGGTCGCGGCGAGGGGAACCCCCGCACGAAGTCGATGCACTTAACATTGAAGAGGCGGTAGAAGTAGTCATCATCAGGGATGCGGATCTCGTTGCAGTAGGGGTGCTTGAGGTGGGGGGGACGCTTGCAGCACTCTTCAGGGTCGTTGCGGTTGATCGGGTCTGAGGAGCAGGGTTTAGGTGACGCGGTTATGTGGCTAATGTGGTGATGTCGTTATGGGCGTAGCGAGGTACGGGCAAGAGGGGGAAGTTGTCCCTCCTTGACTTTGGTGTTCATGTGAAACTGATAAGACAACGATCAAAACATATTATGTAATCTAGAATTTTCTTTGTCTGCCCTGCCTTGGCTGGCGTTTATATGATTTTAAGACTGATGATTTTGCAGAAAATTTTAAACGAATGCCATACAAACTTACTAATTGAAATGCTGGTGCTCAGGAGAAATATTTACGAAAGGATTGGGTAATATTTAAAACAAAGATAAAGTTAGTGTAGATACCCATATACGTATCTTTTTTAATATCCTTGCTTCTGAGAAGATAATCAATTTACGTAAGCAGTTAAATGCTAGGTAAGCCTAACTGTCCCTCAAGAAGATAATTATCCCAGACACACTACTAACCTAGAGGGGTTCCAGTGAGTGTATAATCGTGGTCCATGAACTGTCCCCATGCGATGACCATGACAGTGCCGGCGTGGTCGTGGAAGCCCTCGTCAGGATGGATGGTGCGGGACACCACGCGGGACAGCGGCAGGTCCCGTCCCGTGTGCGAGATGCGGGGTGCGTTGATACCGTCCGCGAATAGGGGGCCGATGAGTCTGGAGTTAATTGGGATGTCAGTTTCTTCGAGGTTATCTCTTTTTTTGTGGCAGTGATGACGATGTCTGTTTTATATGGGTAATGTTTAGAATATTTCTTATTTATTAACGTACTAGTGGACGCCCGCGACTCCGTCCGCGTGGACTACAGAAAAAAAAACAAAATATCGAAATTATCCGGGATAAAAATATTTTCCCGGGTTAAAAAGCCTACATGACAATATATTCCTAAAAACTGCATCGAAATCGGTTCAGCCGTTTCTGAGATCAGCGTGCACAAACGCACAGATAAACAGACAAACCGACAAACAGACAAAAAATCCAAAAATAATTTTTTTGTGTACTATTGCGTTGATAAAGGTATTCTATAATATTTTTTCTTATATATCTACCATGTACAGACAGCGATCCGTTACATTTTTATGATATGTATAGATAAAAACATGGTAGATTTTATCTATTAGACAAAAAAAGTGTTGAATAGATTAGTTAAAAATAAGTGCCTGTGCCGGAAGCCTTAATTATTAATTAAATGGGATTATATCCAGATTCGCGATCATCGCGGTCACCAATCCGCCTGCCCAGTGTGGTGACTATGGGCAAAACCCCCCTGTGGCAGTAGCCTTGTGGCGTGCCCTGGGGGAGGCCTACGTCCATCACTGGACTGCAATAGGCTGAAGACGAGACGACAATATCCGGATTGAGAAATACCCATAAATAAAAAATAAAGTACAGCCAACAACAATCGGACTGTTACCTCTGGAATGGAGCATTAGTAGCGCCCCAGGTGGGGTGCTCCAGGTTGTTGCACAGTCCGTCCAGGCGCCTGTACTTGCCGGCGCGGCACTCCACATGAGAGAACACGGGAGGACACACCTCTCTGATGAGGGTCCGCGATGTGTCGATCAGAGGCAAGCCTTTCTCTATTTCTTCGTAAGTTAGACCGTATCTGTGGGGAGAATAGGGGTTTTTATAGTTTTTTATGACTAGGGGATTCTGTTAGATGCATACCTTGATGGTAAACAGCTATCAGTAGTGTTGGCAATGTGATGAATTACTTATACAGTCCATGTTTTTAAGGTAGGTATAAATTATAACTAATAATAAGCATATCATTAATGGCTCCGGAAATCTCCGATTTATCAATACCATATTAACGAAGTGAATTAGGTGAACGTATGCATGTTTTTCTACTATTACATTTCCTGTTTTGTATACATTTATTAAAATTATATATGAAATAGACTAATTCATCAACACGTGTGTTCTTGAAGGCGTTTGATCGGAATTTATTTTATGCAGAATGTACCCGGAAAGGTGGCATTAGCATCTTAAAGTGTAAACACACGAGTAATTTTTTACAACAAATATACATATGAAATGAGTGACTATAATGGTCAGTAGTAGGTACTATAAAATATAATTGCACTCCAGCGGAAAGTGTCTTAAATGCCAAGGTTTATGGCACCCGGATTGTATAAAATATGCGCTAACTCTAGCATGAATATTGTTTAATCAATCAATCTGCAAGTAAAGGACAAAGAATACTTGAAGACTTAAAAACATCCAGCAAGAGTACGCTAGGCAACCAATTTTCTAGCCACCAACTCTATAGTGTACTGGTCCTATTCCTTAATAGACTACGTATGTTAAAAGAATAAACACGATATGAAATTCGTCTGAATATGTAGATTTTGGTCACTTCATTACATTGCCTAACTAATGCCTACTTGCACTGCATCATGCATTGTTTAGTATTAATTGTTTTGCTCAAACTTGCTAAGGATGTTCTGTTTTCCTGACTTAAACCGAAAGAGAAATCGTACATCTCAACTATATCCTCAAAATTGGTCAGATGTGGCACCATGTGGTTCTATCGACTCTTGGTGCTTTGTCTACCCCGTAAGGGATAAAGGCGTGATTATATGTATGTATGTATAAATTACACTATTAACAGGCGTTTAACCGAAATTCATTATTTAATTTTCCGGAAAAAATCTTGTAACAAAATCTCGTAACCCATTTGATGATGATGATCTCCGACCGTATTTCGGCCAAGGCGATCAATCTCTACGGAGATTGGTCAGGTACGCAGGAGATATTATAGTGCACAAGTGTGTGCGCAAACACAGATGCACTCTCTATTCCGTTACTCTCATAGTCCGATGGGACGGAAAGCCGATACGACCGGAGAGAGATCAGGCACAGGACCAACGGTTTTACGTTCTTTCCGAGGAACGAGCTAAGTGGCAATTTTACAACATTAAAATCAGTACATGAAATAAATTCATTTACCGTATATGTAAACTTAAAGTTATATATTCATTGAGACGAAAATATTATTCTCAACTATACGTATATTAAATTAAAACCAAATTGCGATTGTAATAAATGATACCTCAAATTGTAAATGACCTAGATGTGTCAGACAATGAAAGTCAGGTGTAACATAATATTTTATTCTACTAACCTTCAAGATGATACGCAATGATAACTTTAATTGTTTGGTTAACAGAACATACAATGATTTGATTAATTATAAATATTTTTATTTTAACGAAATGTTTATTGTATTGATAGCTATTACTCAAATCTCCTTGTAAGTATACATCAAAAAGTAATACAAAAGCTTCCATCGGGTCTGTTAATAGGATACGAACCGCTGCCCCCCTAGCATGACCACGCATCGTGGATATCGTATCGTGCGAAATCGTATCGTCTCTATACAAAATTCAACATGGGGCGGCTATATTTATTGTATTTTAGCAGGCTAAATGTCAATAAATCGGTTTATCATAATGTGTTTCGCAGGTCATGCTACGAGAGTTTCATAAAAAGCTTTTTGCTACTTTAGTAATTAAACTAATTCATGGAAAAATCGCCCTTAGGCTACTTGCAATTTAATTAAACAAGTCCAATGACAAGAATTTGATGTGGCATAAATGGGTTATGTTCGGGTAATAAAAACAGAGCACTTTGAAGATTTAAACACTTTGAAGGCTGTTCATCACGAAGAAGACTCGTTAAAAAACATACAGCTAACTTGCTCCGTGGTAGGTCATAAGATGGTGACTGCATGGTTGGCGACCACCCACACATAATACCCTTGTGTTATTCGTAAGAGTAGCGAAGTTCCTTCACGGCCATTATAACACCGCAATCCTTGGACACCAAAGCTCACGAAGGGCGCTGGTGACGATATGGTTTTGCCATTTAGATCAATCTTCGACTTATCGTTAAGTTAGATACATCGTGGGCTAGTGTAGTGCAAAAAATATAGTCGATTCGTTTCTTATAGGTTTAGAGTAGCCGTTACATAAAATGGCGATAGAGCTACTAGCATGGGGGCAGTATGTTAACGATCACTATCTATGTGTGGGTGTTGCGGTAGGCCCGTGACCTTGCCCTGAGATAACAAGATGCGATGTCGTAACATACCAGTGGAGTGCTGACACTGCCTCTGACAATGTTGTCAGGCATTCGTAACATATAGCCAACAACAGCTTTAACAATTATCATAATTTGTCGTCCAAAAAGTAGTGCCGTATGCGTGGAATTTTAATAATGGAATGCTAATTGCTACAATTTCTTTCAAAAAGTTAACTGTTTTGCATAACGTAACCTCCGCTACTTTTAAGAAAAAGGTTTAGTTTTATTTCGGCATTTCCAAAGCAGTTAAAAGCAAGGCTGATATTTATTGACCGGCAAATGATTAAGCGGTTCTGACTCCATCCGAGGCGTGGAGCGTAAATGAGCATGTACCTTGAGATCAAGTAACGCGTCGAAGTTTATTACATAGTATTATTTGGTTAGATGCAACATTCGGTATAGTTGCGTGGCCAGACTCGTGACCGGAATGCCCTTCGGTAAATGGTGTTACACTTACGTGCGAAGAATCCGGAGCTTTGCAACGGTCATTAAGTTGGAATAACATATGATCGGCGCGGAATTTAAATGACGTCGAAAATCGTAGTCCAGATTCTTTATTGCAAGTTGCAACACTAATGTTGCCTTATATGCATATACTCGTACTTAATAGGTACTAGATTCAGACTTAGGCACCGTACCAACAACTACGAGAACATTATTTTGCTTCATGTATATAGCTTTAGGCTGAGTGTTCCTATACTTATTTTATTTTCCTCAGATCAAATGATTACAATCAATGTAGATCAAGGTCCGTTTGTATAAAACCTGTTTATATAAATTACACTATTAACAGGTGTTTAACCGAAATTAATTATTTAATTTTCCGGAAAAAATCTTGTAACAAAATCTCGTGACGAGTACATATACGAGTACATTATTTTGCTTCATGTATATAGCTTTAGGCTATATTAGACGTTTTTAAAATCTAATTTATTTTCGTAATCTCGCGTGGAGTAGTGAAAAAGCTAAATTTCATCGAGATTGTTATCCCGCGGCTACCAAGCAGTCCTTCTTTCCATGGATAGCCCTGCATACCAATACCTTCTTCTTTCATACCAATTTTCTTCCAAATCCAGCTATAGCCACTAAACAATATCACAGACAGACAGCATTTATAATTTTGATATGGATAGGAAAAGGGTATCAATGACGACGTTGTCATCAAAAGAAGAACGCATACAATTTTCGGTAGGTATATTTTACATCAAAATCATATCTCCCAATAGCAACCTCACATATATAAACGGAGCCTAAGCATCATAATGTAACTGTGTCGTCCAAAACATTTTGTTTGTACAATACACGCTCAGTGGGCAGTCATAATTGCTAGACCATATTAAGAATCAGAAAATTGGTTAATTCGGGGCGGGAGATGTTTTAGAGAAAGTTGGTCAAGATTAAGCTGTATCTACCTACATATTTCAAGGCTGCGAATTTTATAAAAAGTTTTAAAAAAAAAGTTTCGGAAACCAGCCCGTACATCATTTGTGCTAAGTCTTACCTATGTCGTTTTAAATTTTACTTTATAAGTATGTATGTAATATAATATGTCATGTGCTAATTGGGGTTTTACTAGAACACATTATAATATTAAAAGAATGTGTTAGAGGTACTTGTAGACATGACAACAAATGTCCGTACAGTACATTCGTAGAGTATTTTTAATGAAGTCTGTGTAATTTCTTTATTAAATCACTTTCTCCTGAATAAGTGTAGAGGTGAAAATATATTTAGAAAGTACATTCATTAGAAATGCAATTCTTTTAGAGTATTTACCTACTATAGACAAAACTAGAAAAACTTGTTGCGACCATTTCTATATTACTAATAATAACATACATACATATAATAACGCCTTTATCCCTTACGGGGTAGGCAGAGCACCAAGGGCCGGTAGAACCACATGGTACCACTTCTGACTAATTTTGAGGGTATAGTTGAGATGTAGGTACACGACTAATAACAAATCTATAAAGATTTCAAAATGTTGATATTTTCTATGTTTGTGCGTATTTCCATGGACTCTGATTATTCGGATCGAACTCAGTGGACACTACACGCGCAGGCGCGCAATGACTTTTATTTTTTTATGCAATTTTCACGATGACAATGAAACAAAATAGAACTTTGGGCCAAGCTATACTTTAAGCCCCATTCACATGTTACGATTTTCTTGAACATTCAAAAGAACATTATTGATATGCATTTTTTTACTAGTAAATGTGTTTCACTAACAACGTGTCAAAAATGGCAGTTTAGACCATGTCAGTCATTTGTTGGAAAAAAATTTATGCAACAGGCAAGAAAATGTAGGTTCTATCACAGGTATCATGTAAATGCAAGGTGCAAATGAGAGCTCTACCACTCTCCAAACACATCAGCCACAGTGTGACTGAGAGTCCTAGGCCTCAGCTTAAACTAAAGTGCTTAGATAGCTTAGCTTTCCTAACCCAACTATCCCACGTACTCGTTCCGGTTAAGCCTGATTCACCAACCGGAATATTCGCCAATGATGACATTTAGTACTGGCTCCCGTTCACTACAAAGGTCGTTCTGTAGGCGAGCGCGACTAAGATCAAGGATCCCTGTCAGTGGACATGAAAGTGGTTATCCGAGAATCTGAGGTACCGGCCAAGCGGTTAATGTAGTTTTTTTTTAATGATATTATAAAGCCAATTAATCCCTGAATGGCCGCATCTAGAATCGATTGTCGGCTGATCTTTGCAAGTCTCACGAATATACTATAATTAGACGAAAAACTAATTCAGAAAATTGGTAAGTAGGTTAAGTTGTCTATAATCTACAGTTAGTCAGGCTGATAACATTGATCTATTGTACAAATTCCACCCACATTAATAGGGGACACTGAATATGGACTGGACGGGAATACAGGTAAGTATTACGTGCTGTCAATTTACGATGCCTTATATTTTCTTGCCGCGTGGAGCCGGCAGAGTAGAATTCGTACCACCCTATGTCTGCCCGTGGGTATCGTACGAGGCGATTAAGGGTTCCCGGAAGGTGGGCAGCAGCGCCTCCCGTGTTGACAACATAGTCCAAAAATCAGACTGCGGTCACCAACCCGCCTGCCCAGCGTGGTACGTGATATACCATGCCGTGCTAATTGCAGGGTCAACGCTGTTTTATTAAATCCGGCAGTAAAATTCATATATTCACATGTAACAAAAGGTGCAGATATGTCAAACAAATTGCTTTGGAGATAGCCAATTACTCATAGAGAACCTAACTACCAAAGGGACTCGAAATTACATGTTTATTTTCGAAAATAGTATGATGAATTCTTAAATAACTTAGTAATATTCATAAAATCTTGAAATTCGAATATGTGATTTCGAGTTACAAAGTGGAAAGGGCTCTAAAAAGTCAATTCATCTGCATTAGAGAACAAAATATGTGATATGATCTCAGATTTGAGGGAAAGCAAGTCAAGTTGGCAACACTATACGATGTCTACAACCTTGTGCCTGGTCTTGTTAATCTGTACAATTAACAGCTATAATAAGAGTAAAGCGATCGTACTTACTTTCAAGGCGATCGAAACTAAGCTTAACAATTTGCTAAGCATCTTTTATTTAACGGACACTTTGGTTTTGATACTGAAAATTCCTATAAGCCTTCAAGTTGATTTATTAAAATCGGTATAACCATTTTATTTTTTTTAAGCTCAGCAAGACATTTTGGATTTTTATTTGTATAGACGTAAGAATATTATTTTTATAAGAAGATAGTTGGATAGAAGAGTACCTATTTATACCAAATTGAATCTTCGAATAGGAAATCTTCTGAAAGGGATCTAAATTAGCATCTTGAGGCACCACCGTAATCAAGTCAAAGAATAACTAATACTGTACATAGTACTAATAATAATTATATATAATAATATAAATAGGCTTTAAGACTATACTCACGTCCGTGCCAAGTTGATGGAGATATCGAGGATGAGCTCGCCAACGCTCGCGTAGTCCTCCGGCTTCCAGTCGCCTTTGGGCTGCGAAACCACTGCAAAAAGATAATATCAGCTAAAGCTTATGGGGCATACTCTCTCTTCTTCTTGCCCTGTTCCCTTTCATTTGAGGTCGCCACAAATCAAACAACTTGCATTACGCCTTTTCCTTCTATACCTATGGTACAAAAGTTATTTTCTTCCAATCATTCTTATTATCTATCATCTTGTATCTTACCCAAATAAACGCATATCCTATATCACGCAATCTTCTTACGACACTAGGCCTCCCAGCCATCGAATATCGCGGGTATGACTGCTTAACTTTTATTGGAAGTTGCTTGGAATGTAATGATGCAATGAAAAATATTTAATATGTTTTATTACTTAACACTTCGTCCACGGGTTCCAACAGGAATAACATTAGTTGGATAATGACATTTTCCAGGAATAAGAAGTGTTTTAAGCAATAACTTCCATCCAAAATTTAATACAGATTTACTTTAGTGGGATTGAATAATTATCATCCTTATTTCAGCCTTCAGTTATGTGCAGACGCACAGAAAACCTATGTGCCGACGTGTGAAGAAACAGTGCAGTCTCTATACATATAAAAGAGTTCAACGCGCAGAAAAATATTTTTTTACGAATTAATATGTATAGCTTATAATATTGAATTAAATAAACATAATACATATAATTAATAATAGTAAATAGTAAGTAAAGGTATCATAAAAGATTTTGAAGTACTCGTAGTGTCCGACCAGGCAGAGAAACACTATAAAAGATACTCGTATTTATGCTAATTTTTCCATAGGCAGATACTTAACCAAATGAGGTAGTAATGAGCCTTCAAAATTAAGTGGGCAAGTCCTTTTTCAAATGTGAAATTAATTTAAAATTACAACATCATATGTCCACCTGCATCATTTACAGCAACTTTTGTTTTGTGACCATATTTATAAACGCAACATTTAATATAGCTGTAGAACAAAAGTCTTTTACGCGCATACAAGTTACTGAAAGAGGGACGTCATATCGTGGCAGCCGTTTGTATGGAGCATTTTTTGGCAAGTCTAAAATTGTGATTTTGAAATTGTTATATCTCGGAAAGTTTTCACGCTAGCGAAGATTTTCTTTCGCAAGTGTTTGTTTTATTTTATGATCTTTCGATATAAATACAAATAAAAAAAACTATAAACGACCCTATTTTAACACAGATCTGTCTCAGATCTTAGAAAAATATAAAAATAAAGTATTTATTAGAATAGATAATTATGAAATAACCAGAAAAACCCAAAACAAGTGGTCCACACTTAACCTTATTTAACTTGAAAGGCAACACTATAAGCTTCGAGTTATTTTTACGATTGTTGAGGGTTCGAAGAATTTTAACATTCGAGCGAATGGTGATTTTAATGATCAAATTTAATGACAGAGCAGCGCAATTACCTATATTATAATAAAAATCTAATTGATTATTTAAAAGTTAAGAACGAAAAGAAGATTTATATCCATAAGTAAAAAGCTACACATGTACCTAGATCTGAGGACCTGTGTCCCTTTAAAGGCAATAATATCCCTTAATGTGATCTTCCTCATTTGAAAATGCAGTGTATGACAATCATAATCTTCCTGCCCTCATCCCATAATTTATGGGGTCGGCGCAAAAGGGTTTCTTTCGAAACTCATATTGGCAAGGATTTCGCGTTTGTTTTCGTTTACGCGTTTTCGTTCGCATTTATTTATTAATATAAAAACGTGTTACTTACGTATTCTGTTTCTAGCATCTAGATAAGCTTGGTTAACGGCGTCGTAGGTGATGCAAGTGTGTTGTCCCTCGTATCCACTGTAACAACAAAGAAAAATAAATCATAAAATATTATAAAATAAATCATGGCTTATTTAGGAAATTACCAAGGTGCTTAGTTATTAAAAAGCCGCTTCGCCTTCACCGTAAAATCGCGACAAATCCACCAATAGAGTTAGTCTTCATCACGTTTTTGAACGAACGCGAAAATAAATGCTTTCTATTGGAGGAAAAATCAGCATGACGATCTATTATCAAACCAATAGAAAATTATGTTACTTTCTTGTAAATACAATGCGCGATTGTAGCGGACATTCGCGCTTATGGCTAGTGAACATTTGGGCATGCGTGTATACTCGCATTAGATATGGATAAAACAGAAGTCAAATACGGGCTATTCAAGAATAAAAAGTAGAGTCGTATGCGCCATGTCTTACATGCCGGACAAACAATAATTTTGGTCCAAATCTCTACAAAGCATATTGTACTACATAAAGGTCGTTACATAATCTCGAAGACCCCATAGAAATGTACGATATGCATACCATAATAACGTTAAGGTACTATCTCGTACCTAATTGACCGGGTGGCCTACATATAAAGTACTTAAGGGCAAAGGTCTGCTTACTTCACGAAATGCAATTATTTAGAGGTTACATAAGTTACTTTTCTGGCATCTTGTATAGATGTAAACCATGGGGTCTCATCGCAAGAGAAGAAAATATTTTTTTCAAATACATTTTCTTTGCATATAAAACAAAATGCATGAGATTAAAATAAAATTGAATGGGCACCACGTGAAAGGTCTACATAAAAATATAAGTACCTACAAACTTTATGTTATTGATAATTAATAACCATAACTCACTGCTTACGACTGGAAAAACCTTTGCCTCGAAACACATTCCAATTTTATTAGGCAGTGAGACAATCTAGCAATTCTCTCCTACATTGACGAAAAATAGCGATCATTCACCTTATTATGCCTCATATATTATGCAAATTAATCTATTTCGTAATAGTCTGCCAAAACTGCATCGCTTTCGGACATCCTTTCTCATAATAGTATAACAACATTCATATTATGTCGGTGTCCGAATAATGTATTCTTCCGTTGCAAAATTCAGTCTCGCCATTTTGGCGAGCTTCCGCTGTCAGTTGATAATACTACTTTGCAATATAAATGAGTGTCTAAAAATAGAAACTAAATCCTTACATATCAAATTGTCCTGAATGACGGACGGAACAACGCACACCGCAGGTCGTACAGATCTGAAATTTGGAAGGTGTGCTTTATGTATGAGTTAGGCATCCGTTAAGGATTTTCTGAAATTCCCTTGGGAACGGATATGAACGGGATTTCTGAAGTTTAAGTTGACTAAGTCGCGGGCGTCCACTAGTCTATTCATATATTTCAACAAACAGAGTAGATATAATAGTATACAAAGTGTCGCCACCGTCGAAAGCTAGATTATGTCTGTGTATCATAGATTGATCAAATAAACTATCTTTTGCAGACACCTCACATGGCAACTTTCATCATTATGTACAAATTACGAGTAGTTTGTTTGTCATTTTGCCGTTTAGATTAAAGCCGGTAAATATTAAATAAGCGAAATAATATATGATTACGAGTATAACATTTAAAGTTAAGACTAACCACTTTCTTTATAAAGATCTAACCTTCCATAGGGACAAACAGACAGCGGGAAGCGACTTAGTTTTATAATATGTAGAGATACCTACTCAGATACCTGGACTCGCCTTGTCTCCTGAAATAGGGTAGCCAGAACTGCAGTATCAAAAAGAAGATCCCCCAACCGCGTTTAACATAGCACGACTGATGTGGGCCTTAGATGAATATCATAAGATAACCTAATTTTATTTGCAAAAAAGCTAAATAAATTTTACATATTCTGTGGCAATCGCGTGAGGCTTCCGTAACAGAATCCGAAACAATAGCGTACCTGCAGTTACGGATTACCCGCTCCTTCTCACAGCACCGGATGATCTGCGATTAGATTACGTTCACAAGAGTTGTGTCTACGAGTGTCTACGCCTTTAATTAATGTAACAAGTGGACCAGTATGTTTTAATGATTAATCTCAATGATCTTGCTTGAAGAAGTTTACTTGTTTGAAAATCCTATGATTTTGGCAACGCATATGGCGTAAGTATTACATTTAGTTCTATATGCTTATCGCTGCTCGATTTGATGTCGTTGAATAATATTAGGGATCCAATAAAAAACATATTGCAAGACTTATGTACACGGGTATGTTCCTAAAATGCGGTGGCCATGCCTGCAGGAGATCCTGCAGCGACTTTTAGCATAAAAAATCATAATATTAGGTACCAAATATGAGATATCACACACAATATCTATACATACACTATACTCGTATCATACTAGAATCTTCCACGTCTGAAAGCTGTTCTACCGGTTGTTGTCAATACCAGCAGCTTTAAAAGATACTGCAAATATGTATTAAAAATTGGAAGCATCCGTTAGATTAAAATGAGCAACTAAACGGTATATTATGTTTGCCGAGAGTTGACCGGGTGATGCCGCTATTAGATACGGTATTGGGTAAACTTTGGACTCAGACATTTTACACATAAACTTTGATACTTGGGTAGGTAAATAAAATTAGAGAATTAAGGTATTTAGTAGTCCAATGGTTAAACAGTTTAACCAGTGATTAGTTACTCCATGAGAATTCACAAATTTTATAGAAAATCATGAGGTAAATGGAAAAGTACTTGAATAGGAATAAAGGTAAGATTTTGATTATAGTCTGGACCATCTGTAGGGCTGTAATTTTTTGGGACAGGTCATTATTGCATTTACATATTAGGTACCATAGATTTGAATGATAATGAGGCTGCAATTGCTAGAAACCAGACTTGCTAATGAGGTACCTAGCGAATGGCTGAGAAAAGACCCTATAGGCAAACCTTACAATACACATACATAACCTTGTTAAAATTGTAGGCAGGTGTTCCTTCTATTGACGGAGGTTTCTCCACTTCACAATGTGTCTCACGGGGCCGAGACCAGTCTCGGTACAGAATTGTGGATTTATAGCGCGCACGTGACCGCTCATATCTAGACGTCATATCACCGACAGCCGGTACTAATAGAGTGCGGTATGCACTAAAGTGGATTCTTCAAATATCGACCCATTAATAAAGCCAATATAGCCCGATTTGAGCCGGTCGAAAATATTGAATATCTCTTCGATTGTGTAAGCTTTATTAAGTTTAACGGTATTTTTTTATTGGACCGACTCTAAAATAGTCTGTTTATTGTTTTTCTATAAGATTGTAAATTAGCCCAATCTGGTTTTTAACGGAGTATTTTAACCTAGTTACATACTATGCATGTTATTTATGTGGGTACAACTCAGCACAAGTTGTTGGAAATTGGTAAACCTGTTCAGTTTATTCACCTAACTTATTATATTATACTTGCATAATGATACAGCATATCAAATTCGAAACAAGTATCATTTCTTCCGCAACGTGAGAGTGTAATGCGATTCGTACTTGTTTACGTATTTTAACCATTAACCCCTATTCGTAGGTGCGAGCCGTGAACGAAAGGTTTATTTGACGGTTTTGGCGAAAGGATTTTCGAAAGTGAATGTTATGGTCTTGATCCAAGTGTAGTGCTTGCTTAATGCTTCGCGGGCTTAGAGATGAAAGCAATTGTCGAGGTTACAACACGCGGGTCAAGTCAGACAGCATGTCAAACTCTACTTTCTGTTCGTTCGTTAATTTTTTAATTAAACTAGTATAGACAATGGATTTGATTCTACAATAACATTTCATCTAATAAAGATGTAATTTAATTTAGTTTTGGATGACACTTAGTCAAAATTTATTTATCTATTTAAAATAGCGTTTAGATTGAGTACCCACCCTACACTGAAAGATGGTATGAAAGTAAAGAGGTGTATCAGGACCAAAGCAAATAAATGGATGTAATACGTGTCCTTCGTCTATCACTATGGAAAGAAAAATCTAAGTAGTCTGATTTCCGTAGAAGCTGATAGGAATAACATCCCTAAAAATTGATTGTTTGGTTTCATAATAAGAAGAACTGACTACAACAGTACTCCGAGATTTGTTATAGGTAATTAAACCATTATTAGATGCTCTTTGGTGGCATAATAAAGAAAGTAACATATAAAAACAATGAAGAATCAATGCAGTTTAGTCATATATGGAAACTGTAGTGTGTTGTATTTATTATTAAAATCAGTCATTTTAGTCCGCACAAACTTTTGACTTTTGAGCCAGACTTTTCTTTGCAAAATGTCACCTTACACCTCAAAGAATTCATTGTACCTAACTCTAATGATATTTCATAATTAATAAGGATTCCATCGCGGGAAACAATTACAAAGCAGTAAAGTGAGCATGAAAAGAAAGTCAGGCCTCCTTTTAGACCAAGCTTTTAGATGGCGTTCTAAAGCGAGATTCTTGAAACAGGTTGCAGCAGACCGGGCGCGATCTTCTATTGTTCAACCAGTTACGTATGTAAGGTCGGAGTCGAACATCCAGCTGATATAGATAGGAGGTGGCCCCACAGCATTTGTGCATAGGAAATAGTGTCGCTGTTGTGTGGGTTACGGACAGAAGGGTAGACTATGTTGGTAGGCAAATGTTTCTGCTATAGTATAGAGGCATATAGTATATTGGCCGCGTGGTGCCGGCAGAGTAGAATTCGTACCACCCCATGCCCGTGGGTTTCGTACGAGGCAATTAAGTGTTTCCGGGAGGTGGGCAGCAGCGCCTCCCGTGTTGACAACACAGTCCAAAATACAAACTGCGGTCACCAACCCGCCTGCCCAGCGTGGTGACTATGGGCAAATACCCCCCCATGGCAGTCTTGTGGCGTGCCCTGGGGGAGGCTTACGTCCAGCAGTGGACTGCAATAGGCTGATGATGATGATAGAGGCATAGACAAAGTTTCATTCGATAATTTTGTTGTCTGTGACAGACGCAGATGAGGAACGATCTTCTGTGGATAGATACGCCTTTGTGTAAAGCCGTAACTCTAATGTTCTTCCTGTTTTTGCCGTGCAAATATTTTTGCAAATCCTTTGACAGCCAACCGAATAATATTAATGATTTTAAATATTGAATTAAAAAAAAAACATTGGCTGGAGATACGGCTTAACATATTTTAGCCATCAATCAGCATAGCCTATTCTTTAGGGTACTTTGCAACTTCAGCTCCACTTCATATACGCTTCATGGAGCCGGAGAATTGTTGTAAGGTAGTCCAGTAATAGGTTAATGCGGATTACGTCAAAGCAATTTTCTCGAAATTATTTCGGCGATGCTATTAAAATAATGGGGATTTTGGCGGAGCTGTGTGAAAATCCGGTTAAATAACTTTATCAAACGTAACAAAAGAAAGCTCAATAGGTATTTATTATGTTTTAGGTAAAGATAATTTAGAAGATAAAACTCAATAGATTCATCGGTGAATCGGTTGAAATAGTTATTAACGAGATCCAGCGAGTTGGAGTTATATAAAAGTTTTTACAGTTACTCCGTCTGCATGTATAAAAAAAAAACAAAGCGTCGCAAATTATCAGGGGAAAAATATGGTCGTTTCCGGCAGTCACACTTAAACCTAAACGTAAAATTAGTCCTACCTGTCCTTTTCTCTCTCAGCCATTTATGTTAAGAACGGAGATAGGTAGACCTGACTAAGATTAGGTTAACGTTTAAGTGTGACTACCGTAATCCACCCTAATAGTTACCTATAGTAACTCTAGCTATGTTTCAAATAACGTTTAGTTACGTTTATGATCACGTTAACATAATCAGATAAATAAACGTCTTATTACGACTACAAATACATGTTGTATTCCCGAAATGGGGTTATCAGAACTGCAGGATCATAAAGGAGATCTATTCACGATGTAAGTGATGGGTTGCTAGTTTATCGTCTGAGGGAATGCTCGAACACTTTAGTCGACTGTGTCCACCACGCTACTACAAATAAATAATTGAATTGAGCTTTCGCAATTATATATAGTAATAATACATAAGTGATGATGATGATCTCCGACCGTATTTCGGCCAAGGCGACCGATCTCTACAGAGATTGGCCAGGTACGCTGGAGATATTATAGTGCACAAGTGTGTGCGCAAACACAGATGCACTCTCTATTCCGTTACTCTCATAGTCCGATGGGACGGAAAGCCGACACGACCGGAGAGAGATCAGGCGCAGGACCAACGGTTTTACGTGCTTTCCGAGGCACGAGCTAAGCGACAATTTTACAACAATAAAATCTGTACATGAAATAAATTCATTGGTACAGGCCCGTGACAGGGATCGAACTTGCGCCTCCCGCTTGGGATACATAAGTATCGATGTATGAAACATAAATATTAACAGGTTTCTATTTCACAATGTCTCTAGTTCATCTATAGAATAGAGATCATTGTGTGTGAATACTATTATAAAGTGTCGCGAATGCACGAGCAATTAGAGACAAACCTACGTATAGACGGGGCCGGCAGAATGCAAGTGTGTCGGACATTGGTGTCAAGTTTGCAGGGAGTGTACGCAAGTACTTGCGGCAAAATAAATGGCAGGTAACGACATACGTGAGCGAAATGTTTATTCATACTGTATTTATATACGCTATTATTGAGGATGGTGAGATGTCGACGCGTGCTTTTGTTAGACTAGCTGGGGCGAGTATGTTCTTCCGAGTGACTGTAAATTATAGCATATATGTGTTATTCTAATGTACAAACTATGTTGATCAAAATCCGTTCTATAGATTTTGCAATAAATAGTTACAAATAAATATACTCACAAGCTTTTACATCTACGTACAACTGTTAACGCCAGCATGTACTTCATTCTCTTTATCGTACATGCTAGAAGCCTTTTTTCTTCTTCGTTTATTTTTAATTAAATTAAAAACGTCTGAAATGGTTCTGACTTTTAATTTGTTTTATAATTTTTTACTTTATGTGCTGTAACCATTTATCGTTACTTAATTAATAAACATTATTATTACCAAACCAATTTATTTCATCCAATATTAATGGTGCAGTACCGGGGCTTCCACAACATTAGAACGAATTTTAAGGTAGCTTATTACTATTATAAGGTATCTAAATGCTGCCTTAATAGGTGATTGTGTAAATAAGCCAAAATGTAAAGTCATTTCTCGACCATTACGCTAAATTTGGTTCTTTCTAAGGTTCCGACGAACTTCAAAAGTCAAAACGAATGGTAAATAGTTTGTGGCTAAAAACCCAATTTTTCATGGTATTAGGCTGAAAATAGTCACTTACAAGTTTCCTTTGAGCAGATTAAGGCTGTAGTCGTATGCCGAAGTCCTCCCAGGGCCCGTTAAGTACAGTGCGCAGTCATTGTCGTCACCGCCGGCTGGCAGCAGCTTTTGTGATGCGGCGCACGCGCATGCCAGCGCTATAAATAGCGCCCTGAAACAACAGAATTAATTTACATACTTTTCAGAAGTGCATTAAGTTATCAGTAGTTAAAACTGTGTTTTATGTAGATAGTTATTACAAAATCATCCTAAATAATGTTTAAGCTAAGTAACTTAAGAAAGATATTCCACATATTTTTCTATGAAATGTAAAAAGAATGTAATTTTAGACACCGATTATGTAGTTTCTAGACTATATGTATTTATGAGATCATGACAAATAAATATATATTTATATTTTGATATGCTGCTAGTACACCATTAAGCTCAATAACATTATGTATCTATTCTTATTCTACATATAACGGATCGCTGTCTGTACATGGAAGATATATGAGAAAAAATATTATAGGAGACCTTTATAAACGCAATAGCACCCAAAAGAATGATTTTTGATATTTTTGTCTGTTTGTCGGTTTGTCTGTGCGTTTGTGTAAGCTAATCTCAGAAACGGCTGAACCGATTTCGATGCAGTTTTCAGGAATATATTGTGACAGGTCCCACTTAACATACTGGGTGTAAAAAGACAACTTTGTTCTTTTAATACCTCGTATTCTTTGTAACATCACAATAATTTTTTTCTATAGAAGCACCCCTAGGAAACCATGGGTTTCCAAGATATTGAAGTCCAAAGTTACATGAATATCAGCATTTTTTTAAAATAAATCCATCTGGAAACAGTTAACAAACATTTTTTTAAAGACACCATATTAATATTTAAAAGTGTTAGTTTTGTAGATACATTTGTCAATCGAATACATTGCTTGCAATAATTTTTTTTTTTATATTTCCCAGGATTGGTTACAAAGAATACAAAGTATTAAAATAACAACGTTGTCTTTTTACACCATGTATAGGCTATTTTTTATCTCGGCAAAATGTTTTTACCCCGGATAATTTCAACATTTTATTTTTTCTGTAGTCCACGCGGACGGAGTCGCGGGCGTCCACTAGTACTTAATGAATATCTCTGTGTAAGTACATTAAAATACCTAACCCATATCACCCTGAACGGGATTACAGCTTGTAAGTGCTTCAATTTGCATATACATATTTTTAAATCCCTACTTGCGAAATAATTTTCATTTGTGTAGGTACATTAAAGATGTTGACATAGCGTATTAACAACATAAACATAGCTCGTTAATAGAGAATGCAAATTAAAGGAAATCTGGGCTGGGCATACATTGGCAGTACCTAAGTACCTATTTGCTTATATTACTGAAGTTATCGTAAAACATAGTGACATGAATCCAATAATCTATCTATTATTAGTTTTAAAAATTAAATAACCATTCTATTCTAATAATATCACGAAATTAGCCTTTCCCAGCCAGCTTAACAAATGCACCTACATTTATAAATTGTTTTAGTTATCTCGAGAATGCATCAAATCACTGCACGAGCTTACAAATAGGTTAAACATTTTATTATCATTCGTACACACGTGCGATTTCAGAGTGACAGACATGAATGTACTGGCTGTGCACAGATTATAAATGAAGTAGACATAATATATAAATAAATAATATCGTGCCACGTTAATTCAGTTTAATTGACTTTGCCGCGCCGTACACTTATACAGGCACTTAAGTAATAGCTATATATTATTAACAGTATTAGTATTTATGGTGCAAGTATATGACTTAATATTAAAAGCTAATAGTATAACAGAGTACCTACAGTATTGTGAGAAATGACTTGCAGAGATAAACAAAGTCGTTAGAAGAAAGATCTCTATTGTGTTTGGCCGGACATCTATGCACAAAACTGCATCGTAAACTATAAAAAAATTGTATTATTTCATCAATTTATTTCAAAATTCATTAAAATGAATTGTAAATTAGACTGTATGATGTTGGCCGATGAATAAAGAAAGACCGGTTGAGTATATGATGTCTCAATTTGTATGGAGTATCTACATCAGTAAATTTACATAACTGTATTTTCTGACTACGTAGTGTCCGAATAATTCCTGCCCGTAACATACCTATCTATAGGAACCCTTTATATACTTTATAGTCATGTATAGAACGATTGGACTCGTGTGTTATTTCGACATAGTCTATAACTTGCTGGTGAGGTTAATGGACGTCAGACATCCTGTAATTTATCAATTATTTATCTTAGCTAGTTAGCCAACAGGTATATACTTTTACTATTTGCAACACACATACCCTACACTACGTCAATATAAACGCTGCATTTCAGTGATATATTGCTTCATGACATTTCATAGATAACAGGCGTAGACAGATAGACCAATTTATATAGAGTAAGTACATAGCTAGGGGTATATAGAATGCCTTTCACACATGCCGACCAGCCCTACCTACAAATTCCATTACATTTTCCGCTGGGCGTACGCAGGCATTTTTTAAATGGCTATTTGTTCAGGGTAAAAAATGCTCTAATATATTAGTAAAACTAATAGGTATGTTCGTAATACCGCAAGTGTAGAGTAATTAATTACATATAAGTGTACATAAATTTTATTATTCCATTGCTCTTTAGATTAATAACAAAACATTTTTGTGCAAAATTTAAACACAGATTTAGCAATACATTTTACACATCTTTAAATGTCAGCACTGATGCATGCACATTAAAGTTACTACATGTTGGTAGGTGAAGTAACATACTCGTAGTATGCAACATTGCAATTTTATACACAAGTTTTTTTATTCTCTTAGTTACAGTAAGTAAATATTATGTTAAGAAATATAATAATTAACTGCCACTAACGACACGTTTTCGGGATTTAGAGATGTTGATGTTGACCTACTAAAGCGAACAATGTAAAAAACTTTATACCTAGGTAATATGTATAGGTAAATTGACAATTGTTCACGTTAGTCCGTTACACCCACGATAGTTTACCGTAATATGAAAATCTGTAGACCCAAAGTAAATAACGGTACAATTTCAAATGACTTGCAAGATATTAAAATACTGTAATTTGATCCTAATGATTATAAAAACGGATTATCGTGCGATTCGGATAGATAGATACTCAACAATACTCATATCATTACATACATAATAAAACTCCTGACAGCAACTTAAGAAACATAAACCTTTACCCACGATAACATTAACATGGTATCAATTCATCTTACTGACCTTAAGCAAGAGTTTCCTAGTTGTGTAAGGATCGCATTAGAGTCGAGTGCTGGCCCATTTGCCCAACTGACCGACCATCGTGCGCCGGATCAATGCCTCTAATCTTGGCCTTGGCTTAGAAAAAAAAAACAGTAAACT
Organism: Carposina sasakii; assembly: GCA_014607495.2. Classification (NCBI taxonomy): domain Eukaryota; kingdom Metazoa; phylum Arthropoda; class Insecta; order Lepidoptera; family Carposinidae; genus Carposina; species Carposina sasakii. The sequence goes on from CP053158.1 coordinate 9,975,816, forward strand.
CTCAATTTCTACTGAGCCTACGGTTTTTGTTTCTTATTACGTAATAACTGTCGACCCGGTAAACATAAAGGTTAGCATCCACTGAGAGGCAACGACGCCTTTACTTTATTTTTAAGTGATCGTTGCCACAAGAAAAAAATTATAGAGCGAAAATATATTTCAATCAAAATTAAAATATTCCTGTAACTTGCAATACCTAATACTGGTATATAAAAGTATCATGGATCGTCTCAAGCTACTATCAGTATCGATTTATTATGGATCATAGAGAAGAATAACTTTATTTTTTAGTTATTAGTTATTTTCTGTCACCTTATATACGTCATTTGAAGCACCATCTGTGTTTTGGGTTCTGAAACTTTGATATTTACGTAGGTAACCATACAGGATGTAACAGAAAGGGTATGTTAGGCGAAAAACTATGTATATAGAACCCACTATAGAGAACCTATATCGAGACTCGAAATCACATGAAAATGAAATTGAGCTCGCAATCTGATTGGCCGAAAAAGAGTTACCTCCCCCTGTTATAGATAGTGATGCTAAATTATTTTGACGTTAATTTTTGAAAGTCATTATTGTCAAAGTTAGCTGCGCTTCCGCTGCTAGCAGTGGACGCAAGTGCTTCCTGGCGCCTGCGCATCGATTGCGTGACACTGACGTCGAACAATGGCGGTGATGTGGTACAGCTGTTTGGGATCGATGGCCGATGATCTTTATGCTTCCGTGAACGACTATTAGTTAAATTAACATAATATTGGATTTAGTTATAAGGTTATTTAATGCTATATGTATACGTATTATGCTTACAAGATTATAAGATTTATTTCAGTAGCAAAACCTGTCTTTATCCTCCAGAAAATCATTACACAATGGACGAGAAAGTAACAATGTCTTTATAAACAAAAAAGTTATTATTTGTTTTTTTTAATATATCTAAGCATTATATCTACAAACTGTAAGTGTGAAAGTACGAACTGTTACGTAGATTATATATTATATTTAAGATAGCAGACCAACAAACCAACAAATAAACTTTGTCATTTTTAACAGACTGCAAAGATTTTATCTTTGCAGCCTTTTTACAAGTATTGTATAGTAGCCAGTACCTGATACTTTGTGCACTTGGAACTATGGAAACCAAAATATCGTTCACCTATTGACCCCTCTGCCTAGAACTAAACGATCACAATTTTCATGTAGATATACGTCTGCATCTATCCCAGTAAAAAGTTTTTCGTATAAGCCTACCAACGCCGGGCCTGCCCCATCTCTTTGAGTATAATTGGCGCGACAGTTGAACGTAATAAGGTGTAGAATATCGAAAACCAATCCAATTTATCTGACCTATTTAAAGCAGTATTTGTGATTGTGTAATGAATGTCGTAAATGTAGAGCACCTTAGTATGTATGTATTTATATATGCAAAGCTTTGGAAGTACCGATACTACAGTTTTTATGAGATACCGTGCCACTAATTGATACCTTGCGGCGTGTCGCCAGTTAAGAACATACTAAATACAAGTAGTGTATTATTTATCGAGTATCTGTATCTACTACATATTTATTAGCCCTAACTATTTGGTATTTAAGTAGTTTATTATCCGTAAATACCTATATGAATACTCGTAAATTGGATCCGTAATTCCGTACCTACGTAGGTCTACTTTGAGCCTTGAACTAAATTTATAAAAGTCAAAGCAATGACATGACACCTTTTGATGTTAAGCGAAAATATTACACTATTCGAGATATACGAAAAAATACCAAACGTATTGTCAGATACAAGTTATCTTTAAAAATATTTGCCTACATTAGGTAAGCCAGTAATTACCGAAAAGTTTGCAAAAACATATTTATCTGAAAAACATTTACGTAATCGGTCAAGTGATGCGCGTACGCATCTCGTAGCGTTCTTGTTATGTCACAGTAATGTTACTTTGAGCCAGGTTTATCAGGTCATCATCAATTTGGACTAGCTTAGATGATCATGTAACGTATCTTTCTAAGCAGTAGTGAAATATCTAAAGGTAATTAATTACCTTCACTCAACCGTAAACTTGTAATCGATTGATACATGTACATGCACACGACTGTGTTCCCAAATGGGGTATTCAGATCTGTAAGATTACAAAGGAGATCCTACAGCAACGTGTAGCATAGCGCATCAAATATGGATCAAACATTAGTGACAAGTTTCTAGTTCATCGCCTGAGGAAACACCCCTAAAGGCTTCTTAGTCAACTCTTACGATATGCACGGAAAGCATATGCAGCTGATGGATAAAGACCGTAACGACCCGTATCACCATAGGACTCGATTAATTGATAAATTTGAATGTTAAAAATGTATTTTCTCTTAAAAATTGTCTCTCAGTGTCAGCCTACTAATCTGCTAGACTTAAGTACATTAACTTCAGGACTAAATAATTAGTATAACTTAAATTTTGAAATAATCAAGATGGAGTAACAACAGTAGCAAGATAGTACACAATCAGAAGCCATTTCGATATAGATTGCTTCAATCATTACGAATGATCCGGCGCTCGCGCAGTTGGGTTACCAACTGTAATTAAGAAGACAGAGGGGTTCCATTACCAAAAAGGAGGATTTTCGTAACTTTACAAAATAAGATTAGGCCATTGTTGCTTAATGTAGTCTGTAAGTTTTGAATTTGCTAAATTTTAATCAAAGAATCAGATTTATGGTCTATTGGACAATATCTGATCTTTGTTCTATAAGAACCTCAGTTTGAGTTTGCAATTCGAACTTTTTCGCGTTAAGAAGTCCAACGAACCACATGGTGCTATTTCATATCACGTCATAGCCCCATAATGTTATTGGTTGGCTGCTTAACGTTAACGTGAACGGGTTCGAATTACAAACTCACACTCAGCATACAGTTCTAAGATCAAATCAAAATACGGGTAAGTACCGTTTCGTAACTCATTAACCTTAAACTGCGTTAGCCTTGAGTTTGGTAAGAGTTCGGAATGTACGGGTATGTGCAATATTATACTGTTTTTAATGAAATTATGTTAATTTATATGGTCTTGTACAGGTTTCTTAAACAAGGACGATTTTATAAAATGTCAGTTCTGTTTACATTACCGTAAACTATATGGTAGATACATCAACTTATAAGCTAAACATTTTTATCAATGAAAGCTTTTACTAATAAGAACTAACTTAACATTAATGACCTTGAAAATCAACCCGGTATGGACTTGAATCTATACATTAATAATTGCTTCAGTAGTTGTCCGTTTGCTTGTCAATCACTTTTCTAATTCTCTTTGGAAATTTACGAGATTACAGAGTCCCGGGCCTAAGAGAAACCATTACAGCAAAATTCTTTTTGACCGTGACACATTTAGTGAATGACTATGTAGGTACGAGTACTCAAGTATCCTATATTCCTAATAAGAGTGAGTCATATATACCTATAGAGATTGCAACCGCGTATGTTTTTCAACCCGGCCGGGTCCGGTAACATTCGCCGCAACCCCGGCCGGGTTCATGTGTTAGGATGAAACCTTTAAAGTATTTTATGAAAATTTGCTTTAAGTAAATGGAGGAAAACTACAATTATTCAAGGTTACGGAATAATATTTATTTCAAACCATCAAATCAACAAAATAGTCCTAATCAGTCTCAAAATCACGAGTTTTTTAGTTTCACTTATGAAAGGAATAGTAACATTAGTGTTACTATTAAGTTTAAGCAAGTATTAGTATTCAGTAATTAAATTTAGGATAGAAATGATCTTCCACGCGCTGATAAAATGCCTGGATTTAGAGAATTTCGAGAAAAAGTTTGGAAAGTAGTCAGATTACTTAAGAAGTCGCCCGCAATTTAATTACTAAAACTATACAGAGTAAAGAGAAAGACCTAGGTCGCGGCTCGCAGCGCTTGCTACGCCAATTTTCTACAAGTTGGGGCTTCCGTGCCACAGTTTTCGTACCTCCGGTCCGGTTAGCAATCTCTTGTCATATACTCAAGCGATTGAGACTACCGTACCTTATTCGAATAGAAGAATATCATTGAACTAACTTATCAGACGAGAAGTTCAAACGTAGAAACAAAAATAGAAACTCAGTTGCTATTACTATTGACTGAATGACATGATAATAGTTTCACGCGGATACTGCCGCCGCCGTCCATTTATAATGTTGTCAGTCTGTGAGTTATTCGAGCGAGTTACATCACACAAGAAGTGAGACAGGCTGTCAAAACATCTATCTCTTTTAGATCTATCCTCATTCAGTGTGAGATATATTAATGACGTTTGCGAATATATTTCAAAAGTGCGATCTGCACTGGGATGCTGCTATATGATCTTATAGTGCAGGATTGATTCCGTCGTGGAAGCGAGATGCTGCTATAGGCAGTATACCTATAGAGTGAGATCTCTTTCTTCACTACATATTATAAAACAAAGTCGTTCCGCTGTCGGTCTGTCCCTATGTATGCTTAGATCTTTGAAACTACGCAACGAGTTTGATGCGGTTTTCCTAAATAGATCGTCATCAGCCTATTGCAGTCCAGTGCTGGACGTAGGCCTCCCCCAGGGCACGCCACAAGACTGCCATGGAGGGGAATTAGCCCACAGTCACCACGCTGGGCAGTTGGTGACTGCAGTTTCTATTTTTGGACTGTGTTGTCAACACGGGAGGCGCTGCTGCCCACCTCCCGGAAACCCTTAATCGCCTCATACAATACCCACGGGCAGACATGGGGTGGTCCGAATTCTACTCTGCCGGCACCACGCGGCGTAAATAGATAGTGTATCTATGTATAACTAGGAACCCGCCCCGGCTTCGCACGTGTGCGATGTCCCCTCATGCAGACGAAGTCGCAGGCGGTCGCTAGTATAAAACTCTCGAAAAGATAATCTTTACGGCTATTGTACGCATTTCTTTTGTAAATTCTCCTCTATTAATTTTATAGTTCTGGCAACTTCATTTTGGAAAAATAGTCGTTTTCTTGTCTTATCTCAAATATCTGTCTTATGTTTTCCTTTGATATGCACCAACGTGTGAAAGGAAAGGAAGGCTCTAAGTACTTGCACGAAAGGTACCGAGGTCACTAGTGTAATTGGGACCATAAATCACTTCATTGAATTATTTATTAGCCGAGATTAAAGTCAACTGATATACGTAAAGACGACGTATTATGATTATTTAAATAGCTTAATGTAAATACTAGTGATTTGTCACATATTATTACAATAATATATTTTTATCACATTTTATGACCGATTTTTCTCGATAAAACTTGATCTAGATAGATAGAGACACCAACATCCTTTACACTGAAATATTTGTGAAAAAATTCAATGGTGTAAATACATAAATAACCTACCATTATTATACCGGAATAAAAAAAACTTCATTCACGTGAAATTCGTTAAATAGATAACTGGATTCCAGAGGTACTGTTCCCGAGAATTTGTAAATAAGAATTTTATACAGCTTTCCCCAAAATATTACCTATATATGGAGGTATTCATTAACTAATTGCAAAACGAGCATATACATACATCCTCCCATGAATGAAACGTCTAACATTTTTACCAATATGAGTAACATATTTTAAAATATTGCGATTCCTAGATCTCAACGCTATGCACATTCCAGAGCTACAAGAAATTATTAGCTACGTTATCTTTTTGGAGGCGTAGAACATCCGTAAAAAGTTCATAAAAAAGTCTGCGAGTGCAACCCTAAGGTTTAGCCACAATAACGCCGCGATGTTCCTACCGCATAGACCTACTGAAAACGACCGAATTATACAACGCACAAGATCTTTACAATGCTAGATAGCACACAGTTTTTTTGTTGAACCCGATATTTGTGTCCTACAGCTTAAAAGTCGAATATGGAGTGCTACTACAATGTACGCTAGAACATCCGTATAGAGTGCTTTTTTATTTTTATTATACTTTAATAAAATAATTGATGTAAACATGTGAAAGAATATTATAATTTAAAAAACTCTAACATTTATGTCAGCTCTAACATTGCCATAAAAATATGAGACCGGCCTGTCAGAGCTTAATATTTCTAAACATAAGTAATACAACTAATTGCATTTAAGTACCCAGTAGTACAATTTGATTTTGTTTAAATTATACAATAACCAAAATTAATTATAAATAATTACCTTAATATCATCATAATTATCACAAACACAGATATATGACCACTTAGATCACTCACACAAAAAGTCACAAAACTAGTACAAAATTAAGATTAGGGTCATTATCCACACGGGCAACCCGTGCGACGGTCGGCGTGAGACTAACGCAGACGCTGCGCGCGCGCAACAAAGTTCACAAGACATGAAAGTTACAGCCTCCCAAGCCGCGAGTATTGCTTTGGTTATTATAATTGATTCGTTCTGTCGAATTCGCGCTAGTTTTCCGGTGCGAATCCGGTAGCCGGATACAATTTTATTGATATACGAACGGAATTTGATTGTGGCGGTGAACTCATACACAATTAAGTGTTAGTTCTTGAAGTTAAATTATGTAGTTAATATTCAAGGTATATTATAAGTTAATACTCAAGACCATTTAGATTTAGTACTTTCTTACCTATTTTCTGTCGTTACAAATTTAAGCTATTCATTATGAATTATGCAATCATTTAAGCGAAGTGTAGGTACTTATTTAAATGGAGATATGTCAATATTTTCCAAAGTAACCCGTAAATCGAAACTCTATGAATCTGAATTATCCAGTATTACGAGTAATAAAGCGCTACAAACTATTCGGAGACTGTCGTAATGAAAACTACACAGTCCGTCATTCTCTTCTTCTCTTCAAGCATAGCTAGTTTAACAAGCATTCTCACAGCCGCTCAAACTTTTCACCTAGCGGAGTACCTACATCTCCTACATATAATTAATAGAAATTATATTGAGTACTATGATACGTGTTCTTTTGTATCCCATGCCTTATACGAGTATGAAAAATATATGTACTGAACAACGGGTTTATATTTATTTAAGGAACTCAGTGGCGTTTCCACAGCCGTTGAGCCAGCAACCTGTCATTAATCATTTACATCTGGGCGTGTTATGCTAAAGGTGATTGTAAGTATGCTATAGGTACGCGAGACTGCAGTTCCGGCTTCCCTATTGTGGAAACACAGTGTTTATATAGGAAATACAATATACATAAGCGGTGATAGCCCAGTGGTTAAGATGTGCGCTTTCCAAGCAGAAGGCGTAAGTTCGATTCCAGTCACGGGCCTGTACCTATGAATTTATTTCATGTACAGATTTTAATGTTGTAAAATTATCACTTAGCTCGTGCCTCGGAAAGCACGTAAGATCTCTCTCCGGTCGTGTCGGCTTTCCGTCCCAACGGACTATGAGAGTGAGGGAATAGAGAGTGCATCTGTGTTTGCGCACACACTTGTGCACTATAATATTTCCTGTGTACCTGGCTAATCTCCGTAGAAATTGGTCGCTTTGGCCGAAATACAGTCGGGAGATCTTATTACAACATACATGCATGTTTATATCTTTTTACAATTAATTTTGCGGATCGCGGGGATCGATTCTATTATCCAATATAATTATTTAAAAGCTGCCGACATTTGTGCCAATTGATTCGTTAAGTTCTAATTAATTTGTTGTATTGCAAACTTCCTAGATAAGACCTAATTTCACGTCTAAATTATTAGGGACATTTCAAAACGGCCCAAAATAAAACACAACTGAACCAATTTGATGGCAGATTAATCTGAACAATGGCAAAATATCGAGCTTTAAAATTTTAATCAACGTTTCCCAATGCATTCCTCTCGATGGGTTTAACAATAGTTATGTGAGCGAATCGAATATTTTGTCACTCTATTGCGCAAGCGCCGGTGAGTCGGCTCCAATCGATATCAGTCCAGATTAAGCATGCAACAGCGGTTTTCGTAACAGCAGATGCAACTTTGCTAAGTTTTTATTCTGCCTCTTAGACGAACATTGCGCCAAATTATCGGTTTGCGGCTTTTTGCCGGTGATGAAACGGTGCGATGTCCAATTAAACTTACTTGTAAATGTGAACTTGCTTTTGGTATACGTGATCGAATTGTTGAACCGTCAAGTCTGTTTGAAAAACGTGTCTGGTTTACTCAAATTTTCGACATTTTCCGGTGCCGTAAGGAATCTCGATGTTGCGTTATGTTGCATTAAATCCGCTTAATCATAGCTTTTGGTTAACATTAAGTTATATTATCCTAGCGTAATTTGTCTACCTTTAATTAGCATAAGTGCTAAAATATTTTCATCACTGACTTGCAAAAAAGTTTACCTAATGACTTAGAATTCACGAAATAGATTAGATTCATTTATTTCATGTCACAGGATATTAACTTGAGGATAACAATACCTTAGTTTGGTTGAGACCCTCCGAAAAATTACAATTAAGGGCCCCGTCTTTTGAAATTACATTTTTTGCTTGTGATTTCACTCCATCACCAAACTTTTTTGTAAAAAATATTGCAGCTCGTCAAAGAATATCGTCAATTTTATAACAACAATGTCGTATATTATAAAACAATCTATGGCGCAACATGTTTTGCGTACAATATTATATCGATATCTAAATAACTGGTTGTTTAGTAATCTCCATTAAATTGTCTGTGAAGATCTCTCCGTAATACTGTGTGTATACGAAATACGCCTTTCACGAAACCGTCGGAATCACGTGCCTCCTCTCTAATTTCGCTTGTAATATGGATGTTTTTGTTATTCCGCTCTTCATAAAAAATTATGTAAAGGTCATCGTTCGAAACAGCAGTCAAAGAAAGATATTATTAGTTCTTTTCTGTGTAAACGTGGACATAATATCAAACAATGGTAGAAAATTGTACGATATGGCCCTATTTCCAATGTATGATGAACGCATATTATCTTAAATATATAGGTACAGTCAGCATCAAAAGTCGATGAACACATTCAGATTTTCAAAATCACTGAACACTATAATATTAATAACACATAAATCGCTTAACAAGATAGGCGCCAGAAAACACTACTCGTCAAGAGTCACTGAACATCATTTTATCAAAAATTGCTGATCGTTATAATATCCAAAAATATTCAGTTTATCAAAGGTCACTGAACAATATAAAATTCTTGTTTTTATTATCTAGTGTCAATCACGGCTATGTCCAAAAATAACTTGACATCATAAATTACAAAAGTAACTGAACATTACATTGTTTTTTGGGGTTTAACGCGGCTCCGATGCCGCCAGCGATCAGCTTTAGCGTGCAAAGCATATCCATTAGACTGCCCACTTTTGCACACTTTTGGAGGTCCAACGCTGATACAGCTCCGGCGGCGTCAGATATCAGCAGCAGCGTACACAGCACATTCATTAGACTGCCCACTCTTGCACACTTTTGCAGGTTCAATGCGGATACAGCTCCGACGTCGTCAGCTGTCTATAATATAGCAGACTGCCTCCTCTTGCACACTTTTTTTAGGTCTAACGCGGATAGGCGCAACACTTAATAGAATGTATCACGGACAGTAAAATTAAAACCTTTGTATATTGTTTATCCGACCTCCATGGCATCTGCTGTCAAACAGAAAAAAGCTTATGTCAATGTTATTCTCTTTAAACTGACAATCAAATCAATTGTTAATGCCAAAATGAAATACCTTACATATACAATCTTTCTTTCTTGTCATATTTCGTAGTAAAGAAAGAGAAAACATTTCATTTTGTTTAGGGACTTTTGAGATAAAAGATAGTATGCTATTTTTGACAAAAATTTATTCAGAGACTTTAGAGACAAAGAATGTTAAGCTTTTTTGACTATAATTTTGTTTAGCGATTTTTGAAAAGTGATGGTCACCTACTTATGGCCTTTTAAGATAATCATTCAATTTTGGCGCCTATCTTGTTAAGCCATTTATGTTTGTTATAGTGCTCAGTGATTTTGAAATTCAAATTACCTCGTCGTCGTCATCGTCGGCCTATTGCAGTCCACTGCTGGACGTATACGCCACATGGCTCGATCTCCCGTTTTTGCCATCCGTCACTACCATCCGTCCTTTTTAAGTCATCGGTCCATCTGGCCGGAGGGCGCCCAACGCTACGCTTCTACGACAGATTTGGCCTGCCCACTGCCACTTCAGTCTGCTACATTTCGTCAGAGTATGTAATAGGGAGATAAATGATACTCGTAGGTACGTATATCATATGCTTTGAATGCACTATAAGCACAATATAATTAATAGATAAATTGTTGCATATTATAAACCAGTAACAAAAATGGGCCAGTATATAAACATTTTTCCAAAAATGTGGCTTGACCTTCGAACTACCTGCGTTAAGTTTTTCATACTAAGCGGTATGTTTACAATCACTTCCTATAGCCTTGGCCAGCTTTAAAACTATGTGCATCCTTACATTTTTAGCTATACATATTTAATTATATATCGGACTAATTTTAACACAAAACTGAAATCTTATTTTATAAACATATTTCATTAAAAGCACTTTTAGGTAGGTCTAAAAATAAACAAGAGATTCTAACAAATGAACTCAAGGAGGACATCGTTTTTTTAGTGTAACTAATTTAATTATTGTGGATCAGTTACAAATGAAGGCAAACGACACTTGCTTGCCTTGCTCTAACACGGAAGTACACCGTCTACACCAATCTACACCAGCATACACCCGCAACTACGCCTCCAGATGAATTAGTAAAAAAAAACGACGAGAGATGAGAAGTCCTGTGCTGATTAGGAGCTTCTCTAGAATACCTACATCATCATGTATAGCAAGTTCTTCAGACAGGAGATTTAGACAAAGTTCGTCAAGTCACGTGATAAAGTCTAACCGCTTTTGTCATGACAACGAACATTGATGCTAAACGATGCTACTTTATCTAAGCACGACTGAATGATTTGCAGCATTAAAAGAAGTAGGAATATGACTTCGGAAGCCTAATCTACGTGATATTCTGGCTAGGCTATATTCTATTTCTAATCTGTTCGTCCTGAAAGCGAGATGTCACTATACATTGTTTTTAGTGGCGTCTCGCTTCTACAATAAAAACAATCTTGCTTTAAGAGTTCATGCTTATTTCTCCTCTAGAGTTCCTAAAAAACCTTCGTGTTTATTTTATAATATTAATACATAGTAGAAGTGTGTATCATATTCGCATCACATGACCGGAAAAGAAGAGGGCGGTACAGATACATATCAATAACACAAACATATTCATGTACTTCATGTTTTCGTACTGATAAATATCACATCCTACTTATTATAAATGCAAAAGTTTAAAAGTATGTTAGGTACGTTTTCATACCGGATTGAGAAGATCACAGATCTCTCCTACTCTATTTTTATTTCTTAATCCTGGAATGTAAATAATTATATTTCTTCCTAATACAAGCATGAAACAGACGACATGTGTCATCCACGAATATAACTAATTCTCAATCTTTAATGAACGGTTCTTAATGTCCTCATCTATTTTTATTAGGGCCGATTTATCCAACCGGTCAGATAGCCAATTTGAAGGATAAAGTTGATGCTGTCTATTTTAATTTTGTTTCAGAGAAAGACAGCATGGGACCAGCCCCCCTAGCATGACCACGCATCGTGCATATCGTATCGTCTCTATACAAAATTCAACATGACGGCTATATTTATCGAGTATTTATCCAGGAGATAGAATATCTGACCATTGGAAAAATTGGCCCTTACTAAAATAACAGTAGGTATTCATTGCAATTTGTCATGTTACAGCAATACATGTGAACATTGTTTAACTAAAAACGAAAGAGTACACACATCCGTAAAACATAATGTACATAACCGACATACATAATTAAATGAAACAAGTAGTTTATCATCTTAATGCGCCTGTAAAAAACATGATTTTCTGTCAAATCAGCATTTTGTGTTTTGTAATAATCGTACTGAATTTTAAAATAACTGTACAGTTTTCTGTTGTATCTGCTTATTTACAGTTGTAATTACCGTTTTTTATCGCGGAATTTACTAAGTAGTAACTTTTGGAGGCCACTTGTGTGACAGATGGTAGCTTTGTTTTTTTTTTACATAATGTCGGCTTTTTACTATAGATTATATACATTTTGTACGAGATCTTTCACACTGTGTAATATAATACATTAGGTACATTCCAAACTGTAAATATTATATTACACAGTGTGAATGAAACGATTGATGATTTGGATGTTAGAGTTAACCAGAATCTACAATGCCAGTTTCATTGGCAACTTATACAAAATAAACTACTTATTCTATTTAACTTTTTTTTTTTTCCACACACTACAACACATTGACCTAGTCCCACACTAAGATCCCTAAGGTCTTGTGTCGTGGTTGGTCGTGGGTACTAAGCAACGGTATATAAATACATAGATAAGTATATAAACATCCATGACTCGGAAACAAACATCGATATTCATCACATCAATGTTTGCACCTACCGGGATTCGAACCCAGGACCTATGGCGTCGCAGGCAGGGCCACTACCAACTACACCAATCGGCCGTCAAAGCAACTAGTCGGGGAGGTAGCGTTGCATTTTTGATGGTGATTTTAGGCCGATCGATTTTGAGTGCAATTGATAGTTTAGATGAGGACATCAATTGAATTGAGCGTCAGCAGGCGCACTCAGGGTGGGGCGAGTGGGGAGAGAATGTCAAAAAAAATAATCCAAAAATTATTTCTGTTCGTCCGAAAATTTGCACATCAGTAGTTTTAACAATAATAATAATTATAGAAACCGTCAGCTGTGAAGAAAATGGCGGGTTGTACGTCAGCAGGTTATATATACCTATATTAAAAATAATTATTTTCATTTCATTTCCGGTCGAATGAAACTGATACAGGTTATTCTTTATGCTATAAAAATGATAAAAAAAAGCCTCAGCAGATCTATCGATAGGGGTAAAATCGTCAGCAAGGGGATTATATGTGCCGAGCAGGTATTCAATCCGAGTATGCATTAACCTTGCTGACGATTTTACCCCTATCGATAGATCTGCTGAGGCTTTTTTTTATCATTTTTATAGCATAAAGAATAACCTGTATCAGTTTCATTCGACCGGAAATGAAATGAAAATAATTATTTTTAATATAGGTATATATAACCTGCTGACGTACAACCCGCCATTTTCTTCACAGCTGACGGTTTCTATAATTATTATTATTGTTAAAACTACTGATGTGCAAATTTTCGGACGAACAGAAATAATTTTTGGATTTTTTTTTTTTGACATACTTGAAATTCTCTCCCCACCCTTACTGGAGCTGCTGACGTTCGAGTTACTCAATGACTATCCATGAAAAGTACGTTATGACATTAATCAATCGACCAGAAATTATTTTGTAAAATGCAACGCTACCTCCCGGACTAAACTATGTCTAATCACGAGCTAAAAACTTAATTCACAGGTCTCAATCAACAAACGCGCATTGTTTATTGTCGGCTTTGCCAGCTTTACTTGTCTTGTTAATTAGATTATTACGATTTTGTAATTATGAGACAACACTGGATTTAGAAATAGCTACCTACAACGTCTGAATGCATACTATGTTCATAATTTTGCTCTACACAAAATGTAGACAAGCCAGTCTGCAGCGCCCGCTGGGACGTAGAGTGCGTAATTTTTAACTCTTCGTCTAGCTAGACAAGAATATCTGACCTCAATTTTACCTCACAGATAAATCTGAAGTTAACCTTTGTTTCATATACAATATTTGTTTGATTGGTTATTTAGAAAATAATGTGAATTGAAAAACAATTGACAAGAACTAGTTCGCAAATGAAGAATATGGAAGTTTAGTAGATCTACATATAAAATGGTAGGCTAGTCCAATGATCAGTAACCAGAGATGACTCGCAATTAGTACATCTAACGACCGATTTTCCAATGGTCAGATAGGTCTATAGGTAGTGTTGCCGAACTACCGATAGTTTGACTATCGATAGTTGACTTCGAAAATCATCTATAATATCGATAGGCCTATCGATAGTATCGATTGTTATTGCAATATTCAATCAATAGTATCGATACTATCGATATTACATACGATATTGAGCTTCGATAATATCGATACTATCGACAGTATTGCTGTGTGTCAATAGTATTGCCCCTCACGGGGCTATCGATACAATCGATAGTCCTTCACTATGGGTGCGCCCACCACCGGGCCCTACACCCTCCACTGACCCTCGGATCTGATAACTCATAACTGCGAAAACAGGCACTTGCACTAACTACAATCGCCAAGAGAAACCAGACCCGAGCACCTAGCATGCAAGACAATACATTGCACTATTCCGAAATCAAAAACTAGATAAATAATCTACATATGTTTCGCCAACAACCGTGGCATCATCAGGATTATAGACTAATTATTATGAACCTCTAAAACCCAACACATTACTTACACAGAATTAACTGATCTATCTAACTAACTAATTAACTGATATAGGACTATCGATACTATTGTTTTTGACCAACTATCGATAGACTATCGATAGTGGACTATCGAGCGGCAACACTAGATAGGTCTATTTATAGGATAAAATTGATGCTGTCTCTATCTTCATCAAGTTTTAGTGGAAGACAGCATCAAATTTAATCTGCACTAAATCAATATTCTACATTAGTAATGAACTTATTTATTGATCCACATCTAAGGTAAGTAGGTACACTCTCTAATATTAATGATGACGAGTCATTAGTTGTAAGAGAATGTTAATCGGTAAGCTTCGAAGCACGTGCTTTCGTAAGCATATTGAGTAATATTTGAGTAAGTAAAGTAATAAAATTAATAACATCCTCGGCCGCACTAAATCACCTTGTGCGATAAAGTGTAAAATAATTATAATTTTTACAGCCTTCTACCCTATCTTGTTCAGGTGTCATAAATACAGTTGAACGCCTAATTTATCAATGATGACATTTTACAAAAATATTTTTAAAGGAATTCTTATCAGCACCATCTTAGAGAGTACTTAACGGTGAAAAAAATTAAGATTAAAATATTTTTAAAAAAACAAGATTGATGGTTGCAGTATTTTCACGTTTATCTGTGAAAATATGCATTTTTAATAGTCAAGAATGTTTTGAAAGAAATGTTTCATATGTCTCACTTGCAGATCCAAATAAAATAGGTTATCCTAGATTACATTTTATCCGCGAATTAGCACACATGCTGCTAACCCTACTTATTGGAATCAGGTCCCTCCGGGACGGGGTTATCCGGGATCGGAGCTCCGGGTGTCAACCCACGCTTTATTCGGACAGAAAGGACGTTTTTTGTGATATAGTAATTATTTCAAATGATCCGAAGATTCAGGAGTTAGTGGAAGTGGGGCTAAGACGCGGGCGGGAAACCAACTAACTATATTAATCTTCATGTAAGAAGAGTTACGGATTTTTCTGGAACTAAATGAAAATGTATGCAATGGTGTATAAATGACATAGATACTAGCGCCTACGTCAGATGCCTTCTTACGTGTAAAAGATTATAACATATAATAAGTACAATATCATCTGAAGTACAAACTGTAACACGGCCTTGATTTTTATTATTCGCACCTCGTGAGCATTGCAGATTGTTTCGACATTTAAAAACCACGTTATGAAATCAAATATTATTGTTTCATCCGATCACAAGGCATCAGTGAGCCACGATCTTATCTTGAAGGTGCGACATGGTATCGTGATTGTATAACAAGATAATCAAATCTACAGTGTACCGAATTTATAGAGCTAGATCACAGAGCCCCTAGTAAATTCAGTGTACACTAGATTTTTCCTATGTAAAACATACTATATCTGACTGTCACAAAACAACGCCAATTCTTGGTAACTATATACAAATTAACCAATTTATGTCTAATGTAGTACACTAACACCCCGGAGTGAAGTTAATACTTCTACCTACATTCCACGTTTATAAACATAGAGGTAGTGTACACTCCCGACTTAGGTCTAGATAAATAAAATTTTTTTAGGCGTTATAATTCGGAAGTTCAAACATTCACTATGGGTGCGCCGATTTCGCAGTTATGAGTTATCAGATCCGAGGGTCAATGGAGGCTCTAGGGCGCGGTGGTGGGCGCACCCATAGTGAAATTAGTTCTAGATCTACCAAAACAATAAGTTTGCAGTGGTCGTGGGTTCGATTCTCACTCGGGTGAAGAATTTTTTCCATTTCTTTATTAATATTTTTAAAACAATAAGTACTTATTATAACCTTTGCGGATTTGGTATACAATGTGAATGCGAAATGGAGACATCTCGCATCTTTGATTTCTCTCGAAACTTTTGTGTGATATGTTTCGACACATATGGGTAACAGTACTACAAGTAGTTGCAATACTTAAAAAATACCACCTACTCTAAAAAGTAAGAATATTGGGAAAGACGTTAAAAAAACCTCTACGCTTAAGTCCAAAGCAGATATTATCCATAGCTTCTCATATAACAATTTAGATTTTATTCTTAAAGTTGTCTCGTGATCGAGGCAGGGATATCTGTATCACTTAACTGTCGCGAGAACTGTTGGGCGGCGCGGCCGTATTAACTTTTTGTGTGCGCCAGTTAGTTGCATCAGTATTGTGCACGATATCATTATCTATTTTTAATACATGTGATGTTGGTGTGCCTAATCTTAATAAATAAATAAATAAATAAATATTCTCATCTGGAAACATTAACTTCATAATCCACGATATTTTCTATTGTAGATGCAAGATATAAAGGTAATCTCCATATAAATAAATAAATAAATATTCACACACTACACAACACATTATCCTAGTCCCACATTAAGATCCCTAAGGTCTTGTGTCGTGGGTACTAAGCAACGGTATATAAATACATAGATAAGTATAGAAACATCCATGACTCGGAAACAAACATCGATATTCATCATATCAATGTTTGCACCTACCGGGATTCGAACCCAGGACCTATGGCGTCGCAGGCAGGGTCACTACCTACTAGACCAATCGGCCGTCTATACTATTATAATATGTTATAGTAGCGCCTCGATTCCACAATAGGGGCATTTTTAAATTTCTAGACCCGATTTTAAAGTTACTAAAATGCTTTACCGACATGAATACTCGAAATACTAACGATGCTCATAAGACTTTACAAAAGTGATCTTCACCACCTCGTGATCTCCAAGCAGTTTAAAGCAGATGTCAAGTACACACAAAAGTGCACGCAATATTGATACAAATAATTCACACAAGACAATCTAGTTCGAGGTCGGCAAAAGGCTACAAGTGACGATTTGTTTTATCGGCGCGTTTCGTAACTCCGCCCCGGGTTAAGCCCCCAACTCGGATTGTCATTAATCAAATATACAATCAGGTCCGATTGGGTATTAGACTGCTGCCATACGAATTACTAATATAGTATGATATGATGTAGGCTAAATGCATAGAGCGAACATAAATAAGCTTTTGGTTTCTGAAACCCGGTTGGCATAAAGGTGGTCAAATTTTAAAGACCCCACACTTGGCACTTCCACACAATAAAGTAAATAAATTTTGATCTAGCTGAAGATAGTTTACCTATAGAATTGATGGGATGAGAAATGAGTAGGTACTCTTCCTTTAAAGTATGAAGGAAAAGGAAAGCCTTAATATTTCCGAAGTTGGTTGAAGAAAAAAAAACTCTCATTTATTAACACAGCCAAATCAGCCTTAGCTAAACTAAATCAGTGATTTAATTAAACTATTAATTTGCATATCTCATCTATCGAGTATAATGTTGATATACATGGGCTTGTGTATCTTATCTATTAAACTTAATAGCACTTATCGAAAAAACTTGATTTTATACTGATAGCGGTATGGGTGTGCTGCTCCAGATTTTACACCAACTCAACCTGTATGCATTACACCTTGCTAGCTTATAATAAACCCTATAGCCTTCAATACATGAAAGAAATTAGATATCCTTAGTTCAATTTTGTCTTGCGGACGCGCGCACATAATATGTCTAGTCAGCTGTTGGCGACATTGACCTTCTTTGGAAACGAGCTGATTTGTAAAGTAATTATATATCTGCAAATTTTTGTTGTTCGACCTCTGAATGAATGAATGATGATTATATGGATCAAAAGCCAAGGCCATGGTTTATTGTAGGACGTGATAGCCTAAAGGTAACGAAAGATCATGCAAAGTATGCAAAGAATGCTGCGGTGTATAATGTTGCAAATAAGGAGGAAAACGTGGCCGAAATCAGTTTGAAAGTTTCCAAATGATTACGGAAGCCCAAAAAGATCAAGAAGATGCTTACATAAAAATCTGCGAATTCGTCACTCTTTTACCTATAGATAAGCGGATAAGTAAGTAGGTACCTACTTATTGGAATGTAATTAGATAGGCAATGACCGGAAATATTAATTTGGTGATGGACGGAAGCGAGAGGTTACCAATTTGTGACCCATGGCAAGCTCTCTAGACACGGTGAGGAATTGGTAAGATGGACTGGACGAAATGTGGACGAAATACCTACAAAGATAATTAACTACTTATCTCACTATTTTGTAAAACTATATTTATTAAAATTATTAAATTAAAGAATTTCGGAAAGAATCAGAGGTTTTTGTGACCGACCGACGACGAAATGTAAAACTTTAATTATTTAACTTTTATGATATTTATATTGACACAAGCAGGTACCTACATAGCAGAAGGTGGTATAAAAGTCCTTGTAACTGTTTCAAAATGTTTAGATTAGGTAGCAGGTACATACCTACTAATGTGATTGAAATAATTTTATCTACAAACCAATTAAAGCTGTCGGCTAAATTGTCATGTTGTTTTTGTATGCGGCGATACGCGAATATGTAATGTGTTCGATTGTGAAAATATAATGCACCGGTGTTGGGTGTCAGTCAGTGTTGTAAATATTTAGGCTGGTCGTCCATACAATGGAGCTAGTCCTAGATCATGTATTAACCTATTTATGGGACAACATACCGAAAATGAATAACCTGGATATGGTTGGTTTAATCTAGTCTTAAAAGACTATTTATGTATGTCACAGATATTTTTATATGAAGGTTTGCAATGGTGTATGCCCAGCTATTTATAACAGGGAGCCTACCGCCGTAATATTCTTAGTATTCTTTATTGTACACATTAATTTTTATTATAGACAGTAAGTTGTAAAAGAAATAGTACAAAGGCGAGCTTATATCTAAAATAGATTTCTTCCAGCAAACCATTAAGTACAAAGAAAATTTTATAATATATAAAAGGAATATTATTATTATGCTTTATTGTACACAGTAAAAAGTTTATGACAAAAACAAAATGTACAAAGGCGTGCTTATCTCAAATGTAGGTAATAGGTATCTACAGAAGTTCAGAAAAGTTATAAAGGCGCCTTTCTAGACTATCTTTTTCACTGATACGATCTTCACGGTAAAGGTATATATGACCCCCAATAATACTAAGTACATATTCTATACTTAAACCTACTTACCTCTATTTAGGTCCTTGTGCCAGTGACAGTTGAGCCACAGGCCGCCCAACTTGATCACTTGCCAAAACTCGCTCGTTATCTCTACAAATAGTAATTTAACTTAATTGGATATATGTATGTGTCCCCAATAAGCTGGCAATAAACAGTGTTAGTAAGTAACTACATTTATTTCAACACTAGTGCACGCCCGCGACTTCGTCCGCGTGGACTGCAGAAAAAAACAAAATGTCAAAATTATATTATCCGGGACAATAATATTTTGCTCGGAATAAAAAGTAGCCTATGTGTTAATCCAGGGTGTCAGCTAACTCCATACCAAATTTTATTTACATCGCTCTAGCCGTTTTTACGTGAAAGAGTAACAAACATCCATCCATCCATACTTACAAACTTTCGCGTTTATAATATTAGTAGGAGTAAGAATTACTCCGAACTGGGCTGGATGGGACTTGATCCATTATCCGAGGTATACTCGTATCTATCAATAAATCTTGAACTAATATTGGCCTATCACCGAGCCCTACTAGGTACTCACTCCTCTCACCCTCGAATCTCATATCTCGCGACCAAGATCTTTTTTTTTAATAGAAAACCTGTTTTTGAGTTCAGTTATTGATACAATAATTGTTTGTTAATAAAATCTATGATGGTTAGCTGTTGGATTCGTCAATAAATAAAGATAAAATAAGCAACTATATACAGTCACGATGAAAACTAATAAATTGCCAATAAGTATTGAAAATTATGCCTCAAAGCTAGTACGATATAATTTCGAAGGTATAGACTAGCTAATCTCTACCTATCTCAAATAGCATAGCATAGCATACACCATTCTATGGACGTCTAGCGCAGTCTCGTCAACTATATCGTACTGTCTGTGACTGTCGAGATCTGTTACCGTTACGAAATCATCCGTAATTGTCTAATGACATGTAGATATTGGGAGGGTATTGTTATGTGGTTGACAGTCTGCCAGTCTTCTAGCCTAACATTACGGTCAAGGCTAATGAATCAAGATTAATTTATTGGGTACGTGTTTGAGAGTTAACCGTGATGCTTCTATATGTGATACTCAGGTATGATTTTGCCAAAGGG
Source organism: Carposina sasakii (assembly GCA_014607495.2). Taxonomy (NCBI): domain Eukaryota; kingdom Metazoa; phylum Arthropoda; class Insecta; order Lepidoptera; family Carposinidae; genus Carposina; species Carposina sasakii. The sequence continues at coordinate 9,996,434 of CP053158.1, forward strand.
AATAATCGTTTTACATACATACATACTGGGTGTAAAAAGACAACTTTGTTCTTTTAATACCTCATATTCTTTGTAACATCACGATCATTTTTTTATATGGAAGCACCCCTGGGAAACCACGGGTTTCCAAGATATTGAGGTCCAAAGTTACATTAATATTATCGTTTTTTTTTTACATAAATCCATCTGAAATCGGTTAACAAACATTTTTTTCAAAGATACCATGTCAAAATGTTAGTTTTGTAGGTAGGTATATTTGTACTTTGAGCATCAAACGAATACATTGCTTGCAATAAAATGACAGTACTTTTTCATAATTTTTTTGTTGTTTCCCACGGTTGGTTCCATATAAGAAAATGATCGTAAACTTACAAAGAATACGAGGTATTAAAAAAACATCGTTGTCTTTTTACACCCTGTAAAGTCACGTCCAGGGGTGAGCCTATCGCCGCTTTTCGGGCACAAATACAACAATCTAGCGATCGTTAACGAATCCAATAGGAAATGTTTCCGTGACATTCTAAATAGGTATTATAAGCTTTTTAGCGTCAGAGCCTCGTCCGTTAGGTAAATAGCAGGATGCACCACGGGCAGGTGAGGTTGTCTTTGGGTCCTAAGGTTTTAGTCGAACCCATTTACACCCTCTTATATTCTTTTTAGATAGAGACATTGCATTACATCTTGGGTAATATACCTACTAATATACTCGTACCTATTTAGTTTCTAAATAACGCTCGTAACTTCTTTGAGCAAGCCATAGTTGGCGCAAATAATGAAGTAATGGCCACCGTGTGACGGTTTTCGACAAGTAAGGCACTTCGTAGGCAGGTTAGACAGATAAGTAATATATTTCCTTTAGGTTAACTGTGTTAGCGTACTCGAGCTTACTTTATTTAGTTCGTGACATGGCTTTAGTTTAACTTTGAAAACAGCTTTATTATTTTATAGGAAGTAGGCTCTAAATGCTGCAATATACTATGCTTCAATATTTAAATGCTATGACCTAATTTACTTATCTGGTTACTTACATAAATATAATAATAGATAGCACTATTGCTCGATCTCACAATGATAACAATCACCAACGTCTTAAAACAGCTGTGTGAAATGACCTTTAAAAAGTATCTATCTAATATCCATATTATAATCTAAATTGTAATAAAAAAATTACATGTATAAAAGATTTTTTTAATATAGGTAAAAGAATTAAAACATAATAAGCAACTAGTGTAAAAAATATGGAAATTATTAATGAAATTCTTTTTATAAAATTTTCTACAGAATTGTACTTAAAACAATGTTTTTAAAACATAAATGTTATCAAGTAAATGCACTAAGGCAATATAAAATATCACATTTTATAAGACACTAAGCATAACTTACAATAGAAAACATGAGAATGAATACTGAAATATTTTATACAACAGGATTAGGATCCCAGGCAAATTTAACATTATGTGCTTTCAGAGCATTGATAGCTTGCATGTCTTCTGCGGGTATTTGAAAATCTAAATCTATATTTTTCTTGATTCTCTCTGCATTTGTGGATTTTGGAATGATGGCCAGTCCTTTTTGCAACGCCCATGCTAATAGCACTTGAGCAGTTGTGACCTTCAGTTTGTTAGCTACTTTAGTGACCACAGGGTCTTCTAACATTCCTAATTGAGAATGTGATGTTCCTCCTAATGAACAATAAGCTTGTAAGAGTATGTTCTTTTCATTACAGTACTGTAGTAATTCGTCTTGATAGTAATAAGGATGCCATTCCACCTGCAAGGATTAAAATGCAAGTATAGAATTTTGATAATAATAATAAGGTCATAGAATATTATTTGTCACACTTTTATGATATCTATCGATAAAATATCTAATGTAACTACAACAAATAAAGAAACTTACTATGTACTACAAGTCTTCTCTTTTCTTATATTCATAATCTTTATAATCAGTTACAGTATTTCAGAATTTCTGTTTGAATATTTTAATTCTGAATTTCTGTTTAAATATTTTAACTTTTACGGAAATAGAAGTAGTCTAGGTTATGGCTAGTATATAGGTATAACCTAGCTCAGCTATGGCTAGGTATACTTATTTAATTTAAAATGATCTTGCATTTTGATGTATGTAATCTTTGAAATAAATTATTTTCCCTCTTGCTTTTAGTAAACCAAAATTGGTAAGTGACTTTGAATATTTGGTGAAGAATTTTTGTATAGTTTTTTTGTAGGTTTAAGAAATAATTAAAGTAAAAGTAAAGAAAATTTACCTGGTTAACAGTAGGGACCACCCCATGATTATTATCCATAAGCCGCTGTAAATGCTTCACAGTGTAATTAGAAACACCCACAGCTTTCACTCTACCGCTTTTATACAACTCCGCCATTGCTGCCCATGTCTGGTCCCGTAGCACAGTATTTCTTGGGTCATTCACTGACATTCTGGACGAACCAGGAAAGTGGATGAGGTATAGATCAACATAATCCAGTCCCAAGTTCTCTAGAGATCTGTTATAGGCTCTCTCTACAATGTCTTTCCCACCATGGTCAGATGGAGCTGAAATATTACAATTACTGTAGTTTTCAGACTAGCTGCAAGTATAGTATGTTTCTAGCAAGCCCAGTATGCAATGTATAGAGTGGTATAACAAACTTTTTATGTATTTCTTATGTGTATGGTATTCTATATTATTTTGAAATGGAACACCAAAGAAGTTTTCTATAAGTACACAAAATACCAAATTAATTCATTTGATTGGGGATCAAATCTGTAAAAGCTTTTATCACATACACATACATAATTTGGTAGTAATGAAAATGTCCTCTCTCTTCAAATTATATTTTGGCAATAGAGTTTTCAGAGCAGTTTGTATTTGACTCTCATTGCCATATACAGCTGCAGTATCTGTAATTTAAAAAAGTTTATAAACATTCTACATAGTGTTCTAATCAATACTTACACAAATGATTAATTTAATCTTATTGATTGCTTTAGTGCAATAATAACAAATATTGTGTAATAAGACTAATAAAAATGATACTATTGATAAGGGAGAAAAATTGTAATGTATTAGCATAATAGGTACTCAGGGACTTTATTATTGAATGTACTTGCTGCATGAGGACCATATTAAACTCTTGTTGGCTTCATACTATACTTCATACTTACCAAACATCCTATAACCGGCACTTAAAGCATCATCAATTACTTTCATGATAGCTCCACTGCCACGAATTCGGAATGTACCCACTAAAATGGAAATTAAAAAATGATTCTCAGTTGAAGCATTTATAACAAATTATTACATGAGCGAGTTCCATAATGCAGATGTGGATAAGCTAGGAGCTTGTTGTTTAAAAATTTGTATTGGTTCCCAGTAACTCTATAGTCCGGGAGGTAGCGTTGCATTTTTGATGGTGATTTTAGGCCGATCGATTTTGAGTGCAATTGATAGTTTAGATGAGGACATCAATTGAATTGAGCGTCAGCAGGCGCACTCAGGGTGGGGCGAGTGGGGAGAGAATGTCAAAAAAATAAATCCAAAAATTATTTCTGTTCGTCCGAAAATTTGCACATCAGTAGTTTTAACAATAATAATAATTATAGAAACCGTCAGCTGTGAAGAAAATGGCGGGTTGTACGTCAGCAGGTTATGTATACCTATATTAAAAATAATTATTTTCATTTCATTTCCGGTCGAATGAAACTGATACAGGTTATTCTTTATGCTATAAAAATGATAAAAAAAAGCCTCAGCAGATCTATCGATAGGGGTAAAATCGTCAGCAAGGTTAATGCATACTCGGATTGAATACCTGCTCGGCACATATAATCCCCTTGCTGACGATTTTACCCCTATCGATAGATCTGCTGAGGCTTTTTTTTATCATTTTTATAGCATAAAGAATAACCTGTATCAGTTTCATTCGACCGGAAATGAAATGAAAATAATTATTTTTAATATAGGTATATATAACCTGCTGACGTACAACCCGCCATTTTCTTCACAGCTGACGGTTTCTATAATTATTATTATTGTTAAAACTACTGATGTGCAAATTTTCGGACGAACAGAAATAATTTTTGGATTTATTTTTTTTGACATACTTGAAATTCTCTCCCCACCCTTACTGGAGCTGCTGACGTTCGAGTTACTCAATGACTATCCATGAAAAGTACGTTATGACATTAATCAATCGACCAGAAATTATTTTGTAAAATGCAACGCTACCTCCCAGACTACTAGATTAGTCGATTTATTTTACAATAAAATTGATCTATGTATTTAAAACATTATATTAGGTAGGTACTCACATCCCACAGCTGGCATTTCGATTCCATTGTTTAAAGTATACTTTAGGTTTTTAACTGAAGCCATTTCTATCTCTTACACGAAGCTTCGCCCTGTGGAGTACCTCAATGACAAAGACTAATGAAATGACCTCGCACCTGGGATTCTGAATAAACATGAATCGGGCATGAACGTAAAAAGAACTAATCAGGAAGGAAAAACCAATAACAGGGGCCTACTGTAAACTGGCACAAAATTATTCACTAAACTGGTTACTTAATCTGATAACACTTCTCTAAAATAGATTAAGATATTGGTTCTGTCTGAACATAATTCTTATTTTATATTTTAACAATAATCTGATAAAACAAAACCAATTCAATTCAATTTTGCGAAAAACCGAAACAAACTAGCTGTCACTGTCACATTTTTTATTTTTGTTTAGTTTATCCCGAAGGAAAGGCAAGGGGAACAAAGCCCATACAGCCATTGTCATTAGTAAATGATTTCTGAATTTATGATGGATAAGTGATGATCAGGGATTTGGTATCTCCTCTTAGGATGGATTCCAAGCTCTGAACAAGAAATTGAAACATGAAAAAATGACAGCCTCCCCCCCTTGTTTTCCCACAAGGGATCCCTTACACAGAAAAAAAATACCCTATAATGTAAGTAAAGACGTTGAAATAGGCATAAATATAATATTATCATGAAAAACTTGGATTCGTTTTGAAAATGTTTATATTTAATAGAGTAATGAAATGTATTTAATGTAATTTGTATTATAAATAAAGTGTACATAATATAGTAAAACAAACCTTCGCGGTAGCAAAAATTCTGTATTTTAAGGAATGTTCTGTTGCTATGTAATGGTATCCCTGGGTAGCACATGACAATTTTGTCAAATCATGTCAAGTCGATTTGTTTGAATCGCTTCGCATATTTGTGTGGACTAAATGAGATATTTTGGTGGTATTGATATAAATACAGTAGTGAAATGTATTGTTCGTGGTTGCAGAAGCGAGTGGCATCCAGGATCCAACTTATTATATCACTCGTAAGTACAAAATTGAATTTCCAAACTATGGCCCTAGGCAAAAACTTAAACGGCAAATTTTAGGCAATATTCACTCTTGCTTTTTTAAATATTTGTCACAAAACTTTATTTAGTTAGTTGCTTATCCTCATAATCCCAATATTTGCTTCTGAAGCTACTTTTTAAACATTTTCTGTGTATTGTATATTTTTGAGTAGGGTGCACATACTTTTCCATAACAAGAGACCGACCCTACAATGAATTTATTTTGAAATGTTATACTTTTTATTATCATATATAACATTATAAATGTGAAAGTAACTCTGTCTGTCTCGCTTTTACGCCTACTGCCGCCATTTACTGAGCGGATTAATTTTAGTGATAATTTTCTCTGCGTAGCTTTAGGTGGACCCAGAAAAGGTTTAAACGCCTAGCTTGGTGGCGCCTGTCACTGTAACATTTTGTAATCACTAGTTAGTATAGGTGCTAAAATTTAAATTTTCAGATAATCAAGGAAACCCACGTATGGATTATAGTAACGTTACAGCTACCGAAATATTATATCACTGGATCAATTACTGGCAGATAGAGCACAAAACATTTGTCGTTCATTACAAAAACATTTATCGTTCTTATGCTCAGCTTCGAAGAACGATGGAAAAACTTGTGCATATAAAATAAAAGATATTTAATGGTTATTTATTTAATAGTTGTTAAATCCCTTTAATCTAAATAAGACACTAAAGCACTTAAAACAACGTTTCTTATTTGTACGTATGCAATAGTGGTACGAAATATAAGTATTCATAATTATGTACTCGTAAATATACCAATTTACATTCCAGGTCTTTAGGATCACGGACAATATCACAATGGCTAAGACCATCCTTTTTTATTTTGTAAATGGGTAATGTAAATTGTGCAAATTTTATGTTACCTATTTTTAGGCCAATACAAATTCCATTGGGTTCTCTGCAATTATTCCTACTTTTCTTTAGAAACGGATAATCTAATCTTTACTTATTAATTATTATGTATCCATCATAAAAATTAGCTGTTTAAAAGAACTCAGTTGACCTTCAAAAATGCAAGCATTACATTGATTCACGTTTATGCTACTTAGCAATACTAGGCATTTCCTTACTAGTTAAAAGTGCTATTATATAACGAAGGGCACTAAAACAGCCCAAAGCTGTAGAATGGAATTACGCTGCATTATAATAGCACAAGTTTATGCTATTATGCAGCATTAGGCATTATCTTACTATTTAAAAATGCTATTGTAGACCCTTAGACATAAAAAACAGCTAAAAGCTGTATGGCATTTACATGACATAATGGTTTATGTTTATGTTACTAAACAGCATTGAGCATTTATATCCTACTTAAAAATGCAATTGTAGAGCCAAATATACTAAAAACAGCTGAAAGCTGCAAAGCTGCTTTGTGTATTGATGCACTAAAACTACAGGCATTACAAAATCATTTTGATATGCCATTATCCACCCCTTATAAAGTGTAAAGCATCATAATGGTTTCAAAATGCTCATATAAAGCATCAAGATGCTCGGTAAACTCATATAAGAGTTTCTACGAACCTTAAGTTCTACATAAGTTAATTATCCGTTTGTTAAAATGCTTCCTGTGTTACTTGGGTTGTTCGTGGTAGAAATGTCATTGAATGAAATGTCAATTAAAATTAAATTGTGAGTACACTCTAATTTTTCCCCGTCTAGTTTTTCAAGGTCAAATCGGTAAAATTTTCGGGAGGCAGTTTTTAGTAAGAAGCGCTGTTTCCAGCTTGTATACATTTCTATGGTGATGATGATGAATGGAAATGCCGGGAAAATCCTCAAAAACGAATGTGAAATTAGTAAGATTCAAAAAGATTTGCAGAAACAACTTACATGAGCCCATGAAGAGATCGTATTCCGATTAAAGTGTTACTCAACTTACCTGCATATAAAACCATGCACACGCACTGGATTCACATCACAGGTAAACAAAATATAACTTATCTACCAGAAAACATCACTTTACGGACACATGCAAGCCATTTACAAATAAATTTTGATTTTTACAAGAAAATTACACCCGCTCCCTTTCAGCCTTTGCTATACTCTTTCTACGGCTTATTACTAGTACCTCATTTGGACGCTAATGGCCAATTTCAATACGAGAGATCAAAAAGAATCTCGGTTTTATTTATTCCTAATTTGAAATTTTGTATGAAAACAGTTGAAAATTAAATCTGAGATAATATCTACCTATATATGTAGGTATTAGCTATTATTATGAAAAAAATCTCTCAATATCAGTTATAGAAATTGACTGTTAATCAAATTGTAATTTACAGATAGGTACCTATGATTTTGATGATTTTCTGATAAGAATAAAATATCATTAAAATTCAATCATAGTTAGTAGGTAGGTAAACATCTCTATTTTCAGACAAATCGGTACAGCCGTTATTGAGTTATAAAAAGTGCAACTAACACGGTTTTTTTAAAATCCAGATTAATGATATTCGAAAACGTGGAATTACTTATTATTCCCAACCTAGGGCCCTAGGATAAGTACTTTGATAATTTAAATAGGCACCCAATTACCTAATTCCTATCTGTACCTATAGGTACCTACCTATCATGTAACTAGGTACCTACCTACATAAATAAAATAGCTTAAGTACATACCTTGTTGGGTAATATAATAGAATCTTGTATAGACGTACACAACTTAGATTAGGAAATAACTAACCTGAATTAGGTACCTCTAGCTTGTCTTATCCAAATAGGATCATAATGGACTCTTAGGTCTCTAAAGGTAAGGAACATGTGTGTAAGTGTATCAGAAAATCGCAATTCGTGATACGATTTCTCAATAGATGCAGGCGGCTAAACTTATTTCTTGAATTGCTCGCGAGAATTCTATTCATATGACAAAGACCACTTTTGCACCTAACGGAATGAAATTGCTGACCATAGTAAAAAAATACCTTTCCATCACACGGTTGGGTACTAAAACTAGGTACTTAGTATTAAAATTACTTTCCTATGTGAGCTCTATCATCCTCATCCCCTTGTTAATTTTATTATGGAAGTGAGTTAGTGAGTTAGCCGCGTGGTACCGGCAAAGTAGAATTCGTACCAACCCATGTCTGCCCGTGGTTACCGTACGAGGCGGTTAAGGGTTTCCGGGAGCAGCGGCAGCAGCGCCTCCCGTGCTGACAATATAGTCCGAAATACAAACTGCGGTCACCAACCCGCCTGCCCAGCGTGGTGACTATGGGCAAATACCCCACATGGCAGTCTTAAGGATAAGAATATGATGGCGCCCTTAACTTGATTCATCCTATAGGTTTTGTTTGCAGATAGGTAAATTATAGGACAAGGGTAGGTACAGGTCACTAATCTGTGGTACAGGTACTTAAAAACTCGGTTCAGTACTTGATTGATAGGTAGGTAGATACTTAAGGTGACCTTCCTCCCATTCTGCCTACAGCCAAAGGGCCGTGAGGATAGAGGAATAGTATATTACCTTACTCTACCTATTTTATTTTTATTTTATTATACAACTAGTGGACGCCCGCGACTCCTCCCGCCTGGACTACAGAAAAAAAAACAAAATATCGAAATTATCCGGGATAAAAACATTTTCCCGGGATAAAAAGTAGCCTATATGTTAAGTGGGACCTGTTACAATATATTCCTGAAAACTGCATCGAAATCGGTTCAGCCGTTTCTGAGATTAGCGTGCACAAACGCACATACAAACAGACAAAAATTCCAAAAATCATAGTTTTGGGTACTATTGCATTGATAAAGGTATTCTATAATATTTTTTCTTATATATCTTCCATGTACAGACAGCGATCCGTTATATTTTTATTATATGTACCTATAGATTTCAGGAAGACCAACAGCTATTAATAACTATAGTTAAAATTGTAACCAATAACAGGTCCACACTTATAAAAGCATTGAGAGAGCTATTCAGACACTGATGCACACACAATTTACATCAGAGTTCCACAAAACCTTACAAGCTTATCAATAACAAACGTATAAAAACAATTTAGGTACTAGATAAAATCTAGGTACGTACTTACTAACTTATTGACGGAAAAAATTCTCACTAAGCACACGCCTCGCTATATTAAAATTGGTATTGAAGAGATCAAGCTCTACGCGATTACAAAGTTCATTGAAATTATTACCCGCTCGCATATACATAGGTATTATATGCTGTGAGTACGAGTTAAGATTTCAAAGAAGGGAACTAACAATAGTTACATCACATTGAAAACTCGACGTATTGGGCTGTTATCGGTATAGTACTGTAAATATAATTATTCTTGAAGAGATATGTTCAGATCACAGGTTAAGATAGACAGAATTGGAATTACGCGATTACTTAGGTATTATTAGGTACCTAGATTCGTAGGTTAGGGACGTAGTTATAGGTACCTGTCTACTATCACGTACCTACCTAAAAAAATAGTGAAAAACTAAAAAAAGGTGTGGAAATGCCCTAAGGATTTTGCAGAAGCTTTTTGAGGGACATCTATCTCATTTTCGTAATGCTTTTTCGTCATATTTTACCGACTATTATAACTGGCACATAGGTGCTAGTAGGTAGGTACTCTTTACACTAAAGGTGACGTTAGAACTAAGAGAAAAATTGTTTTCCAAGGAGAAGGGTTGGCGTTTAGCAGGCTACTGACCGTAAAACCTAAGTAGTTTATGATTAACAAATGAAACCATATCATGTCAATGTCGATCTGGGATAAGGACAGGAAGATGATGACTATTACCATGTAGGTACCTAAGTGGCAAAATCCCGATAACGCTTGATGTTACAAAAAGGCCGCATCACTTTGCCTTGAGAGATCACGTGGCCAGATACACGTTGATCCACTTTCTTCACATCTTCGAAATATGCAATGCCCTTCAATTCCATGCGAACTCTGCATGTGGCCATAGCGTGAAGGTTGTATATCACAAATGGGATATTGATGGAAGTGTTAGTTATGCCGAGCAGGCATTTAATAGTGGTTTGATGTATTTAAAATATTGCGACAGGTTTGATTAATTGAGATATATGTACCTACCTTTTTTTTTCACACACTACACAACACATTAACCTAGTCCCACATTATGTCCTAGTTAAGTAAATATCTGTCTACTTATTTTGTCTTGTACTGGATACAATAACAAAACTATAGTATCCCGCCTTTGCCGCCTTGAGAATGCCAAGGAATCTGCTTTTATTGACTACATCTTCCATTAAGACCTACTTTTGTAATAAATTCCACGGCCTGCTCTGGCAAATTGTCCTAAGAGTTAACAAAATAAGAAAATTACTTATCTACCTATCTAATCTACAAATAAATAGGTATGACATAAGTTAAGATAGAGTCATAACTGTATCTACCTAATGAAGTCAGACAATATTCGATAACACAGACTTCTAAGATTTCTACGTAAACCCACAGATTTATTACTAACCGCAGTAGTTATTCTGGTGTTTTTCTCTACAACTGTGAAATAGTTTGATAAGCTATGAAGTAAACACCATTTTGCGGTCGGTCAGCTGGCATTTAGGAGAAATCTAATTGCTTCAAAATTTACTAAACATTCATCTAGCCGACGAGAAAACGCCGACATTTAGATACTTTAATTTATGACCAGCAGGCAGACAGCACGTATCGGCTCTATAAAATACCTATATGCTTTGGAACCACTTAAATGTAACACATATTATTGGTTTGGTTGGTTAGTTTAGTGGCTTTAACTGCCCGGCTGGTTTATAATAAGGTTAATAGATCTTAATTCGCTAGCACACAGAAAACTTTAGTTGCATTTCTTAAGAGATGAATAGAAAGGAAATATTTTGATCATGCTAGTTGTAGCAAAAATTTGAATAGGTACATACTCTACAGGGTGTTTGTGACAGCCAGGCAAATATTGATACCATGACTTCAGACCATGATTCTGAGGCGGAAATTACTAAAAATTTTCGCAGAAAAATTCCAAAATTTTCCGACATTTTTTCCATATTTTCAGGAAAAAAAAGTTTAGTTCGTTTAATTAGGCCTTAGATAATGACTTAAAAATAAAATTTTAACCAAAAGATGATTTAAAAACAAAATTGCCCTCAAAAAAGACAAATAACTGATCAACCCTAATGGAGAGTCACAAGTGATTCAAAAAACAGCAATGTGTCACACAATAACTAATAAGCTCATTTAATTAGTCACATGATCGCCCGATGCAATGGCGCAGAGAGCGAAGATTACGGATAATCAAATCAAAAATACATTTCCTGCGAGTAATAACACTGTCGTATAGTCAACACAATTGTACTTGTTCAGTATTTCAGTATTTGCCCGGCTGTCACCCACACCCTGTATGTATAAGAAGCCTTATTCATATTTATTTTTTCCTAGTAATAAGTAAGATACCTATACCTACAACGACGAAGTAGTTACCTCTTTGTGAGATTAAATGTTAAATAAATAGATTAATGAGTAGGTAGGTACTAACTTAACAGTCGTAGCCTATTTTTAAACGTCTTTATATAGAGTGCGTTAATTTCGCTAAATTATTGTAAGCTGTAAATATTGCATTTAAAATTGTATCACTCAATTGAACTGTAATTGTAATGACCTATTCAAACATGAGTTTAGTTTAATGGTTATGTTTGCGAGCACAGAAACGGATTAATGCATCGAGTATTTTATTGCTCTACATTCGATTTATAGAATACGTCTTTATTGAGGAAATCTAACCAAAATTATCCAAAGTGCCTAACCTATGTTTATTTATGGAATCCATATATTGTAAATAAATAAAAACGTACTAACTTAAGTAATCTACATCCTAGGCATAATTTTATACTGCGGTGTCAACCGACGAAATACCCTAAATAGCTAAGTTAATAAATACTCTATTCCTCACTTCCTTTTAGAACATAGAGGGTTATTACCTAAATACCTACCTATTTAGGTAATAACCCTCAGTTAGACACAACCCTGGCTAGCGGCCATACATACCCCTGGTGGTATAATAGCACTTTCTTAAGCATTTTACTCCATCTATATTTCTATACTATGTAATACTTACTAATATACTAAAGATGTTGTACTCTGGGCGGTTTTACTTGATACAATAATTGCACCTCGAAAATCTAATCAGGAAATATAGGTATATTTCCTTAACTCCTAAAACAAACTGCATTACGTTTACAATGCCCGTGAATCGTACCTACATATTACGAATGATTAATTTCGGACGGGTTAGTACAATAAAGAAGGCCATCTTTTATGCGTTCACGTAGATAAGGCTCAAGTGCTCACGTGAGGAGAGTGGCTGAAAGCGCTTCAGAGCATCCGGTTCGCAAAGGTCTTGTAACAATTGTACGTACAATGTAATTGTGTCACTAGTTGTAGTTATTATTAGATTAGTTCCTGATTTAAAAATTGAATATAAACAATTAAGGCACTTTTGTTAAAAGCATCGTGAAATATGAATTAGTCCAGGATTTCCTGTGTTCACAGGGGAGCGTTTTCGGAGTCCATTAAACGAATCTACAGATTAATTAAAGTGCGAGTTTTACCTACATACCTAATAATTACCGTAGATGGCCTTGATAGGCCTAAATGTTTTATTTTATTTTTATTTATTTTTTATTTTATTTATTTTTAAACTGCTCGTCCATCATTTAGCAATTGCCTATTACTTAGTAGTATGTAGGTAGGTAGGTATAGTAATAGATTAGCATAAGTAGTAGAAATAGAGGTTTATTGAGTTTGTAATGCAATAGGCATAGGTCACTGGCATAGGTAGATAGATGTACTTAAGTAAAAATGTACTCATAAATGTTGGATTTGACAGACATAGTTTACGACTTTTAGGCAGAAACAGGTAAATAAATAGCGTAAAATAAATTTATTCAATCACCTAAGTATTTATTACAAAAATAAAGCAAATAAACAAGAAGGTTGGCAGAGGCGGTTTCTTCATGGTCACAAAATAATGATAGGCCCTTTTAATGTTATTTTCCTCAGCCCACTTGACCAAGTTTACAATATGTACCAGCATGGCATGTGTATCTACATAGAGTGTCACTAAAGGTGCGGCTTTAGTAGGCGGGTTTCGCAAGCTCGGGTCACGACTGCACCCCGCAAGGCTGCCCGAACAACTAACTAATTAGTGCATGCGTGTCCACAAATAATCACTGCTGCCACAGGTTATTTAAATAAAGGCACTGCAAGCATACTTTATGGTGTCTCAGCACGATTGCTGAAATAGTCAGAGGTGTCGTATCTAGCTGTAGCTACCTAACCCGTAGGTTTAAAAGCACTGTTGCTTGGGATAGGATGGAGCCCTGTCACTTACGAGTTTAACTTTCATCATTTAAACTATTTACAAATCCACGAATGTCACATCATACCCACCCACCCAAGGTCAAGTTGAACTACTGTGTACAATTATTCATATTATATCTAAGTACCTACTAATCGCTTGTCCAAAAACTATTATGGTTATTGTGCAGTTGAAAAATTACATACCAACATATTGACTAATTGTGTTATACCGCTGATTAATAACTTAATACTAAGATAAATGTTGTATTTGGCAGGTGCCAGGGTGAGTTGTAATTGTAAAGGCCTGTTTACACGTAATGAGCACAGTATGGTTTGACGAGGTAGTTACTTGGTATTCAGTTGACAAGTGACAGAAAGGTGTTCAAGCGTGCACTATGAGCATTATTGAGCATGTAGCGCCGTGCTACGAGACAGTTTAGTTTGCACTGGGTTTATATCGGGGATATGGAATATTTCCCTGGTTCAGTACCTAATTGGACCAATGCCATCCCATACCATATTTAGGCGCTATCTACATACAGGGTTTAGTACTACATACAGTAAGGTACAGGGTATAGTGACATACTGACCCATTTCCACCTATTAGGTTGACGAGACCTATGCACAATTAGGTATAGGGTACAGTAATGGATTAGCAATTTTCTACCCACTTAGATTGACGAGACCTAAGAGCAAGTCTCTCTATTGTACCAACTGTTAGGTGGGTATATGTGTGTAATAAGGGCTTAAGCCAGCTATAAATTCCTATCGCCTTGAAAGCCAGTCTGGGTATAATACCAATGTAATAGGTTTAAAATTGGCTGTTAAGATAAAATGAATGGTAACACTACATAGCACATTGCAGTTAAGCAAAGCTATACAGGGTGTAACAAAAAGGGTATGTTAAGCGAAAAGCTATGTAAATAGCCCACCATAGAGAACCTATTTCCAAAATTTCAGACTCCAATTCACTTTTTTTATTTTTCCAGATAGTATGAAGAATTCCGAAACAACTCAGGAATGTCCATACAATCTTGAAAAATAAAAATGTGATTTAGAGTCTCAAATTTTGGAAATAGGATCTCTATAGTGGGCTATTTACATAGCTTTTCGCTTAACATAACCTTTCTGTTACATCCCTGTATATTATATCAATACAAATAGGTAGGTACCTAGGTATCAATGTGGTTAAAGTATTATTTGCATTGAATATTCGATTTTGTATTAAGTATTTTACATTATTTCGACTTTAACTCAGGCGACAAGCTAGCAACTCGTCACTGATGATTTACATCTGTGTCAGCTATGCTAAACGTGACTGTGGGATCTCCTTAATGATCCTGCAGTTCTGGCTACTCCATTTCGGGAACACAACCTTGTATACCGGTGTATGTATGCATATCCTATCAAGTTTGACGGCCGATTGGTGTAGTTGGTAGTGACCCTGCCTGCGACGCCATAGGTCCTGGATTCGAATCCCGGTAGGTGCAAACATTGATGTGATGAACATCGATGTTTGTTTCCGAGTCATGGATGTTTATATACTTATCTATGTATTTATATACCGTTGCTTAGTACCCACGACACAAGACCTTAGGGATCTTAGTGTGGGACTAGGTCAATGTGTTGTGAAGTGTGTGAATATAAAAAAAAAAAAATATCCACACAATAAGTTTAAACTTAAATCTTCTTCTTCAGCCTATTGCAGTCCACTGCTGGACGTAGGCCTCCCCCAGGGCACGCCACAAGGCTATTGCCACAGGGGGGTTTTGCCCATAGTCACCACGCTGGGCAGGCGGGTTTGTGACCGCAGTGTGATTTTCGGACTATGTTTTCAGTACGGACAACACCTCCGCTGCTGCCCACCTCCCGGAAACCCTTAATCGCCTCGTACGATGCCCACGGGCAGGCAGGGTTAGTACAAACTGTACTCTGCCGGCACCACGCGACTAATCTTAAATAGTACTATGTATTTTGCATTACTGATCAGTATTTAGAAAATCAATTGCCCACGGATTATTTTGACTAAAGATACAATCGCTCATTCATGATTATCATGACTGGTTTGTAATCATTTTCGGATCATGGGCCAGGGCCGGTCGGAACGTGCGGCGGTTGTCGATAACTGATCTACGTTTAAACTATGGGATAACATCTATGTGGAGTGACCTTCTTCGATCTATCCTTGAAAGGTCACGTGTCATAAGATAATAATGATGAGGCTCATGGGAGTTTCATTTTACTGATTTATTATCATCCGCAAATATTATTCCACATACGATTTTGACTTTCCCAGGATCTATGCCCGCGATTTCATTCGGAATACCTATTAGTAGGCAGATTAGGGCAGACACTTTGCCATATACTTACTCTCGATCTATTTTTTACTAAAATTTGAAAATTGATTTGATGGTTGTAAATATTATTATGATACGTTTTCTGTAACTTACATTATAATGTAGTCACGATATTCACTACGTAATACTCGTCTGAAATGGCACTTAAGAAAAAGACATCAACGCGTTGCATTCACTTCCAAAAAGCGCTCTAAGCAGTACCTAATGCTGTTTGTAAGCACATTCCTTGATCATTGAAAAACACAAATAAATAGGTAGAGTAGGTACATGTCCTTATGCTGGAAGTGGTAGTAATTACTAAATAGCTATTTTAGGTAGGTAAGTAGGTGCCAAACAACAGAATAAGCTTTCCTTGTTACTACAAATGAAAAATTCAAAGTATCTTATCTACAATTTCTCTTTTGTACTAATGCTTAGATTTCAAATTAGTATGATTTCAACACATATCGATAATATCAAGATATGTATGTAACTTATGTAAGTCGTAAATAATATTGCTCGCCTCGCCGCGCCGCACCGTAGGATATATTGTAATACTGATTGATAGCTCAGAGCATATGGAATGGTCAGATTAAAGTTAGACATTGAAATAATGGAATGTGTTGTCTGATCGAGTTACATTTTATTGACTATTACGTAACCTACCTAATTATGATAGGTATCTCATAATTTCAGCCGATGTTTTCCGTACCTACTGCAGAACATTCAATATAGACCTCCCCTAGTAGATAGGTGTTAGTCACAAAATAATTTTTCTCTTACTTAAATTGTTTACATAAGTAACAACGGAAGACTGGATGGGAGGGTTGGAAGGGGAAGACCTCGCCGGACTTTCACCGATCAAATTGGTGAAATTCTAAAGAAAGGTCAGGTCAAGAGTACTCTCAACCGACGAGCGTGCATGAAGAATATCATGAAAGTAGATGAAGCGAAAGAGGTGTGTCAGGATCGTAGAAAATGGAGATCCGTGATCTCTGCCTACCCCTCCGGGAAAGAGGCGTGATTATTATGTATGTATGTATAAGTAACATTAAAGAAGCATCCTGATAGAAAAGTCGAAAAATACGCAGCTTCATAAACTGAGGTACCTATACTCGAATCGTAGTAAAAACGTATGCCTTCTCATTGTAAGTGATCCAACCGTATAACGTAGTACATTTATTACCAGAGCACAGAGATAAGTATAACTAGGACGATAATATATTCCGGCCAGGTGTAGGCCGAGCCCACATGTAGTGTCACCCCATTTAATTAAGGGGCAAACAAGTCGCGTCAGGCGGTCCATTACACATTTACAAAATGATATGTGACAAACCAAGTTAGTACTACCAGTACTACCTATACCATAGAGTAGGGATGGCGAAACTTTAGCATAGAGGAATAGTCTTTTATTCGTCTATGACTTTAGTGATTAACGTGCCATTTTTTATGAAACAAATAATATTATAGCTATGACGTACCATTTAATAATTTAGACTTACTGATATAATTTAACAAAAATAAAACTAGATGGTATTAAATATACAGGGTGTTTTTGTGTGGCCACCTTTAACGAAGGGTACGTATTCTATACATCAAATAAAGTAAGTTTATGCCAAAAAAAATGCTGGGAAAATATTTTTTTTATTTTTATTTTTTTTTATTACTTGATCTGGCGAAATTTATAGTGTCTAGTGTTTATGTTAGTTTTTTTTATAGAGAGATATTAATTATTTCGGAAAAAATCTTGCTACGCGCGTCTATGTTATTTATGCAGAAAAACGTAGTTATTTACTCAACTTTGACCCTAATATTTTGGAAACCAGCCACTTCCCAGGTATGTTCCATGGAGAAAAATGATCGTGATGATGAGGAGATTCCGTATTTCTGTTGACGACCAAAAATCACCCTGTATACTATTTATAAAAAACGCAAATACAGTGGATGTTAATATTTTGATATATAAAAAAAGCGGGTGGGGCTGTGTCGGGGCAAGGCCGTTGGTTTTAACGTATTTGTTAGCGAATCGCTTTTAAAGTAAAAGATTGAAATGAAAACAAGATGGACTGTTTTAGTATTTTAATAAAAAAAGAACAGTAGTAATAGAAACATAAAAGACCTGTTTATATATTTATTGTCATTTCTGTTTATTTTAAATAGCAGCCGCCCACGACTTCGTCCGCGTGAGGGGGCGTTGTACCCGTGCGAAGCCGGGCAGGTTGTTGTATAGACAGCCTCTGGTAATCATTATCTAACACTGAAAGAATTTTTCAAATCAGACCAGTGCCTGAATTAGCGCGTTCAAACAAACAAACAAACAAACTTTCAGCTTTATAATATTAGTTGATATAAATACGTGCCAAATTACACTTATTTTTGGGGTAAATCAATCGGTTCAAATAAACTTGACAAACACACGAAAGAATCACCACGTATAAAGTCGGAGTCACGAGTTACACTGAATAGAAACAAGCGTAAGCGCCGGTTTCGCACAGTTATCGCAGTATCCCTCCCCCGCCCCCCCGCTTGACCCCGACACGAACTCAATGCCTAACAGCGAGCTGCTATATAAGTGAAATATTAACACCACATTTTTGTTTCTAGAGTTTTTTAATTATTAAGGTACGATAAGATTTTCGTTACGAGTTTTTAAACGTACCCGTTGTGTCGGCGCGATTTTAAAGCGTTTCAAACGTCAAAAATTGTGCGAAAATTGGATGATAAGTATTTTGATTTTGTGCCAAGGTAGGTACCCACACAGGAGCGGAGCACTAGCCGATTTCTTTGCAGAGGGGAGTGAGACAGGAGATAAGATCTTCACCAATGAGTGGAAACGCCTTTAAGCTAATGGAAAGGACATCAAATCAATGGCGAATACATCACTCACTTTCGGTTCGCAGACGACATTATGGCAGAATCGCTGAAGGATCTAAGACAATGTTTAATCAGTCTCCCAACAGGTTGAAGATAACATGGACAAGACGAAGATCATGTCGAACGTCCATGTGCCGCCCACTCCTGTAGTTCATGCTTGAAGTTTTTGACCTGGGACAGACGGTCAAACTATAAGTCCAACTTAGAAGGAGGTAACTCGGCGAATCCAACTCGGCTGGGCAGCGTTCTACGAAGCTTATTTGTGTCCAAGATACCCCAGTCCTTAAAGACGAAGGTGTTCAACCAGTGCGTGCTGCCGGTGATGACCTACGTAGACGTGGTCTCTAACTATGTGCCTCATAAAAAAGCTCAGGATCACAGCGAGCGATGGAGAGAGCTATGCTTGGAATCTCTCTGCGTGATCGAATCAGAAATGAGGAGATCCGCAGACGTACAAAGATCACCGACATAGCTTAGCAAGCTGAAGTGGCAATGGGCAGGGCACATAAAGAACCGATGGCCGATGGAGTCGGAAAGTTCTAGAGTGGATACCACGTATCGGCAAGCGCAGCGTGGGAAGGCCACCCGCGAGGTAGGATGACCTGGCCAAGGTTGCGGGCGTCGGTTGGATGCAGGCTGTTCCGACCGGTCGGAATGGAGGTTGTTGGGGGAGGCCTATGTCCAACAGTGGACTTCTCAGGGCTGTAAATGATGAGGTAGGTACCTACATAGTAGATTCATCTGAATCATTCTGCGTGCCTGAACTATTTTGTTGCGTGCCAGGGGTGACATTGGTTCGCCATGCCTGCCATAGAGGAATAAGATTGGACGTAGTCATGCAAACGGGAACCAACCCACATAAACAGTAAGATCGAAAATTCTAACAAAATTTACAGATTATTTTGATGTTTACAAGGTTGATAGAAAGTTCATTTTTGAATGCTTATGTAGCCAAAAATTTTATTTAATACATTAGTGGGTTGGTTCCCGTTTGCATAACTACGTCCGATTATTCTTCTTATTCCTCTATGCCTATACTTAGGGCCGATTGTACCAAGCCTATCTGAAGGAGTTGATGCTGTCTTTTTCTAAAACTTAAATCAAGAAGAAAGAACAACTCAGATAGGATATCTGACCATCGGAAATACCTTTAATCTGTTGTATTGGTAGTTATAGGCAGAGTATCTCTCAGACCTCTTCTTCTATCTATACTTACATATAATAAAAAATGTAACGGATCGCTGTCTAGAAGATATGTGAAAAAAAATATTATAGGAGACCTTTATCAACGCAATAGTACCCAAAACAATGATTTTTCTCTGTTTGTCTGTGCGTTTGTGCACGCTAATCTCAGAAACGGCTGAACCGATTTCGATGCAGTTTTCAGGAATATATTGTGACAGGTGCTAGTTAACATATAGGCTGTTTTTTATCCCGGGAAAATGTTTTTATTGAATTTGAAATTATGTCTACTGTATTAATAAGACTAGTAGACGCTCACGACTTTGTGCGCGTAAACTTGAAATATCCCATTTTATTGGTTCCAGTGGGAAGTTTGGGAAATCCTTTTTTCATGGATGCCTACTTCATACAAGGAACACACCCTTCAAGTTTTTATTCCAGATAATTTCGACATTTAGTTTTTTCTGTAGTCCACGCGGACGGAGTCGCGGGCGTCCACTAGTCGTAAATAAAAAAATAACATACCTACTTGTCGTTAAAAGTTATTAGATATAACTCATAACACTTTTTTTTCAATTTATCTATCAATTTATTCATTTTAAAATCATATACTTACCTATGTAAAATTTTAATTAACTAGGACAGAAGCACTTGCAAACAAAAACAAAGCTATCGGAGATTAATATGCAAGATATTCCCACAAAAGTGCATAAGTTAAGTAGGTATATAAATAAGTAAAATTGGGGCATTTACCAACAGATTAAGTAAGTACGGCACTTATCTAAAAACAATGTGCAAATCACATGCTCTGTGGAAATAACTTGGTGGCTTAGTGAGCCCTGCCCTTCTAATTTAAACTTAAAGTAATGCATATTATTATATTCCTTTAAATTATAGCTAATTCATACTAATGCATTTACACAGTTTATGTTCTATTTACCGAAATGTGTAGTTAGTGTAGGTAACTTATAGTATTATTAGTTGGTAGGTATCTGTGTCTTTCTTATACTTGATTTATATTTATAATTTTTTAAAATCGATTTTATTCTTTGTATAAAAACTATATAGCGAATTTCCAGATAATTGTTTCGAATAAGTAAGCCTAAAGTAAGTATATATGAAGTAGATATAATAGCTAAGTACAATTTTTATTCCTTCTGTGCTAAACTAACTGAATAAAAGATGTAGGTCTAGTTTTTGCACCTCATTGCGATCGGCGAGATCGTATTAGTTCGTGAAACTGGATCAATTGGTTTACATGGTTTTATAGGGCTAAGGTTTGTCACATGAGCGAGCAACATATACCTACTAACTTAGTTAAGTGAAACTAGTGCATGCTCGTGACTGCTGAGGTGCAAGTATGAATGTTTCGTGTGTAGGTATAAGTCAATCAATCAAAATCTATCTTTACTACTTACGATCCACTACAACATTTTTTTGGAATAAGAAGTAACTTAGCTATCCTATACTCGTATAGATTTTGAATACCTAATTAGGTAGGTGTTACTTTGTCAAGTCGACTAAGGAACTCGACCTTGTCACTGATCATCAGAGGTCGGAATTAGGTAGAGTCATTTATGTACTTGCACTGATTTCATACAGCGAAAGAATAAAGTGGATATGCCTCAAATTCCGGTATTAATTTTAAAGAGCAGAAATTTTATGTTAAATATCTTTGTTTTATTTGTCTATCTCTGAGGGTTTTTTTTATTATTTATTTGTAATATTGTTGGCCACACGGGATTGTCCATTAGAAATCCTGGGAAGGTCCACATTGATATCAACATTTCGATGCAAGTACATAAATGACTCTACCTAATTCCGACCTCTGCTGATCATTTACATCTGTCAACGCTAAACTAAACGTGGATGTGGCATCTATTTTGTGATCTGGCAGTTCTGGCTACCTCATTTCGGGATTATAACCGTGTAGGTAGGTATATGTAGTACTATGCATATAGTTACTCTATGCATAGTACTACATTCGTAGTACCCTGGTAGTACCTTACCTATGTGTAATTAATGTGTGTCGAATATTGATTACCAAAATCATTCTTTCAATGTCTATATTAGGTATCCTTTGAATTGAACCTGGAACCCTTAGATGTGGAACCATTCGTTTGATTGATGAATAAAACAAACATCAAAGTTTACTTCAGTAGGTGTAAGTTTATTAAGGGAAGCTTTTATTTAGAAACACAAGCAGTCGTTTCGTATTTGCTGGTATATCCAGGAGAGGTGGTCACTGACCCTAGTGTAGAGCGGCGCGGTTTTCTTGTCACATTCCGAGGTGGAGACCACTCCGGTCAGCCTGAAGGCGGCGCCGGGGTGCCAGCGAGACATCACCGGAGCACCCACGTCGCTCTGGAAGGGTACGTGAAACATTTAAAAGACTGCTTATGGGACCTAGGGTGTGTATGAATGAATGTCTGTAGAAAAAATCTCATTAATACCTTGCAAATGACACTTTTACTGCCAAGGGGTCCAAGGCATCCCTTGTCAGGAGTCACCAGATCCATGTCAGTGGCGCCCTGTACACAGTTTCGAGCTGGAAGCACTGGCAAAGTGACTACGCGAGGAGTGCAGGTATAGTTCTCTCTCTCCGTCCATGTGGCTATCCAGGCTACTTGCTCACTTTCGTGGAACTCTGAGGTGTTTAAATGGTTAATAAGTATAAATTTTTTAGTACCGTCAGTATGAGTAATAGCATAGAGGAATTATTCCTTTATGGTAATAGTAAGGTAACATAGCTTGTAGTTCTCATACCTATACTTACATACGAGTGCTGT
Source organism: Carposina sasakii (assembly GCA_014607495.2). Classification (NCBI taxonomy): domain Eukaryota; kingdom Metazoa; phylum Arthropoda; class Insecta; order Lepidoptera; family Carposinidae; genus Carposina; species Carposina sasakii. The sequence goes on from CP053158.1 coordinate 10,019,307, forward strand.
GACTTAGGTATTATTGGCCTTAAGAAGGTAAGTAGATCGTTATGCTTTTGGGTGTGGTTTGTTAGAGAATAATTTTCAGTTCAGATCACATAATAAGTAGGTACTATGTGACCTATACATTCCAAGAAGCACATTTATTAGTCTCAACATTTTTAAAATGGATATGCTTGTTCAAAGTTACATAAAGCACGATGCTGCTTCCAGTGCGTCGCGTTTATCCCTGGCAGTTTCTTAAATTACCAGAAAAAATACAAACCAGCATACGGCAAGCAGACAGGCGACACAAAATGGCTGAACGGCACAACATGGCGCAGCGTCACCAGCGCTATATCATTGTTAGAGTTGGTAGGAGAGTAGGCGGGGTGGAGGAGGAGCTCTGCCACACTGCTGTTCAGGGCTGCTCCGCCGGAGCCACAGCGGTCGTGTGCGCCGAGGGTTACTGTTATTGCTGAAGCCGACTTCCTAAAAGAGGTTTTATAACCACGTCGATGAAAAGAGGTCAGAAAACTTGTCAAATTAACCACTTTATGTACTTAATACCACGTAAGGTATTAAAACAGACTTTAAATTTGAGAGCCGAGACTTGATGTTCATGGGACTGTTCTCGCTAACCTGAATGTGACTATGGCATCTCCTTTATAATCCTGCAGTTCTGGCTATGCCTATGTTAATACATGAGATTTGGCCTGACGTCGGGCTATCGATGACAGAACAGTATAAAGTAATAAACAGTAAAAAATACATACATACATAAAAATCACGCCTCTTTCCCGGAGGAGTAAGCAGAGATCACGGACTTCCATTTGCTACGATCCTGACACACCTCTCCTCTTTCGCTTCATCTACTTTCATGATATTCTTCATGCACGCTCGTCGGTTTAGGGTACTCTTGACCTGACCTTTCTTTAGGATTTCACCAATTTGATCGGTGAAGGTCCGGCGAGGTCTTTCCCTTCCAACCCTTCCATCCACTCTTCCTTTGTACACTTTCTTTATCAGTCTACTTTTACTCATCCTCTCCACATGCCCAGTAAAAAAATAATTATAAGTAAAAATTTAAAAAATAATGAGACTTTATAATCTTCCTGCCCTAGACCTATTTATTTTCTCTCGAAGAACATATTACATGCATATTACCTTACCAAGGATTTGGCATTTATACATATTTTGTAGATATATAATAGCTCTCAACTAAACGAATCATACATACCCATACAACATAGATGCTGTAGTCAGCACATGCCTGTCTGATATCAGCGAGCCCCCAATCACATGTGAGCCGGTGCTGATGGAGGCCAGCCAGGGGAACTGGTGAGGTGTGATCGTCTCCCCTCCTAATAACCTTCCTATCCTCACGTCAGTATGTCGCTGGAATGTGCCGCATCCTGAGACAGTTTGTAAAAAGTGACTAGCAATTTTTAAGCGCAGGATATCGTTTCTCCTCTTTACAGACTTCGGTTCACACCGCGAGCTACCGACTAACCTACGTCAGCGATGCGAGCGAAGTTAACGAAATATCCAACGATTCTACTCGTTCATCTCGTTAGGCGCACCCGCTTCGCTCGCCCGGTTCGTTCGTCCGTCCTACCCGTTTCGAGTACGGACTTGCCGACGTTATCCTCTAGCTAGGGTTTCCAGGTCGAAAAACCTAAAAGCCGGACAGACCAGCCCGTTTGGCCGGACATTTGGGTAAAAAAGCCGGACACCCTACATTATTCAGGATTTTGTGTCTGCGCGACTGACAATCGATTCAGAAAGACCGCCGGCAACCCTCGGCACTGAGTGCGTAACTAAACTTCGAGTTTGCTCGTTTGCAAAATTTAAAAAGAGCTAGGTAATCGAATTGCCAGCGAGCACTTCATGTATATGACTTATTTAGACATTGCCAAGAATTTGTGGATTTTACGAGCCCCATATTTGAAAAGTGAAAATCAGGACAAGTATAGAATAGATGCGCGAGCGGAGCGAGCGCGAAATTTTTTCTCATATTTAGCACGTAACTTACCTATTACTGCCTATTACTTCACGAAAAATCAAACTGTACCGAGAATTTGTGACCATTGCTAAAGCATGAGATAGGATACACTCGGGTACTAAACATTTTATCATCACATTTAATTTAACAACATTGGCAGTCTTCATGTAGGTAACTTGTAAGCGAGAGGCCATATCGTAGCGAGAGCGCAAAATTTTTGTACTAAAGTATTCTTCTTTACAAAAAATTTTCATATTGCTATAGTTAGATTTTAGAGTTATTAGAAATCTGTCCGTCCAGGGTGCTTAGACATTGTAATGAGCGAGAACGAAGTTCGCAAGGTTACGAAAACATTTCATCGAATAGGAAACCTTAATTTAACGCGTTCATCAAATGACGTTTAGAAGTCTAAACGCCGTTGGTGGAAACATTTCAATAACTTAACGAACTTCGCTGTCGCTAGTGTTATATTGCCTAAGCGGACCTAAGCTCCTAACCCCTTGGTGAAAAGCCTACCAAAAGCCGGACAGGCCGGATATGGTCCATTTTGGCCGGACACGCACTCAAAAAGCCTGAATATATCCGGCTTTATCCGGACGCCTGGCAACCCTACCTCTAGCTCTCCCATCCGCAACCCCCAGTTCACCCGCTCCGCCCGCTCGCTCGCCTGTCCGTAGTTTTCGGTGTGAACCCCATAGTTTAGTTCGCAAATATTCCGCGTATTGTTTCTCTCCCCTAGCCCGCCCGCCCGCTGGTGGTGTGGCTTGCGCTTTAGTAATTACTGAAGATTAAAAAATTTGCTTTTTATTCTTATTTCTTATTCTTTATTGTACACAAAACATAACCATAGAAAGAAATTTACAAAAAGAATGCATACAAAGGCGTCTCTCTCTCTGCAAGAGATTTCTTCCAGCATACCAGAAAGCAAAGTGAGACCAAAAGTTATAGAAGTAATAATGTGTACAGAATTAAACTAAGTAACTATAATAAACAAAAATAAAATATTCATACATAAATAGATACATACAAACAATCAAATAATAAAAGTAATGTTAGATATAATAGGAAAAAAATACATAAAACAATAGGACAACAATTCAGCAGATAAAACTTATTTTTGAATGTCTCAACTGTCCTGCAGTCTCTTATCGAGTGAGGCAAATCGTTCCATAGTTTGACTGCTTGCACCGAAAAGGAATAGCCGTTAGCACCAGAATTATGACGGGGAGTTGCTAATAGCGAAGCAGCTCTAAGAGGGCTATCCCTAGAGAAAAGATATTGAAATCTCTGCCTCAAATACTGAGGTGCGAATCGAAAATATAATATCTTATATAAGAGTGTGAGTATATGAGTATTCCGGCGAAAACGAATCGGGAGCCATTTTAACTCTTTGTGAAAATGAGAAACATGATCAAGTTTACGTAGACCGTATATGAAACGGATACCCAGATTCTGTAGTCTTTCGAGTTTGTTTAGCAGCTCCTCACTGGCGTCGAGATAGCAAACATTTGCGTATTCAAGGAGGGGAAGAATGAGGGACTGAGTAAGGGGGATTTTAGTCTTAAATGGCAACAAATTCTGATATTAGTAGGTATCAGATCCTCTTTGGATGCTTCTCGTAACTAAATAGTAGATACTAAAGTAGCGGCTCTTTTGCTTTTCATGTAGTTTCATTCATACTATCTACTAATCCACTTATCCATAACCATCATCACTCGTAATACATCTCTAGATATACTTAATTAATATTAGTAATACTTAATACATAAATAGAAATAGGTACTTCTAGAAGGTAGATATTACTTGCTAGACACTTACTGCAAAAGCATAGTTTTTGAAATCCAAATACGAAGCCAAACAAATTCCCTGCTCCGTGAAACGCGTTCTGCAAAGATTTACATAATAGGTAGTAGGCAATTTACTCCAAACACATTAGGATCATTATCTCCCAGCCCATTATTTCAATCTGCTCAATAAAGTACATATTTTTATTGTCAACATAATTTGATACTTAAGTACTTAATAAAAATGTAATTTTCACCAAAAACTTACCGAAAATTGCACAAAATAATAGCAAAAGAACAAAGTTGAAAACAACATTATCCTGGTTGGTTCTCTTTTCGACTTTAACTTAATAATAAAGTAACTTACCTATATTGCATCAAGTTATGTTTCGGCTAATTGTGAAATACGGCTTTAATTATGCGGGTCTAATCTATTTTCACTTTTATTATAGCTATTGATAACACATTTTGGCAACACAATGTCACCTCATCTATGTAGTTAAAATTAACATTTGCAAACAATACAAAAACTTGCGTAACCAGCGCTATTTGTTCCTGATTCGCCATGTTTCGATCGTAATCTGAGAGCTTAGCGTGAGATATCACTTCGAATCATAGACATAGATAAATACTCTTTTCTCTATGCTTCGAACTCATTCGCGTTAACGTATATCAGCCAACCAATCACATTATGGCGCGATGATGTGATGAAGCACAACGGCAGTACGTGATTGGTTGAATAGTTTACGTTAAAAGCGATCGAGTTCGAAGTGCAAACTCGCATTAAGCCCTCTCTAGTACCTTCCTAGGTATATTCCAGATTCAACGAGTTTATATTGAATCATGACGAATTTAGACAAAACGCACGGGCGCGGGCTCAGCGGCTATAACGCAGTTTTAGACATAAGAACATACTTAAAACATAGCATAAAAATACTATTAGTACTATTGATTAAAATATTTATTATTCAAAATAACAGCATAAAATTTTGTAATATAATTTCTTACAACTAAAAAGAATACTTGATACTTAATTAAACAAAAATATTCTAATATATTCATAGCCAATTAAATAGGAACAATAAAAATATAAGTGTATAAGTATATAAAAATAAAGGCAGTTTCCGACGGTCGATGCAACATAATCTTGTATTGGTATGTATGCATGCGCGTGCGCATCCTACAAAATTATGCAGCCCGGAAGCTGCCTTAATGTACTACTCAAGTATACATTATTTTCTACTTTCTATATACATACATATATTTCAATACTTGTAAAATATAATCAAAATTCCATTTACATGGTTACACCGTTACACGTTTGTAAGAAAAATTGACCTATTTATTGTGTTTTACGTCGAAATATCATTAGTTTATTAATTGATAGGAAACTTAATGTCACAGCCAATAAATGGCAATTGTTTATAAAAAAAATATATATAAATTCATTATTATCAATTATTCATTCAATTACACCCAAAATGTCTCCATGCCATGCTACAAGAAAACAACGTAAGTAAGGCACTGCTGGCAAGATACATAATGACGTCACAACTCAGATGTCACTTTGTACTATGTAACGCGTGGAGTGATGACAACGACACATGTTTTATAAATCTGTCCTCCATTTTGTAATGAGACAGGGGACCGGATAAACTTTTACCGATCTGCTCCCCTAAAGAGATAAAACAGGAGGACCGATCGAAATAACTCCATCAAACACTGTTTTCTTGTACCATGACACATAGCTTATTTCAAACATTGCAAATGGCCTGGTAAGCCTCAATATGCGAGCCTTCGTCCGGCGTAAGTGTCAGCTGACGACTGGCTTTGAGGAACACAACGACGCCGGGACGGAATCTTATCGGTTCCGTGTCGCAGGCGTTACCCGAACCTGACGTGCAGATGATCAGACTGGGACTGGCACGGATTGCGGTGTTGTAGGAATCGCCGCTTTCTACCTGTATGGGTAAAATAAAAAAGTTAGTTACATAATGTTTAAAGAATATGTTAGGATTTTTCTAATTTGCTGGCCAAAATCTAACAACTCATCACGATTACAGGCAAATTTTTTAACCCTAAAGTGGTAAAATAGGGGTTGAAAGTATGTAAGCCACAAAACAATTTTCACATAAAATTAGGAACATACACATAAATAAAAATCAATAAATACATAACTATTTCAGAGTTTTTCAAAATTACGTTTATAAGATTGGCGGACGAAATCACTGGCGAAAAGCTAGTTCAATATAAATCTTACCCTTATTTTAACGACAGCAAAATCAGGTACAGGTGGTCGCCATATACAGGAGTTCTCATCTTCTATCTGCGGAGTGAAGAGTAGCTGGTCTACGGTGTAGCTGGAGTAGTCTAACATAGACACTAGTGTCGGTACGTCTATGTGCTTGGGTGTCAGACCTGCCCGCACTACGTTGTCGGAACATGCCATGCATTCCACACAGTCTACGGGAAAATAAATATAAAAAGATTATTTTACTTCAAAATGAGCTAATTCAGGGCTTCACTAGAATACATCAGCTGCATCTCCTTCCATTCATGTCGTAGGGGTCGATTAAGGAATTTATGGGCTTATCTCGGGCGATAAGCTAGCAAGTTGTCACTAAATTTTAAAATCTGGCCCCACTATTTTGCTGTTGGATCTCCTTCGTAAAATAACCTTTGTGTCTATTTAAAGGTTTGATTAAATTACATGTTTGAAAAATAGAAAATAGTGACAATAGATAAATTAATATTCTAGATTTTTTTTTGTGTCAGGAAATCCCGAGCCAAATGTAAAACATCAGTGACAAGTTTCTAGCTTAGAGAACACCCCTGAGTTCCTTAGTCGACTCTTACAACATGCACAAAAGGAGATGCAGCTGATAATGTATTCTAAAGAAGCTCTTGATAAGTATAGGATACAAAAACAAATCTATTACCTCCTCCCAAGTAAGCATGAGGCAGGTTAGGTTTCAGAAAGATGGCTTGTCCGGGCCTCAACTGTATGTAATTCAGGAAGTATGGAGCGAAACAACCCACGTCGCCTGGGAAGTCAGCGTGCAGTCGCTTCAGTAATGGGTATAGCAGTGATGATTGAGTAGATGCATCTGCAAAAAAGAGTATACATATGTATTACTAGTGGATGCCCGCGACTCCGTCCGCGTGGACTACAGAAAAAACTAAATGTCGAAATTATCCGGGATAAAAAGTAGCCTATATGTTAAGTGGGACCTGTCACAATATACTGAATACTGCATTGAAATCGGTTCAGCCGTTTCTGAGATTAGCGTGCACAAACGTACAGACAAACCGACAGACAAAAATTCAAAAAATCATTCTTTTGGGTACTATTGTGTTAATAAAGGTCTTCTATAATATTTTTTGTCATATATCTTCCATGTACAGACAGTGATCCATTACATTTTTATTATATGTATAGATAACTCAATATGTAGGTAAACAACTACATGAACAGGGTCTAACAAAACAACCTATGTAAGTATGTTAACAACCTAACAAACTCAACTTTGTTACACTCTCTCTGTATAAAATACAATAATTTCGCTATAATTGTTCAAATTTAACTTTAAGGTATATTATATTTACAAGTACCGATACTGTGATAGTGCAATTCTATGAGTCAAAGTACTAGCTAAGCATGCAGTCTACATATACTTAATTTTGTCAGGCAACAGACCCGCGCTTTTTTGACGAAATTTGATGTAACCTTACTTATTACACTCTTTCAGGTTTGACGTAATAGAAAGAGAAACCAAATTTTTTGACATATATCTATGGCAAAGCTTTGTGCTGTGTTATTCAAGACAATTTCAAGCTTAAACTGAAAGCAAAATATATTTATCTATCTCTAGTTTTTGCACAATATGCCTAATAGGCTATTTGATGACGTACCTTCTTTATCTAACCGCTGTAACAGGTTACTTAAAGCCTCTACTACAGCTTTGTTACTCACTGTCATGAGTGACTCAAACACTTGCTTCAAACTTCCACTGTCACCTCCTTGCTCCTGCTGAATAGACACCACACTCTCCTCAGAGAGAATTGCAGTCAGTTCTGGTAAATCTGGAATGGATTTTTGCTGTTTGCAGTTATAGTATATGAAATGAACTACACTAATGCTATATGAAAAAACATTTCTTTTAGTTTCACAGTGAAAATCTGTGATGTCTTTGTTTACAAGATGTACAAGGGCAAATAATATATTTATAGAAAGAAAATATAATTATATGCATGTAATTAATTTTCCACTGAGAGTTTATAAATGACAGAATCATATCTCAAAATAACTCAAATCAATTTCAGGACCTCCTCTTTATAGCCATCATGATATCATGGATACTCACTAGTCAAAAATCTCTTTATTTCATCCAAGGGTCTAAATCCACAAAGGGCTTCAAATGGAGTCAGAGCTATAGCTAGTTCTGGCTTGTGATTTGAGTCTTTGTACATGTGTGGGAAGGCTTTGTGAAGTTCTGCTGCATGCTCCTAAAATACAATGATAAATTCAAATGTTGTGTGTGCAATAAAGCTAGATAGCACATAGGGAAAAAAGATCAATTGATGATTATCATGTTTTCAGGTTTGCAGAAAGGAATCTCTTTAAAAGATAAGCTTGCTTTTGTAAAATATCTACATACTAAACTTCAATGCTTTATTTATTTAATGTTTATAACACACAGGTTTACTGACCACTGGGTCAAACAGACTCCTTATAAGTTAAAACACAAAAAGAACAGGCCTAGTAGCTAATGACCTGCGAAACATGACATGATAAACCAATTTATCAACAATTAACTGCCATATTGAATTTTGTATAGAGACAATATGATATTGTATGATACGATATCCACGATGTGTGGTCATGCTAGGGGGGTTGGAAGCATAAAGATAACAGGTGCATAACTAGATAAGAAAATTAGATAATGTCACCATCATTACTTACTTACTACAAAGTTCTTAGTGCTTGCTAAGAAAATCAAACATCAGTTCAACACCTAATGCCAGAAATGCAAATTATCATCAATGGCACTTTAACAAAACCAATAAGTGAATGTGTTTAAAATTAAATTATTATTTACCTTCTTAGGGTGTGCCTGTATAGATAAAGCTTTCCTAATTGATAGGATCTTCAACAAAAATGGAATGGCAACACCAAAAGTCTTCCGCACAGTGGGGCCAATAGCATCTACATTGTCTTTTAAGTATTCGGATAGTGAAATATCCCTTTCAATGATTATAGCAGGTCCATTAGGGTGTGTGCCCATCCAGAGTTCTGCGTACGGCTTCTGACTGTCAATAGTCACAGTACTGTCTGCACTAGACACTAACTTGGCAACAGTACTCTCATTCCCAAGCTTTCCCCAGTCATAATTCTGAACGGGGCATTTTAATTCCATTTTGCTTTTTCTGAAAAGATAAGAACACTATTTTAAAGCAAAGATCTTATCCTAGCCTATTGTTGGTACCTTCTGATAACACCTGACATTTTATTAATTATAAAGGCCATTTTCTTTTTTTTGCATTGCTTACCATTGTTAATGATATAGCATTGTTTATCTCATAAAATTATTATGTTTACCTATCACATGAACTTATACTTACCTATTGCTATTTACAGAGCTGAAACATAGATAACACATAATTTAAAGGATAAACATAAAAAATGTATGATAATTAATTACAATTACCATCAGAATGGTTAAGGACATACCTACTAACATACATGGAGGTAATCTAACATACCTACATCTTTATCTTTACGGTAACAAAACTATAACTGAAATGTAAACGACTGTTTCGTATTTTATGTAGTGCCTTAATGTAGGGATAGGTATCATTAATAACTATAATGAAATTAAGAGTAAGATTAATCAATAAGATAGGTTAGAAGCCTGCAGAGGACTACAGATCTAGAAAAGGATCGGGGTATATGTTACAGAAGAAATGGGCTCTGGGGAATAAATCGGTAAATTAATTATTAAAGAGTATTGCATGCAACTTACATATGTACTTCAATTCCTTAATTTTTTTTTTTTTTTTTTTAGTTTATCCCGAAGGAAAGGCAAGGGGAACTAAGCCCATACAGCCATTGTCTTTAGTAAATGATTTCTGAATTTATGATGGATGATAATGATGATGATGAATGGAAACGTCGGGAAAAACCTCAAGAACAAGTGTAAAGTTAGTCAAAATAAAAAATTATTGCAGAAACAACTTACATGCGCCCATGAAGAGATCGTAATCCGGCTAAAGTTTTACTCGGCTTACCTGCGTATAAAACCATGCACACGCACTAGATTCACATCACAAGTAATCAAAATATAACTTATCTACCAGAACACATCACTTTACGGACACATGCAAGCCATTTACAAATAATTTTTGATTTTCACAAGAAAATTTCACCTGCACCCTTCCAGCTTTTCCCGCCGAATCCTCAATTCCTTAAATTATTATTTTTTTTTTTTTTTTAGTTTATCCCGAAGGAAAGGCAAGGGGAACTAAGCCCATACAGCCTAATCATTGTTTAGTAAAATGTATTCTGAATTTATGAATAATGACAATGATGATGAATGGAAACGTCGGGAAAATCCTCAAGAACAAGTGTAAAGTTAGCCAAAATTAAAAATTATTGCAGAAACAACTTACATGCGCCCATGAAGAGATCGTAATCCGGCTAAAGTTTTACTCGGCTTACCTGCGTATAAAACCATGCACACGCACTAGATTCACATCACAAGTAATCAAAATATAACTTATCTACCAGAAAACATCACTTTACGGACACGTGCAAGCCATTTACAAATAAATTTTGATTTTCACAAGAAAATTACACCTGCACCCTTCCAGCTTTTCCCGCCGAATTCCAATTATTAATAAACTTATTTTAATAATTTATTTTTGTTTAGTATATCCCGAAGGAAAGGCAAGGGGAACTAAGCCCATACAGCCATTGTCTTTAGTAAATGATTTCTGAATTTATGGGATGATAATGATGATGGTGATGAATGGAAACGTCGGGAAAATCCTCAAGAACAAGTGTAAAGTTAGTCAAAATGAAAAATAATTGCAGAAACAACTTACATGGGCCCATGAAGAGATCGTATTCCGGCTAAAGTTTTACTCAGCTTACCTGCGTATAAAACCATGCACACGCACTAGATTCACATCACAAGTAATCAAAATATAACTTATCTACCAGAAAACATCACTTTACGGACACATTCAAGCCATTTACAAATAATTTTTGATTTTCACAAAAAAATTACACCCGCTCCCTTCCATTTTTTTGTTTAGTTTATCCCGGAGGAAAGGCAAGGGGAACTAAGCCCATACAGCCATTGTCTTTAGTAAATGATTTCTGAATTTATGATGGATGATAATGATGATGATGAATGGAAACGTCGGGAAAATCCTCAAGAACAAGTGTAAAGTTAGTCAAAATAAAAAAATATTGCAGAAACAACTTACATGCGCACTGTCTCTTCCTTAATTTTTTCACTGTGCTATTATCTGATATAGTTTGAATAGGTCACAATATAATGTTTGTATGTATTGTATGGATAAATCAGTATGTAATAGTATTATAAATATATATTTTATTATATATATGTATGTCCCTATTATGTATGTATCTAAGTAGATAATTAAGTATTGTTATTATTTAGTAAATATATTTATTTTGTGTTAAGTTTATTTATATTTTAATACGTGTGCACATATGATATTCCTTTTATATATTATAAAATTTTCTTTGTACTTAATGGTTTGCTGGAAGAAATCTCTTTTAGAGATAAGCTCGCCTTTGTACTATTTCTTTTACAACTTACTGTCTATGATAAAAAATTATGTGTACAATAAAGAATTCTAAGAATTTTTAATTTTCACAAGAAAATTACACCTGCACCCTTCCAGCTTTTCCCGCCGAATCCCGCCGAATCACTGTGCAACAAATTATTGTTTTTTTTTTATTTAGTTTCACAGACTAAGTAGAGATGTGGTTAAAATTATTTATCCCGAAGGAAAGGCAAGGGGAACTATGCCCATGCAGCCATTGTCTTTAGTAAATGATTTCTGAATTTATGATACGATATGCACATGATATACATACGACGTTCTCATCGCATGCATAGGGCACATAACGTTGTCACACTTACACTGTCACAGAGAACAATCATACCGTTATGTTATGTACCTATATGCCACTGCGTGCGAGGGAAACGTGGTCTGTCTCATCCGTAAAGTCCTGTTGTAAGTGTGTGTTGTTATGGCAGATGATGGACATAACAACAGATATAATTTACCTAAATTATATGTGATGTACCTAGCTGGGAGTGGATAAGTACATAAGAAAATATTTTACTAAATTAGTAAGTCAAGTCAATTAGTAATTCTTCCTAATATAAAGGTCCTCCTAATACCAAATAAATAAATATAAGACCATAATTGTAGAACTCCTAAAATGTAAGCGGTATCCAAATAAACCTGACCGGTTTCTGTGATGCCGCATTAGAATAAAACAATGTAAAACCTTATATTCTAAATAAATAATAAAAAAAAAATGAATGGAAACGCCGGGAAAATCCTCAAGAACGAATGCAAAATTATTCAATTGTATCGGGCATCACTATTCGGAAGTTCAAATCTCCAATGAGGGGTCGCCCACCACCGGGCCCTACACCATTATTAAAACCCTACACCAGGGATGGCGAATCTTTAGTGATATACGTGCCATTTTTCATGAGATAAATAGTTATTATATCTACGACGTGCCATCAAATAATTTAGGCATATTTATATTATTGAACAAAAATAAAACTAGATGATATTAAGTACATATATTTATTATTTATTTATTAAAAATTCAAAAGTACAATTATCGGTATGTAATGTTACTATTTTAACATATAAAAAAATTGTGTAATTTCTGCTGTTTCATGATGCTAAGTATTTTATGTCAGGCCCTTACTTTGTTACTTTCAGCAGAATGCAAGCTGCTGAACTAGAGTCATCTGACAAACGGTTTCGATGCAATTTTTTTATGTTATTCATTCTCATTTGTATCATTCGGCGTGCCTGAACTATTTTGTTGCGTTCCAGGGGTGGCACGCGTGCCATTGGTTCGCCATCCCTGCCCTACACCATAAATCAAAATTTATTTGTAAATGGTTTGCATGTGTCCGTAAAGTGATGTTTTCTGGTAGATAAGTTATATTTTGTTTACTTGTGATGTGAATCTAGTGCGTGTGCATGGTTTTATATGCGGGTAAGCTAAGTAAAACTTTAGTCGGAATACGATCTCTTCATGGGCTCATGTAAGTTGTTTCTGCAATTCATTTTAATGTTAACTAATTTTACACCCATTCTTGAGGATTTTCTCGACGTCTCCATTCATCATCATCCATCATAAATTCAGAAATCATTTACTAAAGATAATGGCTGTATGGGCTTAGTTCCCCTTGCCTTTGCTTCGGGATAAACCAAACAAAAAAAACCGAAGGAGAGGCAAGGGGAACTAATCGCATCCAGCCATTGTCTTTAGTAAACCAACTTAGTTTCTATCGGAATAACTATTTTACAATTCTGAGATCATAACATACACAAACGTACGCTGTTTATGAAACAACTAAATTTATTTGCACAAAGGCTAAAAGAAAGAAAATAACGGCCAAGTGCGAGTCGGACTCGCGCACCGAGAGGGTTCCGTACAAACTTGTTTTATTATATGAAAATAAAAAAAGGGTTTTCGCAATTTTTCCTTTATCTGTGCTATATGACGTTGCTTCGTACCAAATTTCAAAATTCTGAGCTCACGGGAAGTACCCTGTAGGTTTGATTCCCTTGCGAAATTTGAAAATGTGCGACATAAACTGTATCTTTGATTGTTTTGGCTTAGTAGTTTCATTTTTCACAGCTTCTAGAGACAAATAGACCTGGGTATTTGATATAAATTTCAGCAAAAGGATCTTGACACACAGACGGACAACAAAGTGATCCTATAAGGGTTCCGTTACTACCTTTAAAAGTACGAAACCCTTAAAAATTATATTATTGGGTATGCTAACTAACCGAAAGAATAAATAGCAACCAAAGCAAGATTAGGCCCCAATTTTAAATTACCGTACGTTTTTGGTGCTACGATGGATTACCGTACAAGGCTCGAAAATACCGTACAAATAGGTACGGTAACAGGGATTTGGGATCTCCTCTACTTTAATTAGTGTAAATTATCTAAGATAATTAGTAATCCCTCGTTAGAGAGTAAGTATATTCTTTGTTAGTAATTATCGTACGTCCGGCATCACATGGGCATCACTGTCAATTAAACGATGTCACTCTTTGACTATGGATATATCACTCTTTATGTCACTGCTGTCGATGTGTCACTGGCAAAGATACTAAAATCCAATCAGCCTTGTTTTACATCTAGAATTAAATCCACATCTAAGTATCTCATACCTGGGAAGTGTCTGGTTTCCAAAATATTAGGGTCCAAAGTTGAGTAAATACACTGCGTTTTTCTGCATAAATGCACATTGAGGTGTCTAGCACGATTTTTTCACGAGAAATAATCAATATATGTCTATAATATGTCTATGAAAAAACTAGCATAAACAGTGGACACTATAAATTTCGCCCGATCAAGTAATTATTTAAAAAATTCAAATAATTACATCGTTTCCCAGCATTTTTTGGCATTAACCTATGTAGTTCTCTATGTATTCTGTGGCATAAACATAAACCTACATCATCGACATTTTTAGAAAATTTTCAGTGTTTTCCGCATCAGAATCATGGTCTGAACTCATGGTATCAATATTTGCCTGGCTGTCACAAACAACCTGTATACCGGGTGTAAAAGGACAACTTTGTTCTTTTAATACCTCGTATTCTTTTTAAAATCACGATCATTTTTTTTATGGAAGCTATCCTGGGAAACGACGGGTTTCTAAGATATTGAGATTCAAAGTTACAGTAGTATTATCATTTTTTTTAATATAAATCCATCTGAAATCGGTTATCAAACTTTTATTGCTTGCAATATAATGACAGTATTTTTTCATATTTTTTTATCGTTTCCCAGGGTTGGTTCCATAGAATAAGATGATCGTAACCTTACAAAGAATACGAGTTATTAAAAAAACATCGTTGTCTTTTTACACCCTGTAAATGCAGGTGATTTAAAGAATTTAAAAAAAATCTAATTTTAGGTAATATTTTTTTAAAAGAAAAGTGCACAATTTCAGCACGTAATTTTTTATAATAATTACTATTATGTCTATCTAAAAAAAAATCTGCACCATACCTCGTGGATAACTAGAGATAGGTATTTGCGATTTCATATGTCAGTACATGGTCAGTACCTAAGGTGCCTAATAAATGGTGCTAAAGCATCATGGAAATGGATACGAAATCTGTAGTAAAGCGTGAAGCGAACGAAGCGGGGTGTCGCCCTTCCCCGCATCATTGTTACGGCTGATCATAGTGTGAGGCAATCACGAGGCAATATGTATATCCCGCAATACTATTTACAATAAAATGGTTTAATTTCTTGCAAACAAAACATTCCATTATGTCAATTAAATCAGATTTCCCTTGACATAAAAACTGAAAAGAAAAAAAACAAGCACTACCGGTGGTATAGAATTCTATATTATTATTATGGAATGAATACTATTAAAGAAGAACATGAAATATTTTCTAATGATCGTAACATAACAACTGAACAGCCAGGATCCATTGAAATATTAGCTTGGCTGTTAATAATCAATGGATCCCGACTGTTCAGTTGTTATGTTACGATCATTAGAAAATCATCTATCACTCACGCGATAATAGTATAGGTTTCGATAGGAGTGAGTTTCTAAAGGGATTTTTTAAAGTACTTATAAAAACCATGAGGAAACCGATGGACGTGTTTGACTTTTATCCTCCGAAATCAAGTGACCGTCCTAGGACGCTGCTGCCCCTAGGCCGCGGCCTATACGGCCTATATAAATCCAGGACTGCATTGGAATATCATTATAACATCAACTTCTCGCAGTCCATCTAAGTATGCCTTACCTACCCACCCCAAGGCACGGCACAAGGCTTGATTTCCCGTTTTTGCCATGCGGTTACTACTAGCCGCCTCAGCCGCCCTCTTCAAGTCATCAGTCCATCTGGCCGGAGAACTTCCAACGCTATAGTGATCTCCATTCGAGAATCCAGAACCATCGTCCATCGGTTCAAAGACAGATTACATCGGTACACAAAGTTAATAAATTAGAGATTCCTACGTACGGGTCTTTGCGCTTACGACTAGGTACTTGTCGTCCATCTCTTCACCGTATACCTAGTTATACCTATGTAGGTAGGTACTACGGCTAAATTATAAAGGTGCTCCCTGATCGGAAGCATTCGTTACAGATTTGAACATTACATCAGTGAAGGAGGAGAACCGTGCATTAGGTACAGTGCGCAGCTTGCAATGATACAATCTATACATATAATAAAAATGTAACGGATCGCTGTCTGTACATGTAAGATATAAGAGAAAAAATATTATAGGAGACCTTTATTAACGCAATAGCACCAAAAACGATGATTTTTGTCTGTTTGTCTGTGCGTTTGTGCACGCTTATCTCAGAAACGGCTATTTCGATACAGTTTTGAGGAATATATTGTGACAGGTTCCACTTAACATATAGGCTACTTTATATCCCGGGAAAATGTTTTTATCCCGGATAATTCCGACATTTTATTTTTTCTGTAGTCCACGCGGACGGAGTCGCGGGCGTCCACTAGTGTCTAATATTTTGATACAACTT
The DNA here is from genome assembly GCA_014607495.2 of Carposina sasakii. Taxonomy (NCBI): domain Eukaryota; kingdom Metazoa; phylum Arthropoda; class Insecta; order Lepidoptera; family Carposinidae; genus Carposina; species Carposina sasakii. The sequence continues at coordinate 10,035,896 of CP053158.1, forward strand.
GTAACTTGAGGGAGCGCCTTTAAGTTAATAAAGGCGTAGGTATATAGGTAGTGAGTTATTTTATCTCAAGCTCTGATGAGCAGATATCCAAGCACATCATTACAAAATTAGGAGTTAGACATAGATTTAAGAAAAGTTAGAGTTGCCTTTTAACTAGGTATATAGTGTCAAACGAAATAACCACATCAAAGTTAGTAAAATTTTATTTACCTACCTAGCTACTTATTATTTTTCTTTTCAACATATTCTGTAACTTCATTTCGAAGGCTCTCGAGAGCATGGTCAGTAGATTTTTTGGCGACTTTAATAATACTGTCGGGTTTGTCATCGGCCTTAATATTATTAAATTTACTTTCAATGACAATTTGTCGGGTAAGCTGGGGTGGTATAGCAAAGCCCGACAATCCTCGATTTGTTATTTCCACACTGGGAATTTCGTCCTTCTCGCATAAACCTGGGTCATTTCCCATATTACTTTCAGGTGCAAATTTAATATTTTCCCTCGTATTTTTCAATGACACTGGGCTGTATTTCAGTTCTAGTTCTTTTAAATCTAAGTACGGATACTTCTTCATTATGACAAGTTGCTCGTAAGTACGAATATCTTCATCACTTAGAAAATTTTCAGGTATATCATTTGATCCTAAGTTTAAACGTTCATACAAATTTCTACCTAAATCCTGAGTTGAGATTTTAAATTTTTTAGAAGCACTTTCCATCATTTTCCTAGTTCTATCAAATAAGCTTGGCTCCGATTGGACACAACCTTTCGAACCTGAAAGTGATATTAACGTTAGACAACTTTGCTTACCTTGGAAACATTTTAACGGTGGTATCTTCAATGTTAATGTAAGATAAAAGGTAAGGTTACAGAATTTATCTAAGTGCCTAATAACGAATAAAATAATCTTAATATAGCATTGCAGAGTAGGTACCTAGATAGGTACTATAAAAGATCACAAAACAGCGGTAGAATGATAGCAAAAAAGTAAGTAGGTGTCGTAGTAATCTGTAAATAAAATAAATAAAAAGGTACCCAGTCAAAACTCTTAACTTGCTCCTCATCAGGGGCAAGAGAAAATAGTGCCATGGATTTAATGATAAAGTAGCCTGAAGTTCAAATTACTGCAAGTGAGGAAAGAAAAACTTACGATTTCCCGTGTACGCCCATTTAGACGTCTCTCTGTGTAGTGGAAATGTGTAATTAAAATTAAGACAAAGTAAAATACACACTACAGTCAAAAAGGGCGCTATTCTTCGCATTGTACAACCTTTATAATATTTTTGCATTAGCAATTTAAAAGTTTACGATATTCGAGCATATTGTTAAATTTAAGTGTCATTGTCAAAATTACATTTACTTCATGTGAAGGTGTTAAAAGACCTAGTCTATGGAAATATTGAAGAAAAAGTTGGTTAGGTATTTGACGAGGCGGTATAATCCCCGAAAGGAAGTTTCTTTCATGCTTCTTATTTGGGAAAAACAAGGGAAAAACATAAGTGATATCACCGAGGGGTCGTTAATGAGTTTCCTTGATCGCAATCGGCAATATCACATAGTTGTGATGTCTGTTTTTCTAAAAGCGGCTTTAGGATCTCTTTCAGGATCCTGGATTTCTGGCTACCCCATTTTGGGACAGCCGTTCTACTTAAGTACCATGTATACAGAATGTTTTTTGGTCGTCAACGTTCCCGAGAACTACGGAATCTCCTCATCATCACGATATTTTTTTTCTATGGAAGCATAGGTACCTGGTAGTGCCTGGTTCCCAAGATATTAGTCCAAAAGTCCAAAGTTGAGTAAATAGACTGCGTTTTTCTGGAAAAATGCATATAGACGCGCATAGCGAGATTTTTTCACGTGAAATAATTTATATCTGTCTATTAAAAAACTAGCATAAACACTGGACACTATAAATTTCGCCCGATCAAGTAATTAATTTTATTTTTCAAAAATATTCACATCGTTTTTCAGCATTTTTTGGCATAAACTTACTTTATTTGATGTATAGAGTACGTATCCTTCGTTAAGGGTGGCAACGAAAAAACACATGTATGTATAGAAAGCGCGGAGAGAGAGGTATCTAGCTCTATAAATCACAGATAAAAATAATACTATTAAAGGTAGATTAGCTTCTCCTGTAACCAAGTAGTCCTGTGAATTTCCAAAGAAATAACAATAATGACACTAAAATAATTTTTCTAATAACATTATAATCGGTAATACAGCGCAATCTCCGCAATGATTTATTTACGCGCGATATACTCCAGAAAGTTTCAAACTAAGCCAACTTTACGAACTTTAGATCCCGCCTTTAGGTGGTGTTGTACCCGCGGAGGGTTCCCATTGGCCCGTTCTGCCCGATTTCCCCGCGTTCCCGGCTCCAAAGTAGGATAGGAGGGAAAGGGGCGGGGCCGGTCCCGAGGGATTTCGGACAGTGACATCTGATGTCAAACCTCCAGTATTCCGTGATCCGATATAACGTGTGATGAACATTCGCGATCAAAAATATGGCCAAAACTTAAATAAATCTAGCTTATATTAACTATCGGGATTAAAATGGCTTAAATTATATGTTTCAAGGTTTAAACTAAAGTGTCGTATAAAAATGACCGAAGAAACAATAATTTCGGACCAAAATGAGGATAGAACATCCATAGCTGCCCCTCGGCCGTCGTCTCCGCGAAAGTTTTTCGCACGAATTTATGGGCATCTCGAGGATCCGAAGACCAGTGACGTCACGGCGCCGGTCAGTGAGGAGTCTTCATCAGATGTGGAGATTGGTGACCGGGAGGAGGCAGGCCTGCCATTAGGGCCGCCGCTGTGGCCCCCGCCGCTGCCTCTGTACCCTCGACCCATGCTGCTGCATCACCAACAGCTCAGTTTTGGAGCTGGACTAGCTGCTTTTTGTACGTATAAAATATTTATAATTTTTATACCTATATTCTAATTTGCAGTTCTTGCGCTGTAGATATACTATCTATAGGCAGACAGGCAGTATAGTACAAAAACCACCGCTGCCGTCTCCCATGCCTTCTTCTTCTTCAGCCTATTGCAGTCCACTACTGGCCGTAGGCCTCCCCCAGGGCACGCCAGAAGGCTACTGCCATGGGAGGTTTTTGCCCATGGTCACCGCGCTGGGCAGGCGGGTTGGTGACCGCAGTCTGATTTTTAAACTATACAGAATATAACAAAAAGGTTAAGCTAAAAGCTATGTAAATAGCCCACCGTAGAGAACCTGTCCACAAAATTTGAGACCCGAAATCACATGTTTATTTTTCCCGATAGTATGGAGAATTTTTAAATATCTCAGGAATTTTCATACAATCTTGAAAAATAAAAATGTGATTTCAAGTCTCAAAATAGATTCTCTATAGTAGGCTATTTACATAGCTTTTCGCTTAACATACCCTTTTTGTTACACCCTGTATATTGTCAGCACGGGAGGCGCTGCTGCCCACCTCCGGAAACACTTAATCGCCTCGTACGATACCCACGGGCAGGCATGTGGTGGTACAAACTCTACATTTAGATAATTCTATTGGGAAGATTTATTATGTACCTATGTGTAGAAGAGACATCATGATAAGAATGAGGATAAGAATAATTATAGATAAGTACAAGCCAATATATCGTGGAAAAATTGTTTTTTGGAATTTAAATTTCGTAGTAACAATAAAATGATTCGTAGTAACGCGTAGCACGCGCGTAGCATATTTTACTACACGTACGTAGCATTCCAGAAAGTAGGTAGGTAATTTATGTAGGACAAAATATTCCTTATGTGCCGTAGTCAATGTTAATTCACATACATACCGAAGCGGTAGTATTGTTTATTTATTGATGCTATACTGTCTAGTCAGTAGCTAACTAAACATGTATCATCTAAGCTACTACAGCATGTTTTTTGGTCATCAACGTTCCCGAAAACTACGGAATCTCCTCATCATCACAATCATTTTTCTCCATGGAAGCATACCTGGGAAGTGTCTGGTTCCTAAAATATTTGGGTCCAAAGTTGAGTAAATAGACTGCGTTTTTCTCCATAAATGCTCATAGACGCGCGTAGCAAGATTTTTTCACGAGAAATAATTAATATCTGTCTATAAAAAAAATAAACACTGGACACTATTAAATTTCGCCCGAGCAAGTAATTAATAAAAAAAAAATTACATCGATTTCCAGCATTTTTTTAGCATAAACTTACTTTATTTGATGGATAGAGTACGTACCTTTTTTTTTGTTTCGGGGGGGAAAATGCATTACGCATACCACTCGGGCCAATTGCAGGGGGTACCCGAGTGGTCCCCTATATGGGACTCCTAACGTATAGGCTAATTCTGAGCTTGACCGCACCTTACAAGGAGTTGATTCAAGATACCTCACAAGAAAATAGACCGAGATATACTATAAGTTTCCATCGAATTAGTACTTCTCCCAGGATCCTAACCGATGAAGGATTCTGAAGCTTCAATCAAGCAGCATGCATGTTACAAGTAACGAGCCCTATACTACTAAATAGTGTTCCATACCAATGGAGATGTCTCCCAACTCCTAACCGATGAGAGTTCTGAGTTACAAGAAGCAGCATGGTTGATAAGAAAAGTTTGCCCTAATACTAATAAATAGTATTCATCGACAATTGGACTGTGGAGTTGTACGGACATAAGTAGGTATAAAACGACGGAATAGAAAGCATATTTTACGAGAGCGTTGGGCAGGAATGTGGATGGTTATAGAGGAAGAGGTAGATTAAAAATGTTGGATGGAATATGTGAGAGAGGATATGGTGTATTGGGTGAGAATAATTAGCAGATAACGCATAATAGAGATGTATGGTAGAAGAGCACATAATATGGGATCGGCGGAATAATATTGAGCCAACCAGAGCCAACCACTGATGAATGGAAAAAGAGCAGGAAGATGATGTCATCATCTTATACGAGTATATGCCCGTTCTACTTACCAGGGGATTTGCCAATGAACACCGTGATTTACTTTCACGGTGGAAGGAAACCAACTTGCTGCTCTACATATGTATAGATAACACAATTAGGTAGGTATACTACACAAGTTGCACAGTATGTGCTAGGCTGACGTTTCGCTGAATGAATTATGATTGTTATGTTATTTAATTAGGTATATAGGTACATTATGAAGGTATTATTTATTTTGATATCGTAGGTAAGTATATCGTTTATACCGAATCCTAGATGAAGCTATAATGATTAACCAGTTCATCCTCTATTTTTTCACGGCAAAATATCTTAGTATTTAGATACCTAAGCGACGACGAATGCCGTCGGAAAACTCGGAATAGGTAAATATCTGCGGAACTTGCTGAGCATCTACAGATACATCGTAATAAAATTAAGTCACTCTGTCGTTTACTTCTGTTTGTCAGACATGTTAATAAAAAAAAGCGGAATCATGAATTCTTATATAACTAAGTATACCTAAAAGCCCTTGGGAATATATTTCAGTCATGTAAGTCGGAGGTTCCTGCCTACAGGGAAACCTTACCCATAAATTAATAAATCGAGAGGTGTGATTATTCGTTATTGACAAAGGTTTTCTTTTTGATTGAGTTGCCCAACCCCCACTTCGAACCTACATTAATGATTACATATTTTTTTTAATAACTTATCTCAGGCTTCTGTGGACTGCGATGCCTATCTATTGGTGAATCTTTACAAGCGAGATCAAAGGACACTACAGTCGTAAAAATAAAATATCACTAGAAAGTATTTGAATAGAACCGACGGTAGATAAGTCCGTTCTTTAATCTTACCTACCATGTCCAACTCTTTGCCGGACTCCTCTCTGAATAACTGCGATTTAATATTACTTTTATCTGTATTTTTATAGAATTCAAAGGAACGAATCCTCCATTTGTACAGATACTTAGATACAGTATCTATTGTGTTTGTTGTTACCCTATGCTATCAGCTATGTGGGTAGCTGGTACACTACCTTCTCTTTTCTACTTTCCTAGGAAGATACCTTTTTCGCGACGTTTATTTTGAACGTCTCTACTTCTATTGTATTACGATTTGGGACCTACTCATAGATATACCAATTGTTAACATGGTAATGAGAGGACTCCTTGCCAGTCAGACTAACCGCCTTTTTCTCAGAGGCCAATCGACGCCTCATGCCTAAAATCGACCCACTATCCATTTGGCTTTTAGGACTTAGATAGAAATGTGGCAAATTCCTTCTACAAATGTACTACTTCTTATATGCTGCTCTCAGAGTGAAAAAAAAAAGTATAATACTACAGCTGCTTCTCTCCCTGGGCATACTGTACAAGTCAGCAGAGGGACAAGAGGGTCTTTGTGTTTTGTAGGCGATGGGCTGACCACCTGTCACTACTAACCGAACTTGTACCCCCACATCTCCCCTATACCCTCAAAATTGGTCAGAAGTGGCACCATGTGGTTCTATCAGCCCTTGATGCTCTGTCTACCTCGTAAGGGATAAAGGCGTTATTATATGTACGTATGTATGTAAATGTAGTACTTACTTATTCTGTGACTGATCTATGGTTGAGATTATTGTTGTTTTCCGAGAAAATTTCCTACTACGCAACAATCATATCCCGAAGGTATTCAAGCTGATATAAAAGGCGCTAAAAATAATATTTCCGCAACGCAAACTCGTGTCCACCCAACAATGGCTGTAAACATTCGTTGTTAAGCTTATTTCCACGAAAATCGTTTCTGAACGATTCTTATTGCCATGAAAATAGAATCATAATGGTCTGAAAAACGAAGCGCGTCGCTTGGTTGATGCGATTATGTTGGCACGCCTTGCGGCTCCACCGCCTGGCCCATTCGAAACCGCTCTCATGTGAAAATTGTCTGTTCTGTTCCCCACTCCGCTATAAAATCTGTCCATTGTTTAACTCTAATAACTATTACGGAATAACAATCCATGAAAATGATTCTGGGCGGTTGTATTTTGCGTTATGATTATCTTATACAATGATCGTGATTCATGATATTATGAGTTTGGTTTTACTCCCAGAAGTCTTTGTAATAACATTGCGAAGTGTATTGCAGGTTAACTGTAGGTGCGAAGTACCTATTCGTTGACTTCACTTTACACTTCGCACGCTAAGAATGTCTAGAAAATATTCGCACCTTTCGGTAGAGCAAGGGCACATTGATTTTGCAATTTTTGACATTTGTGCCCTTGTTCTTCCGAAGGTGCGTATCATTACTAAAACACCAATGCACCAAATTACTATACGCATACTATATAGGTATAGGTATCGCGACTATCTACATTTCCCGAGGTAACCAATAATTGATTTAGAAATGATTTTAGAGTGCGTTTCACCAAATAGTTCCTTTGAATGATGGCGCTAGTTGCTATGTATATAAATACATTATCTGTGTTACTGCTACAAAAAATAGTTCCGAAATCAGGCATTAAAGTTATTCTATGAAATGCAGTCTACAGAATGTAATGCGCCGTGCGACGGAACACGTGTGCGGGGCGTTGAAGCTGCTAATCTTCCGTAATGAGTGCGCTCGGATGAAAATATAACATTATCGATTATCATTTAATTTTTTAGGAAGGTAGGTACCGTATCTACAGCACTTCTGAATGAAACTGAGAGCTCAATAAAGAGTGACAGCTAAGTTCGCAAAGTTATCGAACTAATTATACCAATAGCGGTTAACTTCATCCCAAATGAAGACTTCCTAATTAGGTACTCATTATAAACCTTTAGGCGCAAATTGTCCAGCGGTCGTAATCAGTCAATACCTAAATAGTCCTATACTTATATTACAAAGCATCTACGTTTTTCATCAAGCTGGTCCGATATTACTTTTTGATTATTATTTCGATTGAAGAAAATGGACCATTGGTCCACAATAAGTATTAATCGAGACGGGAAAGGTTCGCTGTAACGAAAACAATAAATAAAGACCGAAGTCAGGTGTTTTAGCAAGCAATCTCAAGAGTAAAACGCTTGAATTCATTGTAGGTGATTAAGGGCCGCTTACTAATGAATATTAAGGGGTAGCAACCCCAAATGCTCCATTATTGTATTGTTAGCATTGTTGGCTAATCTGGACAGTTTTTTTAATCGCACGCACTGATTGCTAATCATAAACCAAACATTTAGGGGAGTTTCTATGGATGTAAGGATGGGATATCTGATGATGATGGATGATGTTATCTATCACTCCTCGTTTATAATTGGACTGCTGAATGAATTTTCAGGGTTTCCAATAATACCTACATAAAACTCTTTATAGCAGGCTAACAGCCGAATAACAATGAATTTATTTTGTAGGTAACGGTAAATATCTCAATATCGGTTAATTAAAAGAAAAATAAAAATTGATTATTTTTCCGCCGAAATCCATGAGCATAATCCCAACTAATATTATAAATGCGAAAGTAACTCTGTCTGTCTGTCTGTTACGCTTTCCCGCTTAAACCTCGCAACCGATTTTGATGAAATTTGGTACAGACAATCTTTAGACCCTGAGACAGAACATAGGCTACTTTTTATTTCGAAAAAAAGGGATGAAGGGGTGAAATAGAGGTTGAAAGTTTGTATGGGATTTCTTAATTTTAAAAGATAAAACCATGAAACTTTATATTTAAGCACTTGATAAGAAATCATTAAACATTTGTTCTAGCATTTTTGAAATTTCGACCAGCTAAGGGGTGAAATAAGGGTTGAAAGTTAGTATGCAAGTTCGTCAAATATCACGTCATAAGAAACAAAAAATCGTTTGTTCTAGCATTTTGAAATTTTTACCAGTTTGGGGGTGAAATAGGGGTTGAATTGAAGATAAGACCATGAATCTTGGTACGTAGGTCTCAAAGGATGTGCAGAATTTTTCTACAAACGGAATAATATTATAAACGCGAAAGTTTGTAAGTATGGATGGATGGATGGGTGTTTCTTACTCTTTAACGTAAAAACGGCTGGAGCGATTTCAATAAAATTTGGTATGGAGTTAGCTGGCACCCTGGATTAACCCACAGGCTACTTTTTATCCCGGGAAAATTATTTTATCCCGGATAATTTAGACGTTTTGTTTTTTCTGCAGTCCACGCGGACGAAGTCGCGGGCGTCCACTAGTCATTATAATAAATGCGAAAGTAAGTTTGTTTATTACCTTACCATTTCACGCTTTATTAACCAATTATTCTTGAAGTATATCTACTTACATATATCTAGGTAACGGACGAGTGTACGAGTGTCATACATACGAGTAGGTATTTTATTTATATATAGGTATACCTACATCCATCTACTTATGTAGTAAAAGCATAGTCATTTGTCGAGTAAGTATATTCTTTGCATTTGTCGCATCCATCACGTGGTCATTACACCTACATTTTTTTTGTAATTCTTCGAACACGTGCTATTAAATTGTTACAATTACAATAATCCTTTCCAACCCTTATTCCACTAACTTTCGGGTTGATTTACCACACGACGATTTAATATGACAACTCGCAGACAATGCTCCTATTCAGAGTCAATTATGTAGAGAAGCGGGAAGGGGTCTGTGGACATCTGACGACTCTCATAGGATAGGACTCCTTATCAAAATGTGTGCGCTCAGATTTTGAATTGAAAATACTCGTACATGAGTCAATGTAAACTCGTAATAAAATTTATAATGATGTTTGAAGGATTTTTTAAAGATGTCATCATAAGAATTATTAGATTCTGGCATAAAAATAGTTAAACTAACAAATAACCGTGTTTTAAGTCGAAATAAGTTTAGTGAGCAAGAACTATAAAATACAAAAGAGTACCTACCTCCTAGTTACCTTAATTGGCTGGCCCTTTAGTTATGTTACGGTATAGGCTATACAGGATGTAACAAAGGGAGTATGTTAAGCGAAAAAATAGCCCACTATAGAGAATATGTTTGTAAAATGGAGCCTCGAAATCACAAACATGTTTATGTTACCAGATTGTATAAATAAATTCCTAAACAACTCAGGAATGTTACACTCTTGATTACATATGAATTCGAATCTCAAAGCGAGAATATGATTCTCTGTAGTGAAACTTTTACATCCTGTATACGTTTTAAACACACTTATCCTAAGCTCAGAGTTTGAGCAAAAGTGTTAAAAATAAACCCAGTTTTACATCTGTAGGCCTATTTTAAGTCACCTATCCCGACGACGCGACGGTACTTACTTATGTAAACGTCGCTAAAATAAAAGAGTAGAGTTACTCCTTTTGACATTTATTTATTATCATCTCTTGCTGTACAAAACTAGACTTATCTTGACATTCAATCGTGTCTTTATCACGCCTTTATCCCTTACGGGCAGTTACGGCCAACATCCCGCGTCAAACCTTTTTTTTTTTTTTGAAACACTGACTGGCACAATGAGTTTTCCCGAGATGGAGCTGTTTATAAATATTTCATGTTCTATTGAAAAATACAGATAACACTTAGGTACCTTGTAATCTATAGGCGGATGTAGACGCGGGGAGATGTAGATACCTGGGTGGTTATACACAGCACACACATCAACCTGAATGCAGTCCACTGGTGGACGTAAGCCTCCCCAGCACGCCACAAGTCTCGATCTCTCGTCTTTGACACCCAGCCCCCTTATTACCTAACTAGCAAAAGCAAAGCGATAGCGAAAATTGTACAAAAATCGCTGATTGCTTGTCAAATTCGTATTACGTAAAATGAATTTCAAAAGAACTTTGACATTTCAAGGCGAATATTGTACAATTTTTGCTATCGCTTTGCTTCGGCTTTGCTATTGCTTTTACGTAATCAGGGGGCCGTTACTACCAGGCGCCACCTTGGAGTCATCGGTCCATCTGTATATCTCGGTGGTTATAACTACCCCCCAATCTAGCACAAAGACTAACTCACGTTTGTTTCTTCATTTAGAAATATAAATGTATTGTTTGGTGTTCTTTTATTGTGTACATTTCTCTTACGATATTGGGCGTCATTAGGCGAATGGACGGGCTATACTTGTAAAATTAATGGTAGTAGATAGAACAAGTATGCTTCAATTCGTGTCTTAGTAACGATGGGCAACATGCGAACTAAATATAAAAACATCATAAGATAAAAATAAGGTAAATTATTAAGATAACACAGACAAAGCAACGGCGGATGGCATCGTCGCTGGTTATTAATCTGTTATTATGTTATTCGAAGTACAAGCTGCTCAGTTGACCACTACGCATAGCCAATCTATACCCACTGTAAGTGCTAGAGTTCGCCATCAAAGTCCTAGATTGTAGAAACCTTCTATTGTTTTCTTACCATAAATATTAAGAAGAACTGAACAGAACTGCAGGTCCGCGGAGGAAATCCTAGAGCCATGTTTAGCACAGCGGGGTCAGATGGATTATGGACAAGGGGCTCATTGCCTGAGAGAACGCCCCGAAATTCCAGTTTATCTTCTCTTACGACAGGCACGGAAGGAGATGCAGCTGATGTATTCTACTGAAGCCCCACATAGGTACAGGAAATTGTTATTTGGAATCACATAATCTGCGAACGGATCTCAATCTGTGTTAGAGCTAGGTAGGTAAATAAATGTAGTGACCACTTTGGATAGCAAACAATCAATGGTTTATGTTCTATTTTAATGTCGAAAGGTATACCTACTGGTACACATACCTACAACATATCATACCTGAGGAATTATCCGCCAAACCACACAATATCCTAACTAAATAAGTGCTCATTTAAAATTAGCGACATATGGCGTTAAACGGAATTCTACCGTGATTCCACACGACCCGTATCAAATGACATACTCATAGGCTATTATATTATTAAATCGGTCGTGATTCACCCCTGGCCCGCAAGGTTTCACTGTCACTGGAGCTTCCGGGGCAGCGGCAAGGCAATATGGCGCGGAAGAGCTCTTACAAGAACACTTTTCTCATGGTACCCAGGAACTATAAGGAAACCCTACCGTCGCTGTATAAGGGCGACAAATTTTTTGCAAAAGGTGATTGTGGTCGGGTATGCAGATTGGGTGCAGTGAAAAAACTTAACCGCCGATTTGTTACGTCTTGTAAGGCGGCAGGAAGAGGTTACACAAAGGTTTTGTTTTCAAGAAGATCGCTTTTTACACTGATTAACTTACGAGTTTTTATATTCACACAAGTATCAATTAAACATTGTTTGTATACCTTCTTATGTACTAACTAGTTTAAACTTATACAGGTGTTTTTTCGTTGCCACCCTTAACGAAGGGTACGTACTCTATACATCAAATAAAGTTAATTTTATGCCAAAAAAAATGCTGGGAAACGATGTAAATTTAATTTTTTTTTAAATTACTTGATCGGGCGAAAATTATAGTGTCCAGTGTTTATTTGTTTATTAGTTAGCTAGTTTTTTCATAGACAGATATTAATTATTTCTCGTGAAAAAATCTTGCTACATGCGTTAATGTGCATTTATGCAGAAAAACGCAGTCTATTTACTCAGTCTATGGACTCTAATATTTTGGAAACCAGACACTTCCCAGGTATGCTTCCATGGAAAAAAATGATCGTGATGATGAGGAGATTTCGTAGTTTTCGGAAACGTTGACGACCAAAAATCACCTGTATATGCGATATGAACTTACATAGATACATAATAAACACGCCTGTGTTCCCAAAATGGTTAGCCAGAATGTTAGGATCATAAACGGAGATCCTTTCCACGTTTAGCATACCTACCGGGGACAGATGTGAATGCCCGAGTTTCTTAGTTCCGGCTCTTGCAGCATGCACGGAAGGAGACGCAACTGATACATTCTAGTAAAGCCCCGCATCAGCACGGGAAATAACCTGGATAGGTATTAACTTTAGTCTTGTTACAGTGGCAAGAAGGAGGCGAAAGGAGAGCAGGCCCAGAAGGCAGAGGACCACCTTCTCAGCACACCAGACATTACGACTAGAGTTAGAATACGCGAGAGGAGAATATGTAGCCAGAACTAGAAGGTACTGATCATTCTGTACTGTAATACCGTGCTGGGAAAGTAAATAAATTCGTACGGACCTTTCTAAGGAATATTCGATGCCTTCAGTTTCGTGTGATGTGCTTTCGCATTTCTGAGTATGGATAATTTCTTCCCCTAAATGAAACATAGAGGTAAGGCGTCATCTTAGCAGTGACTTTTTCTTGAAGTGTTAATCGTGGTGACGTAGGTAGGCACTTATTCTATTTTAAACTACTTAATAACTAGCTGATAATAGTTAACTAGTTAATAATAAGTAAATATTAGGTGGATATTAGCGATAAGTTGTGCCAGAGTTCTGTATATTGTTGTGTGCATGAATTGTATTCGCTCTGTTTCCATTAGTGGAGACCTGTTATTGGCCCGCTGGTTCTAGTTCTTGTATTTTATTCTTTTGTATAGCTGTTGGTCTTCCGAAAATTATAAAATAAATACCTATTAATAATACTTATAAAAGTGAAAACAAGCCTTACCTATGGATTTTTTGTTTCAGATGTGAACTAGCATCAGCATTATCATTGAGCGAGACGCAAGTGAAAATATGGTTTCAGAACAGAAGAGCAAAGGACAAAAGAATCGAAAAGGCACAACTGGATCAACAATACAGGTAAATCGTCACCAGTCAATGAGACAAAGAAATCAGTCAATAAGACAAAGAATAATAGAGAAATCAACTGTTGAGTCACCCACTTTATGCAACTGTTTTTGTTTATCAGACATTTGGCGGCGGCTTCTGGTCTGTTCCCATCGGTGCTCGGCGCTCCATACTGCCCACCGCCATGCCCGTGCCTGCCGTCACAGCCCCCGCCACCAGAGAAATAGATGTTTGCAAGATTAAGATCAGTCACTTAGATATAGCAAAGAAGGAAGATTTAACTACTGTTGCAGCCTTTGTTATCAACACCGTTACCAGCTACCTATGGGTTCCTGTAGGTAGAGGCTGCAGATAACCTGAATTGCAACAACCACTTCGTAAGGGAGCTATTACTTTTTAATTAGGTTAGTTAGACTATCATATCTGTGGCTAGACCAAATGAGCGATTAATCTACCTATACTTCTTCTTCTTCAGCCTATTGCAGTCCACTGCTGGACGTAGGCCTCCCCCAGGGCACGCCACAAGGCTACTGCCGCAGGGTGGTTTTGCCCATAGTCACCACGCTGGGCAGGCGGGTTGGTGACCGCAGTGTGATTTTCGGACTATGTTGTCAGTACGGGAGGCGCTGCTGCCCACCTCCCGGAAACCCTTAATCGCCTCGTACGATACCCACGGGCAGGCAGGGGTGGTACAAACTCTACTCTGCCGGCACCACGCGGCTACCTATACTAAAATCGGTTTATTCCCAATCGTCCCCACTGGGTACGAGTGGGAAAAATAACTTCTATTGGAACTTCTATTTCCCACTCGTTCTTTTTTTACGTTTGCCTATCACAGGGGACCAACGAAAACTTTTTGCACTCGTACCCAGTGGGGACGACAGGGTGGGAACAACTGGGAATAAACCCTAAAATCTAGTACATACCTACTTGGGATAAAAATAGGAGTAGGCAGACAATTATTAGCTACGTAAGTAATATTTAAAAAATATTCGTACTATTTCGATATATCGCTCAGGAAGAGTGTATAGTTATAGTATGGACTACAGACGTAGGCCTACATCAAGCCACTTAAATATTATTATGACTAGGCATGATGAGCAGGTAGTTTTGTTGTGATTTTACATTATTTTACTTTGGATATGTTTACTATTTGTTCAGGCCCTTCTATAACACAGCATCGTCGTCGGTCACAGCGTAAGAGTAGGTAATTTATTTATTGTACGACAGCGTGGTTAATTCTGACCGCCACACTTAGACCTAAAATTAGTGTGTCCCTTTCTGTGTCAGCCATTTATGAGGGACGGACTTGACTTATTAACCGACTTCAAAAAGAGAGGTTTTCAATTTCAAAGTCTGTATGTTTTTTTTTATGTTTACGTAAATGTGACGGTCAAAATCGAGCATAGTATACGATACGATATTGTGTCAGTCGTTGTCGTTCTCAATGTATGAAGATATCAATCTTCTATTTATTATTGTTATCATTATCGCCTAATGTGAAATTAATTTGAAAACAATCGTATCTACTCATTTTATACGCAATATACGAAACAAGCCCACTTCAGGCCTAGCCGCGCCGCGTGTGATCGCCCTAATCCTATCCTCGTTAATAAGTCTACTTTTAAGGTACAAAAATGTAACGTAATGTAAATAAATAAATTGGACTAGTCAAAATGCGAGTTAATTAAATGAAAGATAAGTTATTTTTGAAGTAATTTTATTTAAGCAGTCAACTTACCATGGCCATTTCGGGGATAGCACTCACACAGGGAGAAGAGTCCATGGAAAACATTATTTTATTAACACCGCAGTAGACAAATAAAATTATATTCATTTTATATATTTTAAACACACCTTATGGCTTACAGTACTAAATTAATTATTAATGGAGCTTTAGGCGATATTCATATATGTCAGTCCTATAATCATTCGTAGGTTCTTACATAAATTGATAATACAAAGAATAAAAATTATGTTCAATAAAAAGGGAAGAGAAAGGTTAGTGATAGATAGTATCTTTACAGAAGTTCTAAAGCAGACCATGGCATTTGCCATGTTTGATTGAATTATAATATCGAATGATAAATTTCTAATAGGTACTTAGAATGAAATAGGGCAGACACATCATAGAATGACGCTTGCTCGCGGTGAATGACAACAAAACATGAACACAATTATTATTACTAAACATCTTTTACATTTAACTTTTAATACATGACAATATAAGGTCATTATAACTTTAAACTGGAATCTAATTAACGTAAGCAAATTACTTTCTTACTTCTCTATAAACATTGAATCAGATATAATTTCTAGGATCTAATGTAAATCGACACAGGTATAGTTAACATCGATAAACAGCTAGGTATATGATGATTCGATGTCTCATGGTGTTTCCAATATTTACCAGTTACATTATATCTGATAGTTCTTTTTTTACAGATGGGTTTTCTTTTATTGCACTTTGGAATGTTTTAGCTAAGCATAGCTAATAAAGAAGTTACTAAAAAAGTGTAAACAATATTCGTTACAATATGTAATTTGTAAACTTTAATGATAATGTTTTCTTAATTAGATAAAGAGATAATAATGAAATATGAGAGAATCCACAGTTTTTACAAACTTAATGGAAAATAATCTATTTACTACCTCATCAAGAAAATCGCGTTGCGTTTCAAGTGACTTGCGATAAAGAAATGTAAAAACTGTGATTGTGGTGCTTTACTTAATGGACAATTAGTGACTAATAGTAATAACGTGAACATTAATTGATAAGAAATATGAAATGAGGGAGTGATGCACTCATGTTCGACTCGACCTCGACAAATAATTAGGTTGACTAATGTAATCCCTCTTTATATTCAAAATAGAGCTTCCACAATAGAGATAAGCAATTTAGATAGAAAAAACATACAAAATCGTTATTAAAGAATTTAAATGATATAAAAATAGGTATTTCCAGCCAAATATTTGAAACACACTACTGTGTATCATAATGTCAACCGAACAAGTCGAGTCAAACACGCGTGTATCACGCCTAATATAAACCGTATTAACTTCTAAGTCCGCTTGTCCCTCACTGTGAACAGTTAGTTGTTTCTCCTACCTCCTCTACTTGAGATATCTACTTCAGCCTGCCTAGCGCAAACTAACAGCAACTTGAGACCTACGCATTAAAAATAACCTTGTGAGTATATGCACTTTACCTGCCTGTAGAACAAATAGCTACCTAAAAGTTTCAATAGTAAAAAGTTGATTAATATCTTATAATCCTATAAGTTCTTGAGTTAGTAAAAGAAAAAAATATATATTAAAATTGTGTATAAAGGGTATAACTGCACAAGTAAAATTGCATCTCTGTTCAATTGCAAAGTCATGTTAATTTAGTAAGTGTAGAGCAATAAGTATTTTCATTATATTCCAACATGACTTATGTTGGCTTTCTAATTTAATAAATAAATGACTTTTAGTAGGTCACATCATCAAAGTTAATTGGGAAGGCAGACATGCATACATACAAACATACATGCGAAAATTTTGCCAACAAGTATGGGCGAATATAAATAAAAGAAAAAGACACTTTAAAGATATCTTCCTTGTATCACAGACCATTATAATACTTTTATTAAAAAGAACCACTCAATAAGCTGGTCAAGGTTCATACATACATAAATTAATTAATAAAAACTTGTTTATAGAGCTATAGCATACAGCATTGATGAACTATAGGTACATAAAAATATAATAATGAGTTAAGATCAGTAAAGAATAGTTGTAAATATACCATTGTAATGAGTCTACTTAGTGATAAATTATAATAATGGGCTTATTTAGGATACCCACTTAATAGGCAATTAACGAAATATGTAGTTAGTAAGTTGTCACCAATTAGGTAACTAGGGAATGCAATGCAGTTAAACTACTTTGAAATAGTAAAACTTGTTAAACTTATACATAATATTATAGACATTCATATATTAACCAATTCCAAGTAAGATAAACACATTATACAGTGTGTTTGGTAATGGACTAGCGATAATTTAGGGGCGTAAAATATACCTAATATTATCGGCAAAAACACCCATAAGGGTGGTCAACCCCTCCTCTTTTTGGAATAGCGGCCATTTTAATTTTTAATTAGTTACGTCTTTTTAAAAAATATCGATGCAACTTAGAGAAATGATTTTGATATCATTTTGTAGATAATATCCTTGTTTATTAGAATTTTACAAAAAATACCTACGTTAATGTGCTAGTTTTTGTGGTATGTAAGAATAACTGTAAAAAGGAGTTCTTAAAAACAGCCCTCGCTCTGCGTTGCGATTAAACATTTTTTTTTGTGTTTGTGGTCACACATTTTAAAGTTTACACGTAGATCTCTTTTAATTAAAAATTAAATATCATTAGCTTACTAAAACATTTTTTTTTATGTCTGTAGTACCCTTATGTCCAGAGAAATCGATATTTTTTAAAAAGACGTAACTAAAAAAAAAAAAATTAAAATGGCCACTATTCCAAAAAGAGGGTATATTCCAGGGTTCTCAGTTGTGTGGGCATTATGGGTGTTTTTGCCGATAATATTAGGTATATTTTACGCCCCTAAATTATCGCTAGTCCATTACCAAACACACTGTATAGAACGTTTTACGTAAAAATATTAATGGTGTTAGAATTAAAAGCATTGATTTGGACACGTTCAGATA
The DNA here is from genome assembly GCA_014607495.2 of Carposina sasakii. Taxonomy (NCBI): domain Eukaryota; kingdom Metazoa; phylum Arthropoda; class Insecta; order Lepidoptera; family Carposinidae; genus Carposina; species Carposina sasakii. The sequence goes on from CP053158.1 coordinate 10,054,191, forward strand.
CTGTGTGTTCATTGTAGATCACAATGATATCAATCCTTGCATGTATCTCTAAATATTTATGAAAGCATACTATTGTATAAAAAATATCAGGACAAAATTTGGTTAGTTGCTAGACCAACCACGCTAACCAGCTAAGGAAATTAAGTGAAATTTTGTACGTAATTAATTTTAGAATTTGCAGTAGGTAATTAGTCAAAAGGTCATGCACTCCTGTCCCGCAGTCAAATTGTTAGTCAAATCTACCATTAGAACATGCAATCGTAAATAATTGCCTGTTAAAATGTTGAGTAGAGCTGGATCTAAAACAGTACACAATCAAAGATCAAGTAATGTGGTACTCACAAGAGGATGTGGTCGCAGCTTACATGTTTTGCTGCATGGGGAAGCGACGGTTGTTGCCGCCGCTCTGCGAGTTGTAGCCGCCGCCGCCGCCGCCGCCGCCGCCACTGTTACCCGTTGAGTAGTCTAGTAAAACAAGTCTCATTCAATAACAGTTTAGTATAAAAAAAATAAGCAAAGCAAGAATGACTTCAGAGACTAATAAGTAATAACCACTACTAGGGACTACTTCCGTCCAAGTATGATTTATGCAATAAACCAGGATTAATTAATAACTAAATCTTGCTTGAGTTTGGACTAAACAAATGACTGATGTCTTACTCCTAAGCCCCCACATACCTACACTAAAGTAACTATGATCAAGGGGCCATAAAAACGAAAGAGATTCGAGATCTTAAGTTACCTATGCTATTACAATATATATTGAAATAAGAAATGAAGCTAGAACTTCTCTTCTGTACTTACTGTCACCGGTATACGGCTGTGCTCTCTGGTTGGTACTGTAGTTCTGGCGCATGGGTCCACCGCTGTAGCTCTGCTGGTAGCCGGCACCAAAGTTGCTTTGGCCCCAGGTGCCCTGGTCTCCATAACCTTGGTTGCCCCAGTTGCCTCCCTGGTTACCACCCTCCCATGGGTTTGGGTTGTTCCACCCTCCTTGGTTGTAGCCTGGGAAAAAATATTTTGTTTGATTTGAATATACTTTCTCTTTTGTCTAAAAAATCTTTTCCCTAAACAAAGTTCAATTCAAAGAGTAATAAAGTAAACAGATTGATTTAGCTAAGCATGCTACATCTTTCGTAGAAATAGAGACAATGTATAGTAGATTCTGACAGTCACACTTAAACATATACTTAAATTCAATCAAATTTAAATAATGTATATAAAATAAATAATCTTAAACAGTCTTTATTACCCAAATAAGTTACATATTAATTCCAACATTAGCAAAGTACCTACCTACTACTGACGACACACTTAATATACCGCAAACCTATATGATTAATAATTAAAATATTTACCATTTGGCAGAAGCCAAAATGGCTTCTGAATAAAAAGTAACCTACGTCCATCCTCAGGCTATTTCAGTATAAAGGGACAATGCGAATGTTTGTATGGACTCTGGTATCCACTCTAATAGTGTTGTGTGACACATTTTTAGAAAGGTATTAAGGCAAAATAGGCTTTATGTTTAATTTTTTTTTACAAAATGTGCTCCCATAGAAAGATAGGCTATATTTCAAACTATATATTAAACAATTAAATACAGAGAAAAAGCTCACAAGTAAAGAATTGTTAAACCTCTATTTAATTTTTAAAGGCCTTGATATTATATCTATAGACATGTCACACATAGGTATGATAAAAACATTTTTTTTTCTTACAATCCGGTTTATATGAGGGTATTATATTATTCCGAGCTACGCAGCAATGTCGCGGCAGCACTGCAGTGGCAGCACTAAAAAGGCTAGCAGTGCAGCATGCTGCTTAGCTCGGTATCATACCTTTAACCGCTGACATGAGACATGGAGGGTGTATTCTTTGTATAACTTATATTTCTGATATCTTTTTTCAGAATTATAGTTTCCCTAACATTTCCATTTATCATCATTATCATCCATTATCAAATTCAGAAATAATTTACTATAATAGACATTGGCTGCATGAACATTGTTTCCTTTGCCTTTCCTTCAGGATAAACTTTTTAAAAACAGAAAACAGGTGCATTTTACTGAATAGTGGTGAATGATGGTGCAAGTGACTGTGTTTGACTACATTATGAGTTATTGGACATAAAAATTTTTGTTCCAAAATCAAGGGAGGAAAATAGTTGTTCCATAAAAAGCAACTTACCTCCCTGGTTGCCCCAGCCCTGTTGTGGAGCCCGGCCCCAGCTACTGCCGCCGCCGCCGCCCCCGCGCCGCCCGCCGCCTCCGCCGCCGCCGCCGCCGCCACCACCGCCACCGCCTTCGTTCTTAGAGATGGCTTTCTTCACGTCCAGACGGTGGCCCTTCACCTTATGACTCCCTACCACTGTAGGATAGACAACAGAATATGGATAAGACTGGTGCATTTCTAAATCTGTATTTAGCATTAGGAAAGGGTGTCTAGCACCCGTATGATGAATTGAGAGTGAGATGTCTCACTTTTAAATGTCAAATCTACAGAGCTAAGTAATAACTAGACAAGGCAAGTGTTTCTACTTGATGTGTAAAAAGGGATTGCAAACCACTTCTATCAGCCCTAATTCATTCAGTCCTGGCTGGAGAACAAGTGTCTATTCTAATTCTTAAGTCTATTTTTTACATGCAAAGTACATACACTTAGTTTATCTAGTTATTAATAGCTCTGTGAATTTGACGTTTTAAAGGGAGACATCTCGCTCTCACCAAATTCGTCATATGGGTGCAGATAGGTAAACCTTGTTACTCTCTAACACTAGAACAGTTACTCGGTGGAACATAAGTCATCATGGAAATTATTATGAATTAACATAATTTTAGAAAACAGCATTTAACTATTAAAATGGGTTTTGTGTCCATGTAACCCGAAGATAGCATAAACTGAATGTATACTTCTGTATGTCATATACACCTGCTTGTAACATAATTAGCTTTAGAACCATTTTGTACAATAGACAACAAGTCTTAGGAATCTCTTAGATCTTGGAAATCCTAGTCTAGCAGATCAAACCAGTTGTCAATTGAAAATACCTAAATAGGAACAAAATACTCACAGCATATCCTGTCAACTGGATCATAATCATCAAATTCAACAAATCCAAATCCTCTCTTCTTGCCAGTGTCTTTTTCTGTAACAAGGCTGACGGAGACAATGTTTCCATATGGACTAAAGTACTCCTTCAGATCCTCTTCTTCAATCTCTTGTTTTAGCCCTCCAACAAACAGTTTTTTCACAGTAGCACTGGCATCGGGCCTATTGATCTCTTCTCTAGGCACAGCCCTTTTAGGTTCAACTATCCTGTAACAAAATTAGGTATGTTTTATGTATAAAATTAATATGGCTGATTATTATCATTTCAGGTAAGCAACTCTAATATTATTAGTAAATGTTAATGCCTCAGCAACAAGTAAACAATAATTATAATATTAAATTACCACTTACTGGATTCATAATTACTTGGTAACTACATTTAGGTAGTATAAAGTAAAAAATCAACAGTCATGTAAAAATAACATGACTACCTGGAATAATTATAGTAAATGTGCTAAACTGCTAATTGCTAAATTGTATTTAGTATACTAGTGAAATTTTAGAGTTTACCTTCCATCAATCTTGTGAGGTCTGTTATTTTGTGCATCATCCACCATGTGGGCTCGGGAGTATGTAATGAAACCAAAACCTCTAGATCTTTTGGTTTGTGGATCTTTCATTACAACAACATCTACAATTTCACCCCATTGTTCATAGAATTCTTTCAAAGAAGAATCATTAGTCCTGTAATCCAAGCCTCCTATAAACAATTTTCTCGTGTGCTCCGGCTCTTCCTGAAAGAAAAAAAATGTTAGTAAGTAACCTTATAGGCGGGGACGTGGCCCGGGCGCCGCGGTATCGAAAAAGGTTTCCTAGAATGTTACAATTCCGTACCTACCTAATCTATTCTATTTCTAAGACACCAAAATACGATAGTAAAACCATTTTCATAAGGTACTTACATATTCGTCACCACCATCAACATCGGGTTTCATATTGTCAGACAGTTTTACTTCGGGTAAATTATCTGGGCTAATTTGTTCACTATACCTAGATGTTTTTTATCTTCAAGTAAATGGCGATTGTACGGATAATTCAAAAGTTAATCGTGAAAAACTAATGAAATAAGAAAACAAACGCGGACAGAAACTAATCAAAGAGAAACGTAAGCAGCAGCAAAAAGGTTAAGTTGACTTTGGCACTCTTTTGCATGCTACCATAAACAAAGTAAACTTGTTCCAAAAATGAATCACATAGTATTTTTATTCCACATTTATGCAACATATTTACAGATAACTTTGTATTTATTAGTAGGCATAAAATAAGGTTTTTCTTTAAATAGCATATTATTAACTTTCTATACATAAGGATATTGTATTTAGTGTAAATTAATAGAAAATAGTTAATTAACTAATTATACTACGTGACTAATATAAGCTCTTTTCTATCATAGAGTATGTTTCCTCTATATAAAACCGGATGAGGTGCGCGGGGGGTTCCAAATGCTTGTTGGTGATTGGCCGGTTGATTCCGTCATCGATCTGTCGTTGTTGGCTTGGTTGGCGTTTCCGTTCTTTCTTTTTGGCGTGGCTTCGGTACGCAACGGTTGTGCGCCAAACATAAATCGTTGTGTTGCCCTACTTTACCAGTCCAAAAAAGTGTATTTATATTTCTCTACTAGTTTTATTACATAAAGTTAGTGGAAAACATGAGACCCCAAAACGGTGACGATGGTTTTGTAAGTATTCTATTGATTTATCTATTACCGTGTTACGACTCAAATTTGACTGCGTCATTGCCCTATATAGTTAGTTATTTGGTTTTGTTCATTCATTTTTTCTACTTATAAGATAGCAACTAATTTAATTATTGGTTATTAAAATGAGTGATATCTTGAACAATATACCACGCTATAAGTCCGCCATTTTGTACAACTAAGCGTGCCATTTTCAGGATGAGCCCGAGGTCTTGAGGAAAATCTTTATTGGAGGTTTGAATTATAGAACCTCTGATGAATCTCTTAAAACGCACTTTGAAAAATGGGGTGAAATCGTTGATGTGGTGGTGATGAAGGATCCCAAGACAAAGAGGTCAAGAGGATTTGGTTTCATTACCTATTCCAAAGCGCACATGGTAGATGATGCTCAGAACAACCGTCCGCATCGGATTGATGGCCGGTAAGTTGCCACTTTTTTTGTAGGTAATAAGGTAACGTTAACTTGGTAATCGAAGATTCTGCAGTCCAGCTATATGAAAGCATTATTTATGGTTTTCGTATCGTTATATACTGCAAATATCATATGACACTGCTTGGTGAATGTCTCATGTAAATAATATACGTGGCATTTTCTGTGGGGTCAACAAACTATACATTCACACGTGCCTACCGAATGGTATTTTTTTCGTCTGCACATGTTCTTAAATAATTTTATTGAATCATACGTTTCTTCATTAGGTTTGTGGAGACCAAAAGGGCTGTGGCGAGACAGGATATTAAAAATCCAGAAGCGGGCGCGACAGTTAAAAAACTGTTCATCGGCGGTATTAAGGATGACCATGATGAGGAACAACTTAGAGAGTACTTTTCCACCTATGGAACAGTCCAGAATGTGAGCATCGTCACAGATAAGAACACAGGGAAAAAACGTGGCTTTGGATTTGTGGAGTTTGATGATTATGACCCCGTGGACAAAGTTTGCTGTAAGTACCTATCTTAAATGTCTTGTATGTCCCACAGTTTTGCCCCAGGGAGGAACATTGTGACCTAATCTGGCTTCTCTTGACTGTGGATATTAAAATATTGACTTAAGCTATACCTTACTGCCAATTTGTGGTTGATATGGTACGCACGTCAATAGACAAAAAATCTCTTCTTTGTTCATCTTAATTATCCATCTATTGCGATCATAAAAATAGCATTTGATGATTTTTTTTCTATTTCTCAGTGAATGTGCCACATAAGGTCAACGGTAAACAGTTGGATGTTAAGAAAGCACTCCCCAAGGATGGAAGTGATCAAAGAGGAGGCAGACAAGGAGGCCCTGGTCGCAATGATAACTGGGGTAATGCAGGCGGTAAGTTTAATATTATTACATTTTAAACACTTGATATTTCTTACCACAATAAGTAGGAATTGAAATTAATTACTTTAATTTTTATAGGCGGTGGCTACGGAAACAACCAGGGGGGATGGAATAATGCCAATCCTTGGGACAATAACCAAGGAGGGTGGGGCGGTGGAAACCAGGGGGGTGGTTATGGTGGTGGTAACCAAAGGGGGGGCTGGGCAGGTGGTGGCGGTGGTAACCAAGACTTTGGTAACTACAACCAGCAAAGTTATAGTGGTGGCCCCACCAGGAACCAGCAACAGTACGGCAACAACCGCGCTGCCCCTTACAATATGAATCAGGGTAACGCTGGTGGAAACGGTGGAGGCGCCGGCTACGGAGGCAATAGCAATTACGGAGGGAACCAAGGCGGGGGCCGAGGCGGCGGCAGGTTTTAAATTACGTACGTATGAATCTAATCACTCACATCACATTTCCACATCATTTAGAGACCGTTATTGGAACATTTTTCTACTAATTATTCGATGAAAAATTCCCATTACAAGATAAATGTAATAGGCTCTTGCATAGAATAGATATCAGGTCTTATTTGTGTTTATATAATTAGGTTAGTTTCTGTTCTCACACACTACATAGCATTAATTTGAGCTTAGGTAGTAGTCAAAACAAGGGAATAACCATTATATGTGGTTCCAATTATTAATGCTATGCAGGGAAATCTTATTAGCTTTATTATTATGCGATATGAAATATTCAACAGTTTTTTCAATCTCTAGGTTTCGTGCTAAGTACACTAGTAAGGCAGAGTAATTCGTGCTAGTGTAGGCAGTACGCTCCGGAGCACTAATTACAACATGGTCTCCACGCGACCAACATAGGAGAAGGCGTCAGAAAATCTTAGTTTTAGATGTAGCTGGAGCTCTTAACTCATCCTAGACAAAATACGAATAGACTTAATATGTGTACTGATTTTGTAAGGTCTTCTATTTATTGTAGTACTTTAGGTACTTAACGTGACATACTTATAAGGATATAGTTGTAAAAATCAAAATTAGTTACGTCTTTAGTATGGATAAGTACAACTTAGGATATTCTTGTGTAAATGTTCTCATTAGATGCTAGAAGATAACAATATCAAGTTTCAGTTGACATGAGATTTTGAAATGAATCATGATAATTAGAACTTCCTCACTCAGTATTCATTTCGCAAATAGTTAATTTGAATAGGTTTAATATTTTATGAATCGTACGTAGGTTAATTTAATGTATAATAAATTTATAATATAAAAAGTCGTAGGGTGTTTCTTTAGATTTGTAAATATTTCTCCTCTTTTATTTTTCCCCAAATATAACAAGCAGTAGCATATATTTTTTATGATCAAACTTTATAATTTCTTACCAGATATACCTAGATCATCTAACCATTATGACAAGTATAGATAAAACAAGTCATTTACTTATCCACGTCATACTATTAGTACGATTAAAATAAATGTCCTACTTGTATTTAGGTAGAACTCATGATAGTTGGCTATTTATAGATGATCTTAATGGCTCCCCTACCAGTTCCACTAAAATGTTTATAGCTTCCTTTTTATCCAAAGTATCCCACCGTTTCAGTTTCGTGCTTGAGGCAGGTATATCCGTTAGGTTGTATATTAATAACGGTATATCTATGTCGTCCTCAAAGCACTTGTGAACAAAAGAACTGTTACCAAATCTTGGATCCGCCGTTTAACGGTTCTTTCGCAAGGTGTGTCAAGCCATGGTAGGTAAGGTCATAATTCAATCTGAAGAAATTCTATATACCTACGTAGAAGTAAAGTTTACTCTGATTCGTAAGTACTAATCTAAACCAGATGAAATATAGAATGCCAATTTGCTGCTAAGAATGGTTTTTAGGCAAATTCTGTATGTAAAATTTCTAATTTTATGCATGATTTTACGAGAAGTTGCTATGAAACAATTTTCTCGGTAGGTATAGCAATTTATTAATCCGTTATTTGCTTCCAGCCAGTGTCCTAGATGGACAAGAACTTTTATTACTGCGTAGTAAGCTACGTAGTAGAATTTCCAAGGAAAATTTCCACGCAATAACTTGCTTCCATAACTTTTTAATCCTTGCAAAGATTCTTTCACTGCTAGTAGTTTTTATTTTCGTTCTGACACATTGCCTAAATCAAACTTTCGATAAGCAGTCTTGTTCCGTTTCATATAACTCTTGATTTTGGAACTAACGTTTGTAGGTGTGCAAGTACATGATCCATGGATAATGGTAGTCATACGAGCACATAGTCACTAGCGCCATCATTCAAAGGAACTATTTGAAACCACTCTAGAAACGACACGGTGTAACGTATGTTACGGTAAATATACATCTAGGCTCTAGTACTCTCATAGATTCCCAGGCGTTTCATTTCATTCTGTCCTAAAGGTTTTCTAAGGTACTTACATAATTAAAAATCGCAACAGCTTATCGTAAGTGGTCATCAGACCAATTATAAACAATGCATGTTTAGAATTAGGGCGGTTAGATTATAAACTGGAATCGGTTTCGAGCATTTCTAACTTTTGTTATAGGTATTTGTTAATTTGCACAAGTATATAATTTACTATTAGGTACCTAGTGTATGCTCATGACGCGTGGCCGAATGAATTCCAATAGTAATTTCTTTTTGCTTCTAGCCTGGGTTATGTTGCACTTAGGGCAACTGCTGAGTCATGAATAGCTTATGAAAAGTTAGCCGGGTTAGAGGAGACACAAGTTTTGATTTAAGGATTATGGGATAGAAAAACTTTGAAGTCGTGTTGGAGCATGGGAAAGTTAGATGATAGTATAGTTGTAGAAAAAATATCACAAAAGATTATCCAGCAATTCATTAGTTTTTTTTGACTAAGTATACATACAAGTATAAATACAGATTCGGCTTATTTGATTTTGACGATATATACAGGGTATAACAAAAGGGATATGTTAAGCGAAAAGCTATGTAAACAGCCCACTATATTTCCAAAATTTGAGACTTAAAATCATACGTTTATTTTTCGAGATTGTATGAACATTCTTGAGTTGCGTAGAAATTCTCCATACTATCTGGAAAAATAAACATGTGATTTCGAGTCTGAAATTTTATGGATAGGTTCTCTATAGTGGTCTGTTTACATAGCTTTTCGCTTAACATACCCTTTCTGTTACACCCTGTATATGTTATATTTTCCAGAAATTAATTTGTGGCAAGTACGAGTATTGCATAGGTGTACTAACCGTTCAATTAATTTAGATGTCTGTTTTAAAATAGGTTATTTGTTATGGGAATTGTCAGGGTTCACATTAATTCAAATGGTAGGTACATACTAGATACATTTAATAATAATTTGTGTTATTATTTCTAATCATACATTTTATTTCCATGATGTTTGGCGACTTGCTACGAGGGCGGGTCTTGTTTGGTGAAACATTCCTTGAACTGCATTAAGTCCTAGGTAAGTACATAAATCTAAAAAAGTATGTATAAAAAAGTGGCCATTAATAGTTATTTTTTATAAAGATCAATTAAAATAAAGGATAAACAAAGGACATGTATTTTTCTTTTTAATCCCTACGCATTTTAACTTGTGAGATCGTGACAGATAAAATATTAATCGTTTCTATGCATACCAGCCCTATATTCTCTAATTCACACAATCCGAAATAGGTATGCAATCTGCAAGTTTTTTAGAAAGGTGAAAGTGGAATGTAACCTCCAGAAAGGGGGTGTTTATCAAAGGAGAGCTTGGGTTATGAATTATGATGAACACCCTAACATGTCTGTTCTGCCTTAGCTGTGGCAGTAGGTTACTACCCCTTGGGTTATGTTCAGAGACCCAGAGTTAATATTGTTGGTTTGGCAACTTGAGCATAACCTTGCATCATAAGATGATGTATATAAGAGTCTACGAGTAGGTACCATAGCCTATAATGGTATATGGATTTCGGACCTACCAGCGACAATTTTTAATTAATAATCACTAGTGATACCTCTCGATAGATAAATATTACGTACCTACCTGGTTTTCTTCAAAACATACGTACCTAGTAGTTTGGTAAGGAAGAGGAAAGGCACGCACTACTTAGCATATTATTTATGCCCCTACACAAAATGCATTGGCAATCTGTAATTACGTCCGCTTGTTATATTTTAGCGGATTTATAATCCGACATGGAAAAAGAAATTAATCCATGATCCTTAGCCCGCAGACCACACGAACATAATAGTTGATTTGATAAATTATATAAATGAAATTGTATTAGGCGTTACAATTCGGAAGTTCAAACATTCACTATGGGTGCGCCCACCACCGGGCCCTACACCCTCCACTGACCTTCGGATCTGATAACTCATAATTGCGAAAACAGGCACTTGCACTAACTACAATCGCCACGAGAAACCAGACCCAAGCACCTAGCATGCAAGACGATACATTGCACTATTCCGAAATCAAAAACTAGATAAATAATCTACATATGTGTCGCCAACAACAGTACTTATGGTAAGTAATGTGTTGGGTTTTAGAGGTTCATAATAATTAGTGGTTTACTAATTTCTATAATCCTGAGGATGCCACGGTTGTTGGCGAAACATATGTAGATTATTTATCTAGTTTTTGATTTCGGAATAGTGCAATGTATCGTCTTGCATGCTTTCTTACCTTTGTCAACGATGTGCGACTTGGGAGTCAACGATGTGCGACTTGGGAGTATCTATGAGGTTATCGCGCACCCTAAAGCTGCAAAAATTAAAGGCCGGTTTTTACAAGGAGCTTATAGCTAGGTTATGATATGAGTAGGTTAATTTGGTAGGTAGGTACATACTTTAAACACCACCTACTTGTTTTTTTTTTGTTTTCGCCGATGTAAAGGAACAAACATACGAGTATGTCTATGGGAAAAGAGGCAGTGCCTGTACAAATTGCATAGGCAATACGCTTATACAAATGCCTGTGGGTATGTGTTACGATATGGTCGGTCATGCCATGAGATGGGCATGTACTAGGTAATTAGTCTCTGGATTGATTATGTAGCTCAGGCTGTCTGGACAAATCTTCAAAATAGCTCACATTTAACTAGGTCAATAGGGCACTTTATGTGACGGCCAAACATCCTTATTTCAGAATTTGTGACGCTACAGAATCTTACATAAAGATTTGTCCAGACAGCCTGAGCTACATGATTGACTAGCCCAAAGCCTAAATAGGTTAAAAAATGATGCGGGGCTTCAGAAGAATACATCAGCTGCGTCTCCTTCCGTGCATGTCGTAAGAAGCTGGCAATATCTCAGAGGATATAAGCTAGCAGCTTGTCACTGATAAAATTTACATCTGTCCCCGCTTTACTAAACATGGCTGTCGGCTTTATTATGCTGCTGTTCTGGCTACCCCATTTCGGTCCACGTGTGTAATACACACTATACGCAAATATGTAAAAAGTTCTTACCTACTAGCAATAGGTGACTGTGGCTGGCTACTACCTTTACCTACATGTTCTATGCATATCTACCCATCTTAATATCTAGGAATTTATCAGTGCAAAGGTGCATTGCTTGGCTTTCCTTTTTATGGTTTTGGATTTTGTCAATACATAAACAGGGTGTAACAAAAAGGGTATGTTAAACGAAAAGCTATATAAATAGCCGACTGTAGAGAACCTATCCACAAAATTTGACACCTGAAATCACATGTTTATTTTTCCCGATAGTATGGAGAATTTTTAAATATCTCAGAAATTTTCATACAATCTTGAAAAATAAAAATGTGATTTCGAGTCTCAAATTTTGTAGATAGGTTCTCTATTTCTTATTCTCTATATTTACATAGCTTTTCGCTTAACATACCCTTTTTGTTACATCCTGTATAAATACCTCTCGATTAGGCTTACGTAGAGGTATATTATCCATCCAGCAAAGGAATCTTTTCTGCTACCCTGGTAGGTAGGTACCTGGTACCCTGGTGCCCTTTTCTGGTAAAGACACGGACTGCAATTCAACTGCAGGTCGACTGCAGTTGGAACGACCGAACATCAACGTGCAGTTTGATTGCAGTTGATGTGCAGTTACTCGGCACGTACCCAATTGCATTAAAATTGCATCAGAACTGCAATTTTGCAGTTGAATTGCAGTCCGTGTGTACGGTAAGCTTGAGGTTTAGCACCAAACACTAGTTATCTGAGATATTTCTGATATACTCGTATATAATTAGTTCTTTCTTTACCAATCCAAAACAAAAAAGTAAGACATGCACCAGTGCTAAGTAATTTCCAAACTCCGTTGGGATGAATGTAGGTTCCTACACAGTGACATTTAGTAATACAAGGCGTAAATAAAATAAGAAATGAGGTAAGTTTATCGTTGCAAACGTCACGATTACGTGTCTGGCGAGCGTGTCGCGGAAGTAGTTTCACTTTCATTTTATCAGCGTGGAAAATCCAGCCGCATCCGAATGTTCCCAGCGTTGTATGAAAGTACGGGTGATCTTGTCTAGAGCGAGTTCTTTGTCCCTCTTTGTGCACTACATGAGATAAAGGCACAGGCTCAGTAGGTATGTTCATATTATAGTCTGATAGTAAGAATGAAGTTTCATCGAAATTGCAACAACCGTTAAGGAGTTCTGTACTTCATCATCAGCACAGCAGCATAATGTTGATTCAAGTAACACGTTTGCCCTATCTAATAAATAGTTTCTGCCAATTGCAAGTATCCAAACTCCTAACCGTTAAGGAGTTCTGTAGTAGAGACCACCCTGGCATATACTGAGTAAGACTTTCGTAAAAAAGCACCATGAGCATACAATTTTCGGTGGTTGCCCTTGATTTCTCCTGTCCCATTCAGATCCTGACCTGGTGAAAATGGGACCACCTCAGAAGTGAACTTATCCAAACAAAAAAATTTTTGAAATCCGTCTATAATTGACGGAAATTGGTGCATACATAAAAAATATTATACATACAGGAATTGAGAACCTCCTCCTTTTTTTGATGGTTAAAAAGTGACATACCAGTTAAGTAATTTCACCCGTTGGGAGAATGTAGGTTCCTACACAGTTCATTTAGTAATACAAGGCGTAAATAAAATAAGAAATGAGGTAAGTTTATCTTGCAAACGTCACGATATTGGCGGGTGTCGCGGAATGTTTCACTTTCATTTTATCAGTGGAAAATCGCCGCATCCGAGCCAGCGTTGTATGAAAGTACGGGTGATTGTAGAGCGAGTTCTTTGTACCTCTTTGTGCATAAGGAAGACAGGCTCAGTAGGTTGTTCTTTTGTCTGTAGTAAGTACAAAAACATACAGTACTTATCTCTGCTAAGTAGGTAGTAGAGACCGGCACTCTTTCGTAAATGATGGCGGTTTCCAGATATTTTAAAATGCGGTTGGTGCATGTCATGGGTGTATTTACCCAGGAATTCCTCTTGCATCTATTGGCGGGTGAATGAGTCGCAAGCCAATTAATTGTATTGTGATAAGGAAGATTTTCTTTTGGTAGGTACAAAATATACTTATAATAAGTATTGAGATACCTCATCATCACCTAGAGGTCTGTCGGTATCTACATAAGTACGTCCAAGTTTGCACGCTGATATGTAAACATACACACATGACATTTGAGCAAATGCTTCACACTGGTGGTAGTCTCGCGGTGGGGAGGAAGGTGCTCGGTTTTTGGCGTGAAGAGAAAGTGTAGTGGGTGGTGGCCGTGGAGCGTCAACGGCGCACTCGCGGACCGCGCGCCGCGGCCGACTCCGGTCGGCGTTTTGCGAAATGCCATTCATCAGCCAGCCCCGAACTCGCCACTGAACCCGACGGGCGCGGAGATGCCGCGCAAATAAATAGTGCAACGAAATTCGACACTGCGCTCACTATCAGGTCCTCGCGACAATGTGCCAATGGAGACTAGTGATTTCAATCGTGTTTCTGTGCTCCGTCGCCGGAGATACGTCGGACGTTACTCTTGAGAATGATGTAAGTATTTTTGCAAGTTTATGGGTGTCAGGCGCAGCGGTCGGGCATCGTACGTGCAAGTGCAATGACTTCACTTTTACTTTCCGTAGCTCCGTGTGCTCGTAATGATAGTGATAATGAAAACTGCACGACACACAGCACTCGTCTACGATTTATTGCGTTGACTTTGTGATTGTAGGTACGCAAAGTCGACACATAATTTTGCATAGTGTATTTTTAATTTAACGAAATGCGTGTTAGGCTAATTATTACTAATGACGGAAGACATTTCAATGCGCACAGAAAGTACTTACGAGTATTAACTAACAATATTATGTAGAGAGCTAGTGAATTTGCAGGTAACGAAATTTTAAGGGGGATGTCCCTGTCCATTATCGTGAGTTAATTAATCTCACTATTATATAAGTACGTACATTGCTTTTAAAATTAAATAAGGCTCAGTAGATGTTTAGTTTGTTGTAGTGAGTAAAAATAAAACACAGAATTCAAGACAGCAATGTATTGATATAACGATAGCATACTTCAGAATAGATTACTACGCCGTAGTACCGTAGCAGTATGGTCGTGTTTCGTAGCACGTGCTACGGGTAGAGTCGTCGGCACCGCATGTACTTATGTACCTATTGTATATTTAATTTACATTGCTGTAGGAACTAAAAATCTTACTAAAATTCCACTCGAAGTTATCGTTAACATAATTTAAAAGTAGGTATTATGAAAAAAAAAATATTTTTCTTCATACAAGTCATTATGCGACTTCCATTCGATTAAGTTTTAATGAGTAATCATCACAATGAACGGTTTGAAAAGATAGATAACCGATAGATGAGGCATTTGTTTATATTTATAGTTTCATAAACGTTTTTGAAAAGTTTTTGAATAGCTATGGAAGAATGGACTTATCATGTTAACCGTCGGTTTCTCAAAATTAAATGTTAATCACCTGTTTACCATTGAGTTACCTTAGATATGATAGACTATGGATTTGACATATTTTGTCGTTGAGATACCTTCAAGAAACCGGCGTTCTATCTAACAGGCATCATCACATACCATTATGGACATGATAACTTAATGATGTACGTATAACTATCCATTATTTTAAAGAAACGGATGTTCCACTTTCGCTGTTACGTACCTATTATGTTCAGTTCTTATGCAACCGAATGTGATATTATACAACATACATTTTAATTTAGCCTACTTTCGGATAAGGTTAACTGTAAATTTCAAAAGTTGCCATTTTAACAATTTTAAAGAAGGCTGCATCTCCTTCTGTGCATGTCGTAAGAGTCGACTAAGGAACTCGGGCATTCTCTCAGGCGATGAGCTAGCAACTTGTCACTGATCATTTACATCTATCCCAGCTATGGTAATCGTGACTGTGGAATCCCTTATGATCCTGCAGCTTTGGCTCCATAGGTTCGGGTACACAGCCGTGTCTCTATGTACTTATGTAGGTACCTATGTGCGTTTTGGATAATACATAATATGCTACTTTTTGATAGGAAGACCGTCTAATTGTAACGATATAGGAGCTTACGTCTGTCGAATTGTAACGATATAGGCAGATAATTAATGTCACGACTGAACTATTGGTTACTGGCTTCAGGTTTAAGTTAAGTAAGAATGAGAAAATTAAGAAAAAGTAAGTACCTACCTACCTACATAAGAATATAGTCACCAGATAATTTTATTTCATAACATCCGAAAGTGTTTGCTTATGAATACCTACTTATTGCGTTTGTTATTGTTATAAAATATAAGTTGTTGTTCTCGTAATATAGCAGAAAATATGCATTAGTTATATTATAATATGTAAGGTATACCTTATATATAGGTATATTACTTATTTAGGTATATAACCTTTAAGTGCTGATTTTATTTCATTTACCTGCAGCACTTACCACACAATCGATCATAAACATTTGCCTACCAAGTTTCGAAAATTGAAAGTGCAAAAATGAGGATCTTTCTTCAAGTTTCTTCTTTCGTTATCATTATACCATTGGCATTAACTAACTATACCTATAGGTAAGTAAGTATACGGTAAAACAAACAGCATTCAAATTAGATCTTTCAGATGTAGACCATAATTTATTCTTTATGACCATGTGACTAAAAAACCATAACATGGCCAAGATTTAAATTCACATAGATCATCATATATTGTCCATGACCATGTGGGTGAAGCAACCAATGGCCAAGTTTTTATTGATCATTTGAAAAGGTACATATTCCTAAACTTAAAAATTGATATCAGTAGGTAGCTACCTACTATCTAGTCTTTTTATATGGCCACGACACACGATATAATAACACAGTTATAGGTACATACTTATACCTGCAAAGGCTTCTGTGAATTATAAGGATTCTAGAACCTGCTAGAACGACAATGAACTTTAGCAAACAGCCATGACCATTATTACACTATCTGGACTAGGTCATGGGACAATCTTTCAACTCGCTCAGTTCTAGAGTTATGTTCTGTCGAATAAGGCTACTCTCAAAATCTAGGTCTGCGCTATTGTTGTATAGGTACCTACAATATATTTTTATAAGTAAAAAAAAACTTAAGGTCAACCAGAGGTCAATAGATAAGTTCAAGTTTAGCTAGGTACGTAAGTATATTTTTTTTTCTTACGTAAGAGCATTGGATTTAATTAAAGTTTGGTATTGTCTTGGTATTGAATATAAGATAATAAGAAAGGTAGAGTCGCAGAGCTACCTAAGAAAATAAAATAAATATTTTTTCTTTGTTTTCTACCTTTGATGTAAGTCTTAAACATTAAACAATGGCGTAGAAGACGCTTGAATCTGTGTTATTCAAACAACTAGCACCTACTGATATTAAAATAGAATGTTTACTCCTCTCCAATAACACATACAAAATGTTATGTAAAATTGACCATAGTAAAAATGTGCATACGCTTAGTGACACATCTGACCCAGATAGCCACGTGCGCTTGACAACCTTAGCCTCCTTAGCCATTATGTCATAGTATGTTAGCCAACGCTGCGCTATCAGTTTCGTAACTGGTGGAACTCGACATGTTTGGAAGAGAAAGCCGAGAGTGAAGTTCACGCATATCTCATTTGGGGTACCTGGTCAGGTTGTTTGATCCTCAGTTTCATTTAAGCTTACCTATGTATGCATGTGTTATTTTCATAAATAAGTATAGGTACTCACGAAGGCATATTTATTTATTATCGTACCATAAAATGTAATATGTTTTGTATATTCTATTTACCTTGTCTTGTAAGGTTAATATGTACCTACCTGGTAGGTAATCTAAACAGGTATTGATGATGATGATGTCCTCAGACCGTATTGCGGTCACGCGCAGTTGATATTATAGTGTACAAGGGTGCACACAAATACAGGAATTCTCTATTCAATTTCACACACTTTCAAATCTCACAGTTTGATAGGACGGAAAGCCGCCACGACTGGAGAGAGATCAGGCGCAGGACCAACGGTTTTACGTGCTTTCCGATTTTTACAACATAGATAAATGACAACCTGTCACCACTAACTGTACTTGTACATCTCAACTAAACCCTCAAAATTGGTCAGAAGTGGCACCATGTAGTTCTATCGGCCCTTGGTGCTCTGCCTACCCCGTAAGGGATAAAGGCGTGATTATAATGTATGTATGTATAAAAATCCTACTAAGTCAGGTCTGAATATTAAGCTTTGTTATCCGTATCTGATAAATTAAATTAAAACGTAAAACAAGAAAGTTCTCAATCTATAGGTACAAGTTATACCGACGCATCCTAAAATTGTAATGATGTGGTGACTGATGGCTGCAATAGAAAGTGGGAAATGAATGAGTGACAGATTATAAAAAACAGCTTCTAACAACTGTGCAGTTATTTATTTATTTTGGTAAAGTGTACCTAGTCTACTTATTGTGAAAGCTATTTAGTAATTAAACGGTTATGTAAGACTGCACTTTTGTTTAACATTATCGTCGATTCCGGCAGTCACACTTAAACCTAAACGTTAAATTGGTCCTACCTGTCCTTTTCTCTCTTAGCTATTTAGGTTAAGAACGGAGAGATATAGACCTGACTAAGATTAGGTTTATGTTTAAGTGTGTGTGACTGCCGGAATCGACCCTAATTAGGTAGTAAAATTTGAGATATTATAATCGATATTTATACAGCATTTGGAACTTGGTAAACTAGGATTAGTCGAATCAGGATGCCTCGATGGCGGAATCATTTTAAAATTGCAATAACTTCCAAGCCATTGAAGTAGGTACCTACTAATTATTTAATTAAAGATACCAACTAGTAGATACTAACTGAGTACTAAATTGTTACGTGCATATTTGGCATTTGAATGCGAATAAAACTTGCGAAATAAACCCGCGGTCCTGATAGTCACATGATTACGTATTTACCTATCTTTAAGTTTGCACTAAGCTGCAAGAAAGAAAAATGATGCAGAAGGTAAAGTACCTACTTACCTACTTTATAAAAAACAAAGGTTATGTAACTACTTATTTCAGAAGGTAAACAAATTGCGCTTCGTAATATTATTGGAAGGAAGTTGGCTATCCAATTTATTAGGTACCTAAGTTATGATATAATTCAGTCCAAGATTGGTATATAAGTACATCCCATGGAATCCATCCCATAGATTATACCTGCCTAAACATAGCCTTAGATCATAGTCTAAAGAGTAGGAAGGTTATCGCTTGATGCTCGGAACATAGAGGATTCCTCTATGCTCGGAATCACTTGTTTATGTTTCCAAATAGTATGGAGAATTTCTAAACAATTTAGGAGTGTTAACAAAATATCGAAAAATTTATGAGGTTGAACATGTGACTGCGGGTCTTTATAGCGGGCTTTTTTCATAGCATTCTGCTTAACATAGCTACCCCTTCTTCATAAAAAAATATATATATATATATATATATATATATATATATATATATATATATATATATATATATATATATATATATATATATATGTCGGAGATCAAGATGTCATATCCTACAGTCGGATCTCCAACGCCATCTATTTTCAATCGTTGAAGTTAGAAACGTCAAGTCGACAGCTATCACTGACTTGAGGACAGCTGTCACTTGGGTAAAGACAAGACAGAGTACTGAGAGGGCGCCACTGTAGATTTACAACGACCACCGGGTCGTTTGAATTGAGCCGGAGGGTATTCTGTTCTTTTTGTTGCGTCTGTCGAGGGAAGCACGGGTGCTAATCAGCCTCTGTCTTGTACTTACCACGTTTCTACGTTATCCGCTAGAATCCTAGTAATCTTGTGCGTAGATACAGTGAAAGTGTTTGTGATTCCTAATTAAGCTTGTTTACTACACGCCGCATTCTTTATTTCGGATTTTGGAAGATGTCGGACACACCTAACGGCACGCCACTCGACCCATCTACGTCATATATATATATATATATATATATATATATATATATATATATATATAATCACGCCTTTATCCCTTACGGGGTAGGCAGAGCACCAAGGGCCGATAGAACCACATGGTGCCACTTCTGACCAATTTTGAGGGTAAAGTTGAGATGTACAAGTTTGTTAGTAGTGACAGGTGGTCAGCCCGTCGCCTACAATACACCAAGGCCCTCTTGTCCCTCTACTGACTTGTACAGTATGCCCGGGAAGAGAAGCAGCTGTAGTATTATACGTTTTTTTTTTTCACTCCCAGAGCAGTATAGAAGAAAATATAAAATATTTGAAAAGATAATGTACAAATAATAATAATAAGCCCGCAGGGCAGCTTGTGGCGAGCTGTTGGGAGGTAGCGTTCCCACGGACCTGAAGTACTCCCGGGGGAAGACCCTGTTCCTCATCTCCGGCGCCGGAGTGAGGTCTGACGAGGAACAGTTCCCCCACCTCTGCCTTGCCTTCGCCGGCCGGGCAGAGTGGAGTCGCGAGAGCTATGACAGCTCGAGGGTGGACGTGCCCGTCAGTAAGTGGCGAGTTGGCTTCGGTTTAAAGTCCAGGGGCACCCCTCCACCCTAGCCGCTCACCAAATGTTGCCCCTCTTTGTCGCTCCGTGCGTGCGGCCGTTTCAGGGGGCCCATGAAATGAGTTGGCGAGTCACCGCCTGCCACCAAACAATTATGAGACTTAGTTGTAATGGCAGGCGTCCGTTAGTCTCCTTCAATAGCCCAGTTACCCAACCCCACCCAACATTCAGCCCCATAGCCCATGACCTTTGTTTCCATCGCATGACATAGATCTGCACTCCAATAGTCTTGCACATGGCGGGGACCATCGCCGGATGTATCATATTGTGCGGTCGGCGATGGTATCCGCCATGTGTATCCCACACAATATTAAAGTTCTCTAAAAAGGGCCTCTACATCTTGGCCACGGCCCGATGCACGCCTCTCAAAGGACCGGGACTCTGTAGTCCCGAGAATTTAGACAGAGATACAATAATAATAATAATATTTTTATTTTGAGATAAGAATTAGAGGACAATACAGTACATGCTAAATAATAATTTAATTTAGAGTAACATAATATTGCACAGCGTTTTACATGAAAACACAAAACAATGAAACAAGAAGAAAGTAGGTGGTCCCTGGCAACTGTGCTAAGTGTATAACACCTGTATTACAGTAGCCAGTTTCTTCCTATGGATAAATATGATGGTAGTTCAAGTAAACACTATACTAAAATAACGCTCTTATCAGTGAAGTAGCAATAGATTTCTCAAAAATTAACATCTACAGTTCCAAAACCAAGATTCGCCCTTTTTACAAATAAAAATAGAAGATGTATCCGAATTCCATCCTTTCTCTACACCAATCTATCCAACAGCAATTCAGTCTCATCATAGTCTAGCTTCAGCAAATAATCCATAAGCATTTTTTTACAATTGTACCTGGAACGGGCGAGGTTGCAAGACTTTGCATTTAATTTATTATAGAGGTGAGGGCCAAGGTAACAGAAAAATCGGTTTGAAAACTCCGTCCTGAATCTAAGTCTAGAACAAAGAACAGGTCTTCGTCTATTTGGCTGCATCTGACTCTGGCCCCGGCTTATTATTGAGTTTTGCTGTCACACTCTGTAGGTATAACATAACCAAGCAATTAGTATAAATTTTGATTAAAAGAGACAATTCCATAAATCGTCGTTTCTATTTTCCAGGTGTCAACAGGAAATAGATCGCAACGATTCCTGTTTGACGCCATCTTTGGTCTGGAGGTGCCCATTCTAGAGGAACAGAGCGTGGAGGAGGACGAAGATGACACCCAGGTCAAAAACTGCTCCTGCGGTACGTTACCTTACAAAAAACACTTTTGGCATGAAATTTGACACACTGAAAGTAGGTTAGGTATTTTATGATGCTAGGGTCTACTGCAACAAGTGTTTAATCATTATTTACTAGCAGATATGTATAGGTACGAATTATATTTTTTACTTATTTTTGTCAAATAGGAGATGATGTAACACTCGATGCAAAGCTCTAGTCACTGCAGAAACTTGAACTTAAGTAGCTTTGTCAAATCACGTTAGGCATGTGTATTCTGGAGCATTATTCACCAAAACGTGCTCTTTAATCTGTCACAAACTTTTACACCTTATTAGTCAAATATGGTCAAGTTCTTTCAGCCACAGTAGATATACGAAATTTACAAGCATATTTTCAGTAGTTTTACTATCTTTACTTAGTTTGCACGGTTTAATTATTCGCATTCATATTTTAGAGTGCGGCAGAGCAAATCTACTGCCCAGAAAGTTGGGTAAGTTATGTGTACAGCACCACACCTTGTACATAGCATTGTGTTGTGTAAACCTGCCTACAAGTTAGCAATTCCTATTTATATATATATTGTGTACCTACCTACCTCAAAGCTCTTCCACCTATTCATACTATGCTGATGCATGCCATATTTTTCTTGAATACTTAATTATGTGTAAATATTTATTATAAAAACATAAGTTTATTTACTTTTGGTCAATAATCTATTTCATTTAATTCATTAATATTTATTTTATAGTAGGTATCAATCTATTACAAATAAACCTAATAGGTACATCTTTAATATTATTTCCTACTTTGGAGGTTTTTCTGTAGGTAAGTACCTACTTTATGGTCATGCAAATATCCTGTATATCTTTCTAACTCCTTGTAAACTAAAATATTGAGAAAATATTAATTTAGAGTAACTTCACATTTAAAATAATGTCCATTTCATGCTTACAAATATAATGGTACGAGTATGTAGCTATTGTTATTGCGCGACTAAATTATCTATTTGTGTCTTGTAAAAAACATGAATAATGTATTTTGTATACGGAACGCATGCTTTTCATGTTGAAAGTGACCAGTGCAAAGATAAATCAAACCATGCGCGTTCCCACTATGTCGTGGTAACGTTATATCGTTGGACAACTATCATCTCTAGCTGTTCTAGAGAGTTCTCTTGTAATCCCTGTATATCTAATGCCATTTTTTAAAATTTTAAATTAACTGTCGTGCTCTGCGTTCCTACTGTAACCACAATTTGTCAGTAACAGATTGATAGTGTCGTTCTATATATCTGTCATCTATGGCATATACATATAAGATACGGCAACTACACGACTATCTGATCGTCACGACATAATGGGAACGGACCCTTATTAATACAATCGTTCTAACGTTCATTCGCCTTTGGTCAGATCTTAAATCTTATTGTGTGCTTGTAAATGTTGGCTTGTTTTGGATCCTTCCTTAAAGGATATATTTTATTTCGACTCGGCGCGGCGGTCTGTCCACAGTCCTCCGGATACATGGGCTTTAATATTTTAAATACCTAAGTAATATGTTGGTAGTTTGTTAGGCAACTAAGTTATTACTTCGTAACGTAGTCGTACCAAGTAGTCTTAGGTACTCATTGGAAAAACTCTTACATCACCGTCAAAAGAATGTACGAGCGGACAAAAAGACAAGGGACAGCTATTTTGTCAAACAAATCTCTTGTTTAAGGTAAGGTATGTCAGTTAGGTACTTACGTAAAAAGTAGGTAAGTATGTTCAGAGGAAGTTAATTTACCATTGTTACAGCATAGATTGCTTAGGTACCTACCATGTTTTAGACGGTAAAGTTAATGACAAATTTGCATTCAGACTTATCCACTCTCTTGCGTTCTTCTAGCTGGGAATACAAGTTTCTCAGTAGCTTATTAACATTTAATTGTGTAAGATCTTTTCAGCGTTTAAAAATGTTGAAACGCTAAAAGCTGTTTGCTATTACACCAAATTAAACTATCGCTTGGTGGGAAAAATTTATTTATCCACTTTGTCATGGCCAAATATTTCTCGTTAAATGCATCGTGCATGTCTCTTGGCATAGAGGAATAAGATGTAGATATAGAGTGCTAATTTAATGCACTATTAGACTTTTCGGTGGCTCCCAATTCCAGTCCTTGACACTTAGATTGCATTAATATACGTTACAATACATTAGTAATATAGTACATTACTATACATTACACAAATAGAATCTAAGTGTCAAAAACTGAAATTGTGAGGCACCGAAAAGTCTAATGGTGCATCGAAACAGTATGACATTAGCACTCTATCTCCTATAAAACTCTAGGTCCTATAAAATGCGGTAGATATTTCTTATGCTTTTCATTTACGCCTTCGTCGTCGGCTTAAATTAATATCGAAATATGATTGATAATAATTATTTTCAAATGATACTTTACAGGTGTTTCATAACTGGATATTAGTG